>CM044439.1:24550036-24560507 GCA_024363595.1 Xenopus borealis | reverse complement strand
AAACATATTGTATGGCTCTCACGGAATTACAATTTGAAATATGTGGCGTTTATGGCTCTCAAAAAGGTTCCTGACCCCTGATTTGGATTATTTGATTATAATGGCGTTTATGGGAGACAGTTTTTCTGTAATTCTGAGCTTTCTGATAATGGGTATCCTGATAACGGATCCCATATCTGTACTAAGATTTAGCTCTAGCATTTGCATCCAGGGTAGGGTTGCCACCTGGCCGCTATTTTACCAGCCTGGCCGGTATTTTTGATGGTTGATCCCAATGTTATTAATAGGAAAAAAAGATAAATATATAGGAAGGCCGGTATTTTTTTCAGGAAAAGGTGGCAACCCTAATCCAGGGTCATTATAAAATGACCCCTAAAACTTACAGTGCTTCTGCTACCTGCTCCACAAATGCATCAAATGACTTCCAAACTGCAGGGCTGCACAATGGTGTTGGCACCAGCCATGTTTGTGTTTGCATGGCACAGGTTGGCTTTCAGTGTGGAAGCTTCTGCTTTTAGATCACCACCAGACAATCCTTGTAATGAATCTCAGCCTGCCGCTATGAGGGAAATGGGGAGGGGTATTATGCAGTCTAGAGAAAAAAGTTAACCGTGGATCTGCACACTGTTGCTCAAGCACACTTAAGTCAGTAGATAGTTGTTTTAGGCTAATGCCACACAGAACTGATTCTTGGACTGTGGGTAAGCTCAGTGGTGTAACTAGTTCTTAATGGGCCCCACAGCAAATTAATTTTAGGGCCTCCAACATATACAGAGGTTGTCCTGTTTTACCAGTATATGTTGAGACTGGTCAACAGGCCCGGATTTGTGGAAAGGCCACCTAGGCCCGGGCCTAGGGTGACAGGATTTTAGGGGGCGGCATGCTGTCCAGCCACACCCACGTTGATTCAGAAACACTGGGTATACGATAGTTTTTTTAAATTTCCCATGCACCAATCCCTATTGATCCGGTCCTGATGATGAAAATTTGCTGATAAAGGACAGAGTATGGGAGCGACGAATGGCAGTGGGCCTAGGGACGCCCACTATGTAAATCCGGCCCTGTACCCCTCGGTGCAGATTCTGTCCTCGGGAGTTCACGGCAGCCATCTTCTTTTCTTCTGTAAATTTCAGAAGCAGACAAGAGTTTTGGCACATGCACAGTTGGAGTAATATTCCAGTCCTGAACAAACTGCACATGCGCCGAAAGTTGACATTTTCACGACTTTCATCGCATGCGAATGCGCCAAAACGCTGGTCTGCTCCTGACGTTTACTGAAGAAAATAAGATGGACGCTGTGGAAAGAATCTGCGACGAGGGATAAGTATAAAGTTAGGGGCATCTGCCCCAGGTACCAGGTAGGCGGGGGGGAGGAGGGAGGAGGGTCTAGGTAGGGTTGGGGGTAGGGTTTTTTAAGGTTTGGGTTGAATTCTCAACAGCATATTTTAATGGCAGCTCGGCTAATAGTCAGAAATTTGAAGGAACAAATAATATCAACACAGGCCCCAATATACCAGTCATTACCATTGAAAAATGTATAGCTCCCATGGTGAGCCCTTGAAAATTAGGGATGTACTGAATCCACTATTTTGGGATAGGTCTGAATGTCGAATTCCTCCTGAAAGTAAACGTGCGGTTAAGAATTTCTTTTTTATTTGCTTGTGTGATGATGGTTCCGATTTGGTTTGGCCAGGCACATACATTCAGCCGATTACGAATCCTGCTGATAAAGGGCCAAATCCTGGCTAAATACCAAAGTAAATCCTGGATTCAGTGCATCCCTAGTACAAATGACTAACAGCTCTTCCTAGCCATGTATGTGTAATGAAACTAGGCATGAAGTAAAAGCTAAACACAAGTTATTTACTTGAACAATCAAACCCAAATTGAAATATAGCATCAATGCATGACCCAGTCACCAAACAAAATCAATCCTGTTGCATATTTTCTGAACTATATATTGATTACTTCTATAATTTTTTCAGTCTCTTTCTTATAATTCTCTCTACTATAAATCCAATAACAATTTCAGTTTAAAAATAAAACACAAATGCTGAAAAGACACTTCCCATTGACTTCAACAGCAGATGAATGTTCTTACTTGTCAAATGTTTGAGATTTATTTTGAGTATTAGCTTAGGAATGTAACCTCATGAAGACTGGTTTCATAGTAAACTGCCTCAAACTAGAGTCCTGCGCGTGTCTATTTTTAGGGACCCGTACCCGACCCGTACCCGACCTGTACCCTCAACCCGGACCCGCATTCTTACCCTCTTGGACCTGCGACCCGACCCGCAAATACCTTATCCGCAACCCGCTGACTATCAAGAATCAGGAAGTGCTGTCATTGTAAACCAGAAGTGACATCATCAGAAGTAGGCGTGATCATATATTTGTTGTGAAGGTGAAGGAGCAGCATTGTGAGAATTATATTAGGAAAGAAGTGTTAAACGTTCTACTTCTCAATATGTTGCTGCATTCTATTAAAGGGTTTTCAGCTATTTGTAAAACAGTCGGGCATATTTATATGGTTCCAAAAGAATGTTTATTTCAGAATAATTGTTTAAGTCATCTTCTTTCAGCTTCATCTTGAAGGCTCAAAATAATGATCTAATGTGAGCTAAATGTAGTGACTATAGAGTTCCTTTAATCCTTAATACTCAATGTTTTAGATATTTTGACAACAACAATAATAATAGAAAGTAGGAAAAAACAGGCGGCACTACGGATAAAAAGAAAAAGGATTTATTCCAACATGGGATGGATCTACATCACCTCTGTCTGACTAACAATAATAATGTCAGCCAAGATAAAACAGTCTGAACATTGGGGTGCAGATTTAGAAAAAAAAACCCACAAACGAAAAAAGCTTTAAAAGTTTTGTTAAAGGAGCAGTAACACCAAAACATAGTGTATTTAAGTAATAAAAATATATTCTACTGTTTCCCTGCACTGGTAAAACTGGTGGGTTTGCTTCATAAACTCTACTACAGTTTATATAAACAAGCTGCTGTGTAGCAATGGGGGCTCTGTACACAGAGGGTGGCCGTTACCTCTTACACTGGGCACCAGGCGTTCTCTATTTAAGGGAGTGTTGGGTGAGTGCGCTACTTTATTTACCTTCTTAGCAATGGGGCAGCCATTCAAGCACAGGATACACAGTAGATAACAGATAAGTACTACTATAGTTTATATAACTATATGCTGTGTAGCCATGGGGCAGCCGTTTAAAGCTGAAAAAGGAGAAAAGACACAGGATACACAGCAGATAACAGATAATCTCTGTAGTGTACAATGGGATTCTTCAGAATGTATCTGTTATCTACTGTGTTTGAATGGCTGCCCCCATGGCTGCACAGCAGTATGCTTATATAAACTGTAGTAGAGTTTCTGAAACAAGCACACCAGTTTTACCAGTGGAGGGCAACACTACATTATATTGTTGTTCCTTTAAAACGCTATCATTTTTTGGTGATACTGTTCCTTTAAGGAAAAAAATGAAACTCAAAAACATGATCAACAACAAAACAACTCAGACACAATGAAATCCAATTCTGCTGCCCTCCATTCTCAATAACTAAGTGGCCAATTAACTAACTTTCAAATTTCTATTTTATTCCACGAATCATATTTTTTTCTCTGAAAATGTGTTTTTTTATTTTTCTCAAAATATTTGAGATTTATTAAGTATACAAACCACTAAAATCTCTAATACAAAAATGTGCCAAATAAAGTGCAGGTATAGGATCCGTTGTTCAAAATCCATTGTTTAGAAAGCGCCGAATTACAGAAAAGTTTGTCTCGCGTAGACTCCATTTTATACAAATAATTAAATTTAAATTTTAAAAAACTATTTCCTTTTTCTCTGTAATAATAAAACAGTACCTTGTATATGATCCAAACTAAGATATATAAATCCTTATTGGAAGCAAAACCAGCCTATTGGGTTTATTTAATGTTTAAATGATTCTCTAGTAGACTTAAAGGGCAAGGAAAGTGTAAAATAGAATAAGGGTAGAAATGCTGTATTTTGTATACTAAACATAAACATGAACTTACTGCACCACAAGCCTAATCAAACAAATTATTTATGCTTTCAAAGTTGGCCACAGGGGGCTGTCATCTTGTAACTTTGTTATACATCTTTGCAAGACTAGACTACATACACATGCTCAGTGTGGTCTGGGCTTCTTAGGGATCGTCATAAATGATCAAAAAACAAAGCTGTTTGAGTTTGCATGGCTGGTAAGTAAGGCAGGGGCTCCCCCTGCTGTTCATAAGTATGATTGTTTCCCTACACAGCAGTTAGGGACCATCTGACAATTCCTATCCACAGCAGTAAATGAAGGGAGAATTTCACTGCATACAGTCAGGTTTCTTATAAAAACGGTACACATTTTTTAATTAAAGTATATTGGAGATAGATTTCTTTTTCATTAAAGAAAGTTAAAATGGGATTTTAATTCTTTGCCTTTCCTTTCCCTTTAAGGTATGAAGAGCCAAATTACGGAAAGGTCCATTATCCAGAAAGCCCCAGGTCCTGAGCATTCTGGATAACAGGTTCCATACCTGTAGCCAGGGGTGATCCTGCTCGCATCACTGCCTGAGGCAGCCTTGATTTTGCCACCCCCCTTCCCCACTGAAGTGAGCGGTCCACGGCGCAACTGAGTGCTCTGCACTAGAAGAGACGAATTTCCGGGTTCCCCTCATTGGCGGAGCGCCCCTGTCTGTAGCTGAGGTCCTATAGAAATCAATTGGAGCTGCTCTCATCTGATTGGATCTTTTTTTTATCCATTCAGACTTTTAGATGTTTTTGAATTTTTTTCCCGCTATTGTCAGAAAAATTTTAATTTTTACAGGTTTACAATGTCTTCATATTTTTAAGAGCATCCCCAGGTCAAATGTACATTAAATGCTAAAATTTAAATAATATTATTTTTTTAAACTACCCTTGCATTGAGTTCTACATGAACTCACAGCTTTATATTGTACATTTTGAAGTGTTTTTGCTCTTAATAAACCTTTATAATTTGAGTTTTTTTTACATTTGAATTGAACTTGAATTTGAATGTTGAATCTGCCCCATAGAGTCCACCCTATTATCCTTCTCTATAGGAAAATGAAAGAAGATACTCTGAAACTGCCCTTCGTGGTAGTGCAGCAGCTAAGCTGACAGTTAGTTTGAGGGAACCATTCATGTTGAGTAGGCTGAGATGTACTAAGCCAGGAGTCTATGGAGAGCAGCTGCTTTGGTAGGATGAGTGGGGTATTGAAGGACAAGATGGAAATAGAGTAGCAAATGCTTTGTCCCTGCAGCCAATGCGGCAGTTCAACATCCCTTTTGAGCAGTAATTTGTTTATGATTTTATTTGCCAATGATTTAAAAGCTTATGCCTATAAAATCATGTTTTCTGAATGATATCTCTTCATTCAAAACATCCTCCTTGTTGTATTTTTTTTTGTACTTTTGTACTTATTCTGACTCCAACACTGATTAAACAAAATAAAATGCATTTAAAAAAAAAAATGTGGGTGCAGACTGAGCATTTCCATCATTTAGCTTTTTCTCTTTGGGGATAAAATGAATCAAAGAAACATTATTTGAGCCTGGTTTCCCAGCCTACATCAGGATTTTCTTCGGCAACAAATGTCTGTTTTTTATTTTAACATTTATAAAGAGGCATTTAGAAGAACACAAAGAGACATTTGCAAGGATAAGAGGCACTGGGATTGTAAAGTGCAAGAAACATAATTTCACAGTAAAAGAAGAAGAGACTCGGAGTCTATGTTTTCATCATAAAAACCGTGAACATTATTATGATTTAGGGCCATTAGAGAGAAGCAGGTGAAAGAACAACATCCCAGCTGAAACCTTTATGTGCTTATTTAAATAAGAAGAAATAAGCAAAATGCCGACTTCTAAGGTAGAGGGCTAAGTGGGTTGGGTAACAACTGAATCAAAAGCAAAAATTATTTCTTAAATATTCTTTTAGTTTCTCCCCCTATAACTTTGTCCTTTGGTTTCAGCATAAATCATTTTGTCCCAGGTGGAATCTCCCCTGTGACTCACTAACATATGATTATAAAATATTTTACATTTAAAAAAAAAAAAATAAAATGTATAAAATATAAGACTTGAATGTCTATGTTTTCTTTTCTGAATTCTTTTTTTTGAGAATATGAAACATTTTCCAGCAAACCATTCGTGCCCATTTGGTCTTGCAAAGACTATGCTCGGATGTCTAAATTGTAATAAAGAAGGCCACTATAATTGCAATCTACTAATGAGTCTGAAATATCTCAGATTTTGAAAACTTTTGGTAATATCTTAAATTTGAAAAATATGCCTTATGCCGACTTCTGCAGAAGTTGACCTGCTTTTTGCTGCAAAGGAAAAAGCAGGTCAACTGCTGTAGAAGTCGGCATAAGGCTTATTTTCCAAGCTTAAAGGGATACTGTCATGGAAATTTTTTTTTTCTTCAAAATGCATCAGTTAACAGTGCTGCTCCAGCAGAATTCTGTACTGAAATCCATTTCTCAAAAGAGCAAACAGATTTTTTTATATTTTATATATTGTCAATTTCCCTGCTGCCCCAAGTCATGTGACTTGTGCTCTGATAAACTTCAATCACTCTTTACTGCTGTACTGCAAGTTGAAGTGATATCCCCCCCTCTCTTTACCCCACCCAGCAGCCTAACAACAGAACAATGAGAAGGTAACCAGATAACAGCTCCCTAACACAAGATAACAGCTCCCTAACACAAGATAACAGCTGACTGGTAGATCTAAGAACAGCACTCAATAGTAAAAACCCATGTCCCACTGCAAACTATTCAGTTACATTGAGAAGGAAAAACAACAGCCTGACAGAAAGCAGTTCCCTCCTAAAGTGCTGGCACAAGTCACATGACTGGGGGCAGGTGGGAAATTGACAATATGTATAGCCCCATGTCAGATTTCAAAACTGAATATAAAAAAATTTGTCTACTGGAGCAGCACTATTAACTGTCGTGTTTTGAAAAAACATGTTTTCCCATGACAAGATCCCTTTAAACTATTACAATTTTTTTGTTTTGTAATAGCTTAAATTCAAGGTCAGAAAACTAAAATACACATTGCCAGCAGCTTGACAGGGACCCGTAGGGTTACACAGCTTAGTTTCTTGTATTTTATCTCTAGCATAGTGTTCTTCATTCATGAAACCTTTATCCATGAAAATCATGCAAAAATTCACATAGTAAAACTCTGAAGCCTCAGCTTGTGTTCCACACAGATGCATATCCATCCCTCTTCTTGGAAATCTACCCTGGATCACTATCCTTTTCTGATGTGCTCCACCTCACACAGAAAAGGAGCTGCCTAATGTCTCCTTGGTTGTGCAACCAACCAATATCAACTCCAACTATAGGAGATATTTCTGGAGATCACCGCCCTGCCCCACTATCCATTTTTGACTTGCTCCATGTCACACAGAAAAGGAGCTGCCTAATCTCTCCTTGGTTGTGCAACCAACCAATATCAACTCCAACTATATGAGATTTTTCTGGGATCACCACCCTGCCCCACTATCCATTTCTGACTTTCTCCAGCTCATACTGAAAAGGAGCTGCCTAATCTCTCCTTGGATGTGAAAGCAACCCAACCAATGTGTGAGGTAGAGCAATGGGACAGGGTGGTGATCCCTAGAAATATCTCCTGTAGTTGGAGTTGATATGGAGCTGCGTAATCTTTCTTTGGTTGTGCAATCAACCCAGATCAACTCTTAACTACAGGAGATATTTCTGGGGATCATCACCACTCCTACTTTGATCGCCCTCTCCATGGTTCCTCATACCAACAATATCTCTGCTTGAGATTTGAAAGGTCCTCACAGAACCAACCAATAGCATATCAAGTATCTAACCAGGAAAATAAATAATGTATGGATGATGTACTAGTGCATTTCTTCATGTAAAATGGACTTGAAGACTTCTTTTGCTCATTTCTAACACATCATGTTCTATCATTTCTGATCCTTCTGCTCCTTGTTAATGACACTGGCCACATGCCAGAAATTTCAAATTTCCGCTCCCGTTACACACACCTTGTGTCTCCTCTTATTCTAAACACTTAAAGCCAAACCAACTGCCTGTGTCAGATGAGATTGGATTGGCCTTGGGCCAGGTTGGAGAACATATTCACACGGATTTGTGATCTGCATTCAATGCAGTCCGTCAGTCAGTTCAACTCATAAATCTTTCTCGTTTGGCCAGTGCACAGAGCAGTTTTTGTAGTACATCTGCTCTTCGTGTTATGTGTACCGTGGAACACATAATATCATGTATTATTAGGACATTGCACATTTGCAGTGGATGCTTCTCTGTGAGAACTGAAGCGACGGGTAATTAAGAATTCGTCCATTAGTATCCAGAGAAGTGCAAAATAATGGCTGTTTCACAATATAAGTTCTCCGTCATTGTGAGAAATTTGAGTTCTATTAAAAAGCAGCCTGCACATTATAAAATATCCATCTCAATAGTTCCTCTCTTTTCTGCTGCTTCGGAAGGTTTGAAGTGCTAGAGAGAACAGTGCCATTCTCCAAACAGTGGAGGGCGGCCAGAGTAGGCAAAAGGTTTTTGGAATACAAAAGGCCCTTCAGTTATCACAGAGTGAATAAAAGAAAAGAAGCAGAGTGAATAACAGAGAAGCTAAAAGGCAGAGCTGCCAGCCACACAAGAAAGGGTCAATCATATAACTTGCCCAAAACAAGGCACTGGGGTGGTTATAGTGCAAGATACAGATGGCTGGCTTCAGAGATGCTTAATATTTCCAATAGAGAATTGGATGTGCAACCTGTAACCATTTAGCTGCTGTGTAGCTGCAACTGCCAGCATTGTCAACAGCCAAAATATTGAAAATATGTTTAGAGGTCCCTGTCACAGTATTAGCCTGTAAAGAGCAGTGACAGCAGTTCAGGATATTACTCTGCTTTGAGTGAGTCTAGGCTTTAATAGGTGAAACAGTTGATGGGCGAATCTATCCCATTTCGCTTCGCCGAAAATTGGAGAAAAATTCACGAAACAAGTCGCGGCACGTTTTTTGACGCGCGTCGCGTCGTTTACGATATTATAATGTATTCGCCGGTGGCGAATCGCGGGAGTTCGCCGCAAATTCACGCCTGCCAAATAAATTGGTTAACTGTGAGCAACATTTGGATGTTAAAGGAGTTGGGGAGCGACATAAACAAAAAAAAAGTTCCTAGAGTGCCAAATAAGTGGTGTGATTGGCCATGTGGTAGCCCCTATGTGGACTGGCAACCTTCAGGAGGATCTGTTTGGCAGTATATCAGCTTTTTATGCAACAAAAAAAAAACAAAAAGCATGCCATTGGGCTCAACATCAAAGGGGTTGGTGAGCAACATGTTATGCATGAGCCACTGGTTGGGGACCACTAATCTAGGTGACTGTGAGCCAGAGTTGCAATAGGTAAAACAGTTGGTATTCTCTATGTGATTATCTGTGAGCCAGAGTCGCAATAAGTAAAACAGTTGGTATTCTCTAGGCGATTATCTGTGAGCCAGAGTTGCAATAGGTAAAACAGTTGGTATTCTCTAGGCGATTATCTGTGAGCCAGAGTTGCAATAGGTAAAACAGTTGGTATCCTCCAGGTGATTATCTATGAGCCAGAGTTGCAATAGGTAAAACAGTTGGTATCCTCCAGGTGATTATCTATGAGCAAGAGTTGCAATAGGTCAAACAGTTGGTATTCTCTATGTGATTATCTGTGAGCCAGAGTCGCAATAAGTAAAACAGTTGGTATTCTCTAGGCGATTATCTGTGAGCCAGAGTTGCAATAGGTAGAAGAGTTGGTATCCTACTGGTGATTATCTGTGAGCCAGAGTTGCAAGAGGTAAAACAGTTGGTATTCTCTAGGTGATTATCTGTGAGCCAGAGTTGCAATAGGTAGAAGAGTTGGTATCCTACTGGTGATTATCTGTGAGCCAGAGTTGCAAGAGGTCAAACAGTTGTTATTCTCTAGGTGATTATCTGTGAGCCAGAGTTGCAATAGGTAGAAGAGTTGGTATCCTACTGGTGATTATCTGTGAGCCAGAGTTGCAAGAGGTAAAACAGTTGGTATCCGCCAGGTGAATATCTCTAAACAAGAGTTGCAATAGGTAGAACAGAATGTGTGAATTACAGAAAGCTTGCCAAGATATTCAATCCAAATTCACTGTTGCCTCAGGGTCTTTAAATATGAAGGTGGCTTTGATAATATATACTTAGTCCACATAAAGATGTCTGAAGTTCATCTGGAACCTTCATGTGTGTTTCACAAAACCATCTAATCATTGAATCTGAATTTTATAGATAATATGGGATTATAGGTAATAGAAAATATGAGCACATTGATCATACTGAGGAAAAGAACAGTTCATGATTAGGGATGGCGCGAACTGTTCGCCGGCGAACTAGTTCGCGCGAACATCCGGTG
>CM044439.1:24512616-24526713 GCA_024363595.1 Xenopus borealis | reverse complement strand
GCGAGAAGTCGCCAGGCGACGGATTGCCCCCGAATCTCCCCGTCTGGACTAAGCCTTACAACACATTTTTGAGACTCTGTTTATTGTTCTCATCGTTTGCTCAGTGCAAAACGATACTTATTTTATCTCTACTGTATATTAAAGTAATTAAAGTGTCTTCCACTTTCCTGAGCAGAAACGGCCTTTTCTCAATCTCCAGATAAGGCAGTGGCGTTTCCCTGAGTAAGCGCTCATGTGTAACAATGGGCTCAGTGACACTGATATTAAATAATTCATTTTTCTCCATGATTTCTTTAAGCTGCAGCAGTAGCGAGTGTGAGCTCATTAGGAACATTGAGATTAATTCACTCCAATGAAAACGCTCAACCAAAACCCTTTTCCTTTGCATTACCAGTGTTGCCAGGCCCCAAGTTTTCTGAGGGTTCCCCACACAGGGACTTGAGAGCTGGAATCATAAATAAAGGCACCCCACAAACACTATTACCCTGCGGTCCTCACACCCAGCAAAGAGAGTCCTTATCATTTCTATGGCCTGTCATTCCTTTCATTGCCGCTCTCTTACTGTCCATCAGTGTCACCGGCCAGCAGGATTATTGATCTCCCTGTCTCCATTCATTTAAAAAATGACTCAATAAAACGTTTTATCTCTCGACTCAATAAAATATTTTATCTGTGTTTCAAACTCCCTTTCACCCCAGAGATGGGTTTTATTAAGAGAAATGGCACCTCTTCACTGTAACTGCGCTGTAACTAGAAGGCAATAAGGCACCTCTCTCTCTCCCCATGGCAGGGAGGGGTCTGTGACTCAAGCAGTGGGAGGGATAAAATACTTTGATGGCAGCTTACAGGGAAAGGGCAGGAAACCTTAAAGGGGTGGTTCACCTTTAAGTTTACTTTTAGTATGTTATAGAATGGCCTATTCTCAGCAATGTTTCAATTGGTCTTCATTATTTTTTTTTATGGCTTTTAATTAGTTGCCTTGTTCTTATGGTTCTTTTCAGCTTTCAAATGGGGGTCATTGCCACATCTAAAAAAACAAATTCAGACCCTCTCCTATTCATATTCCAGTCTCTTATTCAAATAAGGGTTGCTAGCAGGGGTGCTCCACCAATGAGGCGAGTTGAGGCACTTGCTTCAGGTGGCAACGCCCCTCTGGTTACCAGGGGCAGCAAAAAAGCCGCTCCTGGTAACTAAGAGCCAAATTTCCGGTTTTCAAACCTGAAAATTCGGCTCTTCTAGTGCAGTTCACGCACTTGCACACTCTGCACTAGCACCATAGTCCCCCCCTACCCATCTTCGGCGTTGAAGAAGTGAGCACCGTGGGGAAGGGGGGGCGCATATCGAAGGCCGCCTCAGGTGGCAATATCGCCAGAATCGCCCCTGGTTGCCAGGGTTATTTGGACCCTAGCAACCAGATTGCTGTAACGGCACACTGGGGAGCTGCTGAATAAAAAGCTAAATAACTCAAAAACCACAAATAATAAAAAATGAAAACCAATTGTAAATTGTCTCAGAATATGACGCCCTACATCAAACCACAGCTTAATTCACTCTTGAACAAGCCCTTTACATAAAGACTACATGGACTCTACATGGACATTGGCCCTAATCTGCTATTTAGTGATGAGCGAATCTGTCCTGTTTCGATTCGCTGAAAAATCAGCCAAACTGCAGAAAAAATAAGCAAGTGAAGTCAATGGGCATTAAAATAATTTTGGGGCGCAACAATTTTGATGTGAGTGACTCTTTGTACACGCGCGCCTGTTATGTCCAAATGCATATAAAGTCGATGGGCGTCAAAATAATTTTGACACGGAACAATTTTTTTGATGCACAAATTTTTTCACGACAAATTTTTCGCAGCAGTTTTGTAAAAAAATTTGCTGCCCTATAGGTCTAGGTCCCATCACCTTGCTGAGTTAAAGGTTGTAAGGTTGTAAGGATGTTTGCAAAGCAAAGAATGATGGTCAGCAGGGTCTGTATATGGTATAGTGTATATGGTATAGTGTATATGGTATAGTGTATATGGTATAGTGTATATGGTATAGTGTATATGGTATAGTGTATATGGTATAGAGGGGCACTACCCTCGGGCAGACATTCTTGCCTTTGTCACTTTCCCTGTTACAGCCTGTCTGATTCTGAATTTGTAGCCTGGCTCCTGCATCTTTGGCTCTTATGCATTATACATGGAGGCAGTTTAGTATCTGTCTGAGACTTATAACTATGCCCATAAGTGTCTTCCCAAGTACCTACTTTAAATGTTAACTAACGCCTTACACACATCTATTTGCAAGAGATTGTACCCTCATTAATGGCAGGCTTAGAGCCCGGTTAGTGCTATCACCCCGGCGCAGGTTCTGCAGTGCACTCAGCACCTTTGGATGGAGTCCAGAGCACTTTCCTCATCTGTCTCCGCAGTGAATGATCTGACACTAAAGTGCCTGTAGCCCAACTCATCTCTATCAATAAATATCTGGTGCAGGCTGGGAGCATTGGCACCAAATCCCCGGGAAAGTGCTGCTGTGTGGCATTTAGAAGCAAAGAAATCAAATTGCTTAAAGGCTTCCAGAGCAACAACGTCACCCTAACACTTAATGCCCCGCTTGTCCTGCAAAGTGCTGTTTAACAGGTAAAGTGCAACTCTCTGTAAATGTCATGGAAATCTATTAAGCGATCTGCAGGCCGGCACCATAGGGTTTATTTAGCTTTTATTTAGCTCTCTCTGCCCACGCAACAGACTGCAAGGGGCACAGAGCTGTTCTTAAAGGACTGGGGGTGCTTATCCCTTTTCATTGCTTAAATGGTTGAATTTGGTACTGTAGATTTAATTAGACATTGATCTGATGATCTGGATTGGAGCAATGACAGTGAAGGTGATATGAGGACAGATAGAGGAAAATAAGGGATGTAAGGGCAAAGAGGGGGGACAAGAAGGCAGTGCTGGGCGCAGAGACAGGGAGTGTGAGGGCAGAGAGAAAGAGGGGCAAGAAGTGAGCATTGGGGTCAGAGACAGGCAGTATGAGGGGAGAGAGAGAAAGAATAGAGTGTGAGGGCAGAGAGAGAGAGAGAGGGAGAGAGAGAGAAGGGAGTGTGAGGGCAAAGAGAGAAAGAAGGGAGTGTGAGGGCAGAGAAAGAGAGGATGGAGTATGAGGGCAGAAAGAGAGGGGCAAGAAGTGAGCATTGGGGGTTAGAAACAGGCAATGTGAGGGCAGAGAGTGAGAGAAGGGAGTGTGAGGGCAGAGAGAAAGAGAGTGGCAATAAGCAGTGGTGTAATTACTCACTAGTGGGCCCTGGTGCAGGATTACCATCTGGGCCCCCCTATTGAGTTGGAGTTCTCCGAGCCTCTCCAGTGGGCCCCGAGAGGCAGCGGGCCCTGGTGCAGAGAGAGAGAGAGAGAGAGAGAGAGAGGCAAGAAGTGCATTAGGGGGGAGAGACAGGCAGTGTGAGGGCAGAAAGAGAGAGAAGGGAGTGTCAGGGCAGTCACAAAGGGGTAAGAAGTAAGTGTGTAAAGGCACATGCAATTATTTCAGAAGCCAGACGTCTGACAATGTCAGGTGCCACAGCTGAAGTAGAACTAATTGGGCCCTAGACAGGCTAGTGCTTTTGGGTCCCCATCTTCTCCTTTTAGTACATCACAACCAAAACAAAAACGGGGTGTAGGACACAGCAGCTTTGTAGCCCCAAGGTACTGACTCAGTATAATAATTGGGTGAGTACATTCCATATCTTTCCCACAGGTCTGTGGTGGGGTTCAAAGCTAGAACAGATAAGTAAGACATGGTGGGTACTTCTGCTTTGGGCAATGACTATTGGACCAGTGACCCAATGCAGGGCGCAGTAGAATGACTGGGAAGTTTATGTATCCAAGAAACTACTTTTCTGCTCTGTTTTTGCAGTTTAATGGAAAAGGGTTCTGGAACCGGTCCAGTCAAGGTTTCCTCATAACGGCTGAACTTTTACATCCCCAGCATCTTATTGCAGCACCTAACACTTTAGGGGAATCGATAAATGGCAGCTCCTGTCGGCTCACCCTTTTGCATTCTTTTACCTGACTCCAGACCCATTTTCCTTAATTAAATCCATTATTCATCTTGATCTTTTTTGTATTGAAAATAAGCTTTATGGGTCTGGAAAGGAATCAGCTACAGAGATTCTCTTTATTTGCCTGAGCCCAGACACAAGGTCCCCCGGGTCTGAGTGTCAGTAAAATATTGTTTTGGCTTATGCCCTCTAAATCTCCTCCTCTTCCTTTCTCTTTCTTTTTAACATTCAATTTCCTTATTCTAAAACAAATTCCCCTTTTATACAACCTTTTATTTGGAATTGATTTGAGTTTATAAGGTAGGACAGGCTACTGATTATGAGCAAACTTATGGGGCTGTTCCTGCTGAAATGTGCTTAGTACAGGGAAATACCTATGCTGTCATAGTTTTACTGTATTTCTCTGTACAGGCTATGAGCAAATGTAGGGGGCTGTTCCTGCTGAATTGTGCTTAGTACATGGTAATACCTATGCTAACATAGTTTTATGGGATCTCTTTGTACAGACTATGAGCAAACATAGGGGCTGTTTCTGCTGAATTGTGCTTAGTACATGGTAATATCTATGCTGCTATAGTTTTACGGTATCTCTCTGTACAGGCTATGAGCAAATGTAGGGGACTGTTCCTGCTGAATTGTGCTTAGTACATGGTAATACCTATGCTGCCATAGTTTTATGGTATTTCTCTGTACAGGCTATGAGCAAATGTAGGGGGCTGTTCCTGCTGAATTGTGTTTAGTACAGGGAAATACCTATGCTGCAATCATTTTATGGTATTTCTCTGTACAGATTATAAACAAATTTAAGGGTTGTTCCTGCTGAATTATACTTACTATGGGGAAACATGTGCTGCAATAGCTTTATGGTATTTCTATGTACAAGTTATTGGTTGTGTTAAGGGTGTTGATGCATTCCTCCAGTACATACCAAAGCAAGTGCCAATTTTGAAGTGCACTCTGTTCATAGAGGCTTCTGATTGGAGAATTAAAGTAATGCATTGATTATAAAGTATGATGCCAAAACTAGTGTTTGTTTTTTTTTTTTTGCCTGATGGCTGTGGTGGATGACATACCATGTGTTGCAGAAGCCTTAGTGGACATTTTCCAGACGTTTATTAGAAATAATTGAAGGCAATGGTGGCGATGGTGGTGCTGAGGGGGTTGACCATCTCTGAGCTGAAACAACTGAAGACAGAAGTATCCCTGTGTGATGTCCTTATTAGATCACCATGTCAAGGTGTAAGTGGCATTAAGTGGCCTACCTACATCTGATAACTGAAGGGCCGCATCTAGCATGCTGCACTGAGAGCAAATATGCACATATTCATTAGGGATGCACCGAATCCAGGATTCGGGCTTTATCAGCAGGATTCGGATTCGGCCGAATCCTTCTCCCTGGCCGAACCGAATCCGAATCCTAATTTGCATATGCAAATTAGGGCCAGGGAGCTAAATCACGTGACTTTTTGGCACAAAACAAGGAAGTAAAAAATGTTTTCCCCTTCCCACCCATAATTTTCATATGCAAATTAGGGTTCGGATTCGGTTCGGTATTCAGCCAAATCTTTCGGGAAGGATTCGGGGGTTCGGCCGAATCCAAAATAGTGGATTCGGTGCATCCCTAATATTCATAGGTTATATGGATTCATTAAACTTTGGCTTTATAGGGAACCTTATAGGATAATTAGGCATTTGACAGAGCAAATTTCCTTCATGTGTATGTATGTGTTCCAGTGGGACATTATACCCATAAATTAACACCCAATGTTTACTGAACAGATTGCCAATATTATATGTTATATTCTTGGTCGTTCATCATAGATGAAGTCATATTAGCTGTAAGTGCTCACTCCCAGAAATGGGGAGGGGCTGGATACCAGCAAATCACCCCAATGTTTTTATATCTAATTGATAATGATGGTATTCTAGGTGTCTAGCATTCCTCCTGTGAGCATCAGTTCACTATAGTAGGGAATGATCAGGCAGGTCTAGAGTTTCTACTGATTGTAGCATGGAGGTGCTCAGGGCCGGACTGGGAGGAAAAACAGCCCTGGCAAAAGTATTGAAGCAGCCCATGTATTCACACGCATGCAAAGCATTATATATATTTCCAACCCCAAGGTTAACTAGAACTAGTGTTTATTAATAGAGTTTTTAAGAGTCCATTTCCATATAATCCCCAGCAATATTATACATCCTATGTGCTCGAACTGTCAACAAATAGCCCACCCTAGTTTTTATTACAACTATTCTATCAGTTGGATTAGTGGCCCTATAATTACAGTATATTCTATATTTTCCTTTGTGTGTCCCCAGCTCGACCATGTACCATGGCAGATAATAGCACTTTAATTACCATGTGTATCACAGGGTCAAAGTGTGTCATACTTGTCTCATGCAATTAATGCTATATATCACAGTGTAACATATACAGGCTGAAGTAATTGATCTGGCCAACATACCTATCATAAGGGATTGGGTATATAGCAAGCAACTCTAATATTACTAACTGAAGTTGCTCAGAATTCCTGGTTCCTCCCATATGCCAGTACAGGTAAGAGCACTAACAAATGCAGGCAACGGCTTAGCTGTGGCTATCTATTATGGACAGTTCATTTACATTTCTACAATGATTGGATAATTTACATATTAAAGATACCTAATTTGCATTTTTTAGGTGAGCAGTCCATTTACATTTCAAAGCAAGTGGCCCATCAGGCATTTGCCCGAACCCACAGATTGCCAGTCCGGGCCTGGAGGTGCTGATGAGACTATTTCCCAATATCCAACTGAGAATAGTTTTATGGCCGTTTTGTATTACCACAAATGGACATTTGCTATATTAAATATACATGAAAGCCAATGAAGTTCAGTCAGGGTGAGATTTTGGGTGAATGTGTTACATATTCTTAAAACCATGGCCAATTGACTGATACACTGATATACTTTATTTAAGGGGGCCCTGGCCAAAAGTTTGATCTATAAGGAGGAGTCATGGCCAAATCTGGACATTCAAGTGGGACTTGAAATGTCAATAGCTTGGCATCCAAATGGGTCTCTTGGTTTTGGAGGGTTTATAGGAAGAAGGTGAGACTCTACCTGACCTGCAAAGAGGCATTGGCAATATTTGGATGAAATCCAGTGCTTTCTGAGTTTTCATGGATGGAGCCCACATTTGTTCCATATTCCCAGTTGAAAGGGGGACAGAAAAGAATCACTTACCACCAGCAATGTTAAATCATGGTTGTGATGTTGCAACAAACCTGGCCAAATAGCTTTTTGGGAGCTGTTTAGACAAATTCCCCAAATTTCCAGTTGCTGATGTAAATGTTTCACTAAACCAAATTTTAATTGTTAATTTCTAGACTTAGATGCTCCAATAGAATGTGCAAAGTTAACATTAACATCATCCTCTGTCCATTCAGGGTAACACCAGCTCATCTCTCACAACTACCAGTGAGTAAACACAACCAACCTTCCAACAAACCCCTGGGCTGAGCATGTAAAGCTTTCAGTGCTTATGACAAACATTAGTTTCTCTCTTTATGCCAAGGCTCTGTTTTGTTCTCTCAGTTTCATGCAACTGCACTCCTCACCCACCTACTCTTATTATTACTGTTAATTTTATAGGAGATGATAAGAGCCTCAAATGAAGAATGTTCATTCCGTCCATACATTGAAACTGTTTTAAACTGAAAAAAATAAAAATTACATATGCAATTTATTCATGACTGCAAAATTATATTTAGCTCTCTTCAATTTCTATTTAATTTGAATATTAATTGCTTCCCCCCCCATACTTTTTCCTGTAAACTATTGTTTTAGAAAGTTTTATCTTCTGAGTGACGTTAGGGATCGAGTTATGGTTTCTTCTTATCTGAGTTTAAAATGAGAAAACATTAGATCTGAAAATATTCTAGTCACTTTTTTTGTGCCTCTGGGGGGGGGGGTTGTTAATGTCCTGTAACCATGTGACTGTTGAGTACCCACAGCGGTGCCAACTTGTCATATCTACTACTCTTTTAACTTGTTGCCCTCCATATATTACATACTACATATGCCCTACCACACTGCTTAAGCATATTGGTCTGGGCTTAAAAAGTTATGGAAACCAAGTTCCAGGGTTGACTAGGACTTGTAATTCATGTAGAACATGGTAGGCCCTAGAACTGCTAGGCATGGAATGGTGCCTCTGTGTTCTGATCCAAACTAAACACACTCAAGATAAGTTAATAAGATAAGTAGGGCTGAGTTCGTTTCCAGGCAAGTAGAAGACAGGGGAGAAACTATTAAAAGAAAGGTGAGAAGAACATAGACCTCTCAGAACTTTTGAGAAATAGAGAGGAATGATAATGAGGTCTCTTATATGGCACGAAATAAGGGAACACTGTTTTAATTGTGTATAAAAAATAAATGGGATTATAAATAAGGGCTAATTATACAATGGCTGAGGGATGCATATTGATGAGCTGCTGAAGAATAATTGCTGCTGAAGGAAACAAAGTTAATGGGCAATGCTGAAATGATTCACTAAAGTGTAGAATGTTATTTTTAAAGAGCCTGTGTTTTGCCCGTCATCGGTGTCTTGACCCACTCAAGTATGAAGGTTGCCAAGCCGCTCTCCTATAGAGCAAACTGAATGTTCCTAGTCAGCCTGGTGGGGCATGTGTTCTGGCATTAAAGGGAAGATGTCATCACATAATTGCCCCTTTCTCATTTCTTTATCATTCAAGCTTTGAGAAGGGAGTGCTCAGTGGCTTCAAATAAAACCTTTACATCAAATATGGCTCAGAAATTGCTTTTGTTTGAGGGGGGGGGGTTCAAATCCTTCAAACAGAACACAGACCTTAAAGCAAGGACAAATTAACGTTAAAAAAAATGGAAAACGTTTGCTATTTATTTATTTTAATTAGTTATACATTGTTTATACTTCTTTTTAAAGGACATAATCCAAGACTATGAGTTTTTGAAAGTGCTGCAGGTAAAAGGAGAACATCATTGGGTTCTAGCTCTAGTCTCGAAGGACCTGCAATTATTTTTAACCCCAGTAGTGGTGCCCCCTTAGGACATGTTTTGTGGTCAAGAAAAGTCAGTGGAGAAGAGTGAAGTTCTCTTTTTAATGTCCATGCAAATTTTGGTTCTGTTGTAAAGTATTTAGGGTTGGGGAAAGAGTAATTATATTGGCTTCTCCCATGTTCTAGAAGGATGAACCTAGATAATGACCTACTTATAGTTTTAAGTGTGTCATGTGGCTAAAATATATTTACCCTTTGTTAACTGGTTCATGAATCAGACTTTTAGTGGTGGACCTGCTGTCATTCCAGGTAGCAGGTAGCACATTCTAGAATTGTCCCTGTGGCCACGTGATGTGGTACTTGACATGTAAATCTTTGCTGCTTGGGTCAGTTCTAAAATAGAGTACCATACAGGGTCTTCCATGCTCTTTCAAACCTCTGGAATGCCCCCCCCCCCCCCCACCCAATAGACAGATCAGACCTTTCTGTTTCCAAGTAGTCTCAGAACTTCCTAACAACAGGTGACTGTAATCAATCTGCTGAGTTACATTCTGTAATCAGCTAGACTGTAGGATTTATTGACTTGTAGCTCAGACTTTGGCTTCTCAGAGGAGCAGGAGGTCTCCCAGAAGTGAATAAATCCAAATGCTCATAGCATTTCTGGCACCAACCACTTACAGATCCCTTTCCAAGTCATAGCTTAGACTGAAGGCTTAGCATAATTATTTATTATCCCCATCTCAATTGTTTGCACTTCTTTTCAGCTTGTATTTCCCTGCAATTTTTAATACATAATACAATTTGTTTGAGCAGCTGCCCAAGTGGGCATGTATAATCCATGAGATTAAAGAATACCAACATATTTGTGCTTGCTTGCTTCTGGGAATAAGGTATTCTCTAGGACATTGTTAGGTCAAGAGCTTTCAGCTGGAAACAAGAGCCTTGTTATTCTCCATCTCCTTGGGGTGTAACAGTGCTAATGGGCATATTGGAAATAGATTGGCTTCCAGCTCCTTCGCTTGACTCAAGTCTTAATGACCTTTTAACTGAGAAGAACATTGATATCTCTTTGCCGCTGCACCCCTGCTCTCTCGTTCCCCTGTTTCCTTGCTGCTCTTGCACACACAAGTGTATCTGGTAAAACAATATTTATTAGGTCCCGGTGGGAGTATAGCATTTGGGCAGAGCAAGAACACTGAGATCAGGTTATGGTCTAATTGTGTTCCAGATTGATTAATAGAACATTTTGTGGTCATCTTATTCTCTCCCAGCAGAAACCTGAGCTTCTAGGAGTTGTCCCCTTCAAAAGCAGAAGGACGATGGATATATTAACTTCAGTTAGTGGGAACAATCATCTTGGCAAATTTCAGAAGACCCGATGGTTTGATTGCAAATAAATATAATTTTTAAGCTGTTACCGTTAGCTCTGGTAATTGAGTTTGCAGAGTCAAAGTAAAATAATGCTTTGCATATAAAATGCCCAAAGTCCCAGAACAAAAGTGGTGCCAGGACATTATTCCTTGAGTAGGAAATGGTAACACTTCCTTTAATGGGAATGCACCAGGCAAATCTATAGTGGCTCTTAGAAAATAAAATAAGTTCTGCTTGTATTGTTCAAGATGTGGTTATGTTTCTGTGTGAGATAATTAAAGGTTTGCCTGCACCCTGAATCTTATATCATATGCAGCACAAGAGAAGCACAGGCTGGGGAGCCCACAGACTGTACAAGGGTCTTCATCACTTTCTGGAACAAATACAGACCCCTCGGGAAAATAACACATTGGGGCTTATTTATAAACACTGGACAAATTTGCACCATGGGCATCAACCCATAGTAACCACTCAATGAATAGCTGTTTTTGGCCTGCTGCAGGTTGAACAATGAAGGCAAACATTTGATTGGTTGGTTAAATATAACCTCAGTTTTATTCTTATGGACAAAGTTGCTTCTGGGCCTTGTACATAGTCCTGGTAATACATTCTTTCTCAGTCAGCGTTGGACTGGGGTCTACTAGGCCAACCAGTGTTGCAATCAGAAGGTCCACCCTTGCAATCTCCAAAGTTTTGGCTCCCCCCTGCTCCACAGCACCACTCAGCTCCATGCCGCATACCTTCTTATGCCTCTGTCCTGTCAACTGTTGTGGAGGGGTGGCATTACACGGCAGTATCAGCAGCATACAAGGGGTGCCCATCTGGGCTGATAGGGCCCATAAAGGCTGGGACCCACCAGATTTTTCCCTGGTATCCCAACACCCCTGTCTGACCCTGTTCTCACTTGAATGATTGACCCACAACATCAGAAAAATGACAACATGGGCTCCTCTTGAATAATAATAATAATAATAGAGCAATGGATCCTAGGCCAAACTAATTGCTGAAACCTGTGTAGCCTCCTTGCTCTGCCCTAATTCTTTATAGAGTTGACATAAAGTATCACTTTCCTGTTCTTTTGCCTTAAACCTTATGCTTATTTTGGCAGTGGTTTTTTCAATGGGTAAAGGCTTCATGAAAAGATGGCAAGAGTGCGAGGACCTGGGAAGGAGTTGCTTATGCCTTTGATTATACAGCCTACAAGGAATTTTAATGTATCAAAAATAGGCATTAATTTTTAATATTATATTATATTGTAGCAATTTTGGTTGTATACCCCTCGGTGTATGCTATGTGACTGGGGCAGCTGGTCTAGAGCAGAATAGTATAGGAGCTGGACCCAGCTTTATATTGATCAATGCAGAGTATATTTAGTGTAGCATCATTGTTCTAGTTGTGCTTTGAGTTACTTTTTATATATATATTGTTCTAGTAGGTTTAGCCATTGCTCTGATCCATGTAGGGCCAGGTGTGCAGGCACACGTGTACAGTTCTACAATAACATGGCTTGGAATATTGCTGATTGTAACAGAAAACATCCATTGCTCATAAATATTACTTATACACAAGCTCAGAATGCTACAAAGAGACCTCAAGAGTAAAATAAAAGGAAGATATTGATCGTTGGGCGACAGGATGACGTTCGCTCGTCGCTATGGCGGATTAAATTGTTTTCTGTGGGCTGAGTTGGCACTAAAAGTTGGAGTGGAAAAAGCCAGTAATAACATGGAATATCAGAGCAGCAGCATAAAGTAGATTGCAAGCTGTATGACACAGGGGATCTCTGTATTTAAACCCATTGCTGTGCACACTGGGCCAGGCAGCAGTTATTCTATTTACAAGTGCCCATGCCAATGTTATGTCTGCACCAGGAAGAATATTATCATTATCATTTATTTATATAGTGGCGGAGAAATATACACCATTCTCTGCTATAGCAGAGCTTACAATCTATGGACTATGCCATGCCCACACACAACTGGACCTGGGTCTAACTGCCTTACTGGTTGGGTCAGACCTGCTAGAACATTTTACACCACTTCTACTTTGCTTGATATACTAGAAAGAGCAACGAAGAGGTGCTGCAGTGGTATTCTTTCTAGTATGTTTACTTAACCCCTAGCAAGGGCTTCCGGACTGCTTTGCAGCCAACTCAGAAGGTTCTATAAGGTGGTTGAAGCACACACAACCAGTAATGAGCAGATGTTTTTGCCAGCCATGGATTCACGGCAAAATTCCACATTTCACCATCTGCAAATTTTTTTCATATATCTGAGGCAACGATTTGCATCAACAAAAAAAGATGACATGACAAAAAATGTTGCAGAGACAAAAAGTTGCCACAAGGAAAAATGCCCATTGACTTTAATGCATTTGGACAAAAAAGTCGCTGAGACAAAAAAAGTTGCCACAAGAAAACACACCAATTGCATTTGGAGAAAAAATTGTCACGTGCAGAAAGAATTGTCGCACATAAATAAAAATGTTGGCTCCCTGTTGACTTCAATGCATTTCGCAAATATCATACTTTTTTTTGTTTTTTTGTGAATTTTTCAGCAAAGCAAAAAGGGTCAGAGTCTCTCATTACTACACGCAACTTCTGTTAATCTCTTTTGCTTGATGACATCACTTCCATGATATAATTTCTTTCTATAACGGCGGGTCACAACCAGTAAGTAATTTGTGTAACTTCGCCTTTATCTGAAAAACACCCTATTGCAGACAAGAAATAAACAGAACAGAGTATTTTTAGCTTCCCTGATAATAAGCAGAAACAGGGCAGAGAATGAGACCCTGTCAGGCATAGACTGGGATACAAAATAGGCCCTGGAATTTCAGTTCCACAGAAGCCCAAAAGGCCACCTAACTGCCTAATAAATAGTGTGTGTCTATGGCAACTTACAGCAGCCCACAGATTGCCAGTCTGAGCCTGGACCCCCTCATGCCACTGGATTCTGGTTTTATCATGTGTTCAGTACATGGGATATACTGGGGCCCTCGCACTCTCCCATTAGCGACACAGAAAAGGCTGGACTCTTTATGTCAAGGAAAGATTTATTTTGCTTTGTGGCTTGAATTCCACTGTTGATTCTCTTTCTCATTTACAGGCTGATTACATGGGCCCCGTTGGTGAGCAGTGCCTGAGGGGAGGGATACATTGGGTTGGTGCGTATAAAAGCTGCCTCTGATATGTGGCCAGTCCAAGAGTAAACGACTTAAAGCCCAACTAACCCTTATTCACAGTTTCAGTGCGATTCATTCATCCGGAGGCTCCAGGGGACCAAGCAAAGTCAATATACTGATCTCTTCCTCCGCCGTTCCTCTCATTCGCTGCAGAACTGTCACTCGCTCTCGACTTTCTCTTGCAAATACAAAAGAGAATAAGCTGAGAATATCCGATAGAATGTTCTTGGAGAATAAAGACGCAAGGCTGGAGCAGAGGCCACTGCTGTGTAGGGACTGGGAGTTACAAGATCTATTGCAAAGATTAATGAACTGGTCAATGGATATTCATGTTCAGTGTATCAAAGCAGCACAGACTTTCCTGAACCTCCTTTATATTCTGTTCTGAGCGTTCGCTTATGGTTCTTATCCTTTACTGTTTCATTATACAGTCTACAATGTTCAATATTGGGTCCCAATGACCCGACTAGGGAAGCAGGGCTTG
>CM044439.1:24492728-24504866 GCA_024363595.1 Xenopus borealis | reverse complement strand
TAAAGAATGATTGAATTTTATCAGAGCACAAGTCTTGGGGCAGCTGGGAAATCGGCAATATGTGTAGCCCCATGTCAGATTTCAAAATTAAATATTAAAAAAATCTGTTTTTGAGAAATGCAGGATTCTGCTGGAGCAGCACTATTAACTGATGCATTTTGAAAAATTTTTTTTTTCCCATGACAGTATCCCTTTAAATAGTCCTAGACTATAGGGCTCATTTACAAGCACAAAGTCGTGTACAGTCGTTGCGCAAGAGGATCCCATTCATTCAAGATACTTGCATCAAAAGCCATTCTATGTAACTTTGAGCAATTTTTGGAGACTGACGCGACACATGGGTTTTACCACCAGTGATTCCCATTATTGCCGGTGGGAAAGCTCTTACAGGAGATTAGTCACCCACTAGGGTTGACGCCTGGCCGGTATTTTACCGGCCTAGCTAGTAAAACACCTGCAAGGCCGTGGCTGGATTTACAAATTTACCGGCAATGTAGTTGCCGGTAAATTTGTAATACCCCTAACAAAAGCCCTTGGCCCTCCCCTAATCTGATCAAAACTTACCTTTTTGGGGTCTTCTGGCCATCGGGTTTTATGGTTGTACCTGAGGCCGCGTTTGAAGTGCCGCCCCCTGACCATAGCGCTTCCCAGAAAAATTGTGATGTGGGTCCAGGGGGGCCACATTGCTAGCCCAGAGAGCGAAATTGCGCTCTCTGCGCTAAAAAATTTTTGGTTAAAAAATCGGAAATCCGGCTCTTACCAGGAGCAGCTTTTTGCCTCTCCTGGTAACGTCTTCGGAGATGCCGCCTGAGGTAAGGTGCTCCCCTTGCCTCACTCCCCTGCGTACATCATTCTACAATTCAGCGCAATTTGCACAAAAAACACCTGTATGGCAGGGTAATGTGAAAGAAGTCCTTTCTGCACGCACGTCACAAAAAGATTCGCTTGTTGTATGCAAAAGCTTTGCAACGACATTTGGACAAGCCACAGCCATTTTGGAACAAAGTGCTTTGGACTGATGAGACAAAAATTGAGTTATCTGGTCATAACAAAAAGCCCCTTGCATGGTGGAAGAAGAACACCGCATTCAAGAAAAACACTGACTATCTAACGTCAAACTTGGTGGAGGTTCCATCATGCTTTGGGGCTGTGTGGCTAGTTCAGAGAGGGCCAAATGACTTCAACCCAATATCAACAAATTCTTCAAGATAATGTTCAAACATCAGTCACAAAGTTGAAGTTACGCAGGGGTTGGACATTGAGAAAAGACAATGACCTTAAACACACTTGGAAATCTGCAAAGGCATTTATACAGAGGGAGAAATTCTTGAATGGCTGTCACAGTCCCCTGACTTGAATATCACCGAAAATCTACTGGATGATTTGAAGCAGACTGTCCATGCTCAACAGCCATCAAATTTAATTGAACTGGAGATATTTTGTATGGACGAATGGTCAAAAATACCGCCATAACGAATCCAGACACTCATCAAAGGCTATAGGAGGCGTCTAGAAGCTGTTACATTTGCAAAAAGGAGGCTCAACTAAGTATTGATGTAATATCTCTGTCGGAGTGCCCAAATTTATGCACCTGTCTAATTTTGTTATCATGCATATTGCATCTTTTCTGTTAATCCAATAAACTTTATGTCACAGCTGAAATACTACTGTTTCCATAAGGCATATTATATATTAAAAGGAAATTGCTACTTTGAAAGCTCAGCCAACGACAAACAAAACTGTTCACAAAACAAAAATGCTTTTTACCTATCACAACTGCACCAACATCCAAAAATAACACCACAGGGGTGCTAATTAGCCATGATAATGAGCTACACAAGCTATAGGTGCTAATAGACAGAACAGGAACTGCTCCCACATTGATCTAAATGACACCAGATGCATTTCACATCCTGCTTCTAAGAGCTTGCAATCTATAAAAACTAGAAAGTAGGACAGAGCAAAAGAGAGATTAATCTAATTTGTGGCAAATCCTTCTCACAGTTTAATGTGGGGCCCTGTTCTCTGTATTCCAACAAGGAGGCTCTTAGGTGAGAGAATAAAAAATTCCCTGCAGAGAAGAGATTTGATTAATGCTCGCTGAGATGGGAAGGTTTAGATAATGACTAAAGGAGAGCAGAGAGTTCTACATTAAGCAGCCGCACAATTAGACCCGAGGAACATTCACATGTTAAACTGGAAGAAAAGAAGGAACCCGGAGAAGAGCAGTGCATCTCATTTACTGATGTTTCACTGGGATGTTGCACCCGCTGTAATTGCTTTTTATCAGCTATACAGGCAACTTTAGAGTAGTGTACATGTGAACATGTGTGGCCAGTGGTATAATCTGACAATTAAAATGTTATCAAGGCTAGTCCATTTAGTACTGATTCTCTCAGTTGAAACTTTTAATGGGTTAGATGTTGTAGCAAATCAGAGTAATGAAAACTTCTTATAGCTACACCAACCTATAGCACAATCCTGAATCCCTGTCAGGAACAAAGTCTGGGACTCATGAACCAGAGCAGGAACAGAGCAGGCAAAAACTTAGAAACCAATACAGGAACTTAAAAACCAAGGCAGGAACACATGTAGAGACTGGGGAACAAACATAGAGATTCAGGAACAAAGGCAGGGATTCAGGAACTAAAGCAAGGACTCCAGAAACAAGCCAGGAACTCAGAAACCAAGGCAAGGACTTTGGGACCTCAAGAACAAAGGTGAAGAATCTGGAACAAAGGTAGAGACTTGTGAACAAGTCAAGGAGTCTGGAATCAAGACAAGGACTCAGGAATCAAAGCAAAGACTCATGGACCAAGACAGAAACCAAGTCAAGAGCTTGGAAACCACAACAGGGACTCGGTAGCCAAGTCAAGGACTCTAGAACCAAGACAAGGACTCCTGAAGCAAGGCAAAGACTCAAGAACCAAGGCAGGGACTTGTGAACCAAAGCAGGGAATAAGAAACCAATACAAGGACTCTGAAACCAAGGCAGGGACTCAAGTAAAAAGGTATAATTTAGAAACCAAAAAAAGAACAGGTGACCCATTACAAGGAAACTGAGGCAGCGCTCAGGCTAAACAGGAGCTCTGGAATCAGCCACACTACCACACCAGGGTTTTAATTAAGACCCTGGTGTGGTGGTGTGACTGATTCCAGAACTCCTATTCTGATAGTATGTGAGCTGACTTTTAAAAGACAAATCCACATAGCCGGCTTTGGAGAAGGCTGGAGTTGTAGTTAAATACTCTTCTTTTATGTAATATGTTCTCTTGGTGGGGCCACAGCCCTATTATGTTGCATGTGACCCTTCCAACCCTGCATATCTATGGAAGAGATGGCTAATGTCTGATACAGGTGGAATAAGTGCTACACTCTTGTTAGTTGCACATTATTATCTGAAACCACATTCCCTCCAAAGTAAGTGACTGTCAATTCTTTTACCCCAAGGATACTGCTGTAGCTATTGCTGCCCTTACTCCTTTCTAAAAGGCTCCAGTGACCTTCTTCTAAGCTGAAACTTTCTAGTGTTTCCAATTGTGCGAATGAAGCTATTTTCAGCCGTGACACTGAAGTGGCAGGATATAAATCCTGGTAAATTGGGCTGGCTAATGTTCTATGTCTGCCCTTTCTATTCACCCCGCAACTGGGGATTATAGGGAAGATGCATGTGTGGCTAGCTTTCCCTTCACTCTTACCAATATACCATCATCATCATTGCTCCAGACTATCTCTTTCCCCCTGATATCATTATCTCCATTAAATGTTCCAGCCCATTACCTTGGAGATGTTCCACTGACCCTTTGTCACTGTTCAGGCTGTAAGGTGCAAATGCTTAAGGCATCAGAGGACTGATCAGGCTCAGATTTATGGGGGGATGAGGGTGATTCCTTAGAACGAGGTCTTAAAAATACAATTCAGGGCAATGCTATTATGTGGCATAAATATAATATTCCCATTTACCCAAAGGCATTTATGCTCAGACATTCATGCTGAACAACTTAAAATACCTGTTAGCCAATCTTTGTATTAAATTATCTGATGGAGGTGAATGTGTAGGGGAAGGAACTGGGCTGATAACAGGTCCTACATTCACAGATTTAAAGGGAAAGTTTGGATTGATGTTAGCCCATATGGCCTGCTCAGGTGTAGGTTTGACCATCCTGTCTGATTGCCCTCAACTTGTCATGTGTTCATGCCCCTACAGGCACATTTGAAGGTGTCAAAGTTCCATCAAACCATTTTCCATTATACCATTTAGCCATCTATGCCGATGGTCATGATATGTCACCACTGAGCCAATCAGTCTGATGAAAGACATCAGCACATAAATGATCATATGTAAGGTTAAGATCTTAGTGTTTAGAGGAAGAGTCCTCAACCTTTTTTACTAGTGAGTCAAATTCCAAAGTACAAAGAGTTATGGAGTAACAATAGATTGAAAAATGTTCCTGGAGGGTGTCAAATAAAGGGTATGATTGGCTATTCAGTTGTCCTATGTGGATTGGTAACCTATAGGAGGCTCTCTTTGGACAGAAACCTTGTTTGTATGCCTTCAAGCCAAGTACTGAAAAATAAGGACCTGCTTTGAAGCCACTGGTAGCAACATCTACAGCGTTCCTGAGCAACATGTTACTCACATGCTACTGGTTGGGGATCACTGGTTTAGAGTATGGAATGTTGGAGGTTGGACCAGCTGTACTTTACAAGGGCATAAGACCAATATTGTGAATAGGGATGTAGCGAACGTCGGAAAAAATGTTCGCGAACATGTTCGCGAACTTCCGGACAAAAATGCGAACGGTTCGCGAACTTCGCAAACCCCATAGACTTCAATGGGAAGGCGAATTTTAAAAGCTAGAAAAGACATTTCTGGCCAGAAAAATGATTTTAAAGTTGTTTAAAGGGTGCAATGACCTGGACAATGGCATGCCAGAGGGGGATCAAGGGCAAAAATGTTTCTAAAAAATACATTGTTGACACAGCGCTGCGTTTTGTGCTGTAAAGGGCAGAAATCACACTACGTCACTCAGGTGATGTTTCTGGACACGGAATGTGAAAAAGCTCACACAGCTACGTGGCACTTGGTTAAAGACAGGGCAAACAATGCCTACAAGGTCAACGTATACACTACTACAGCAGTGGATACGGATTACGGAAAATATTATTGCTGCTTGAAAAACGTCACTCAGGATGGTGTTTCTGGAGACGGTAATATTATTGATATTTAGACAGAATGTGAACAAGCTCACACAGCTAGATGGCAGTTGTTTGAAGAACAGTAGATTACTAGCCAGCAAACTTACTATCAACTGTCCCTCAAATCACTAACAGCTCTCTCCCTACACTAGCTCTTCCAAGCACACACAGGCAGAATGAAAAAACGCTGCAGGGCTTCAGTTTCTATATGGAAGGGGAGTGGTCCAGGGGGTGTGGGGGTGGTCCAGGAGGGAGAGCTTCCTGATTGGCTGCCATGTATCTGCTGGTCTGGGGGAGAAATGGCAAAAAAAAGCGCCAGCTAAGGCGAACCCAAATTGGCGAACAGCCGATGTTCGCGCGAACAAGTTCGCCGGCGAACAGTCCGCGACATCCCTAATTGTGAAACTTAAATAAATTGACTTCTTGACTGCTGGATCACAAAGTGCATTTTTGTTGCTGTACCACAAGCACGGGTCTTGCATCACCATCAATACATGTGAGTGTCAATGGGCCATCAAATCTTATTCTAAAATCAAATTGAAGTTGTGAGTTCATGGTGAAACCTGTTCCCCAAATCTGAGGGGAATCAGTTTACGGTTATATGTTGGACTTCTTGAAAGGTATTAAAACTGGAATTGGCAATGTCAGATGCTCGATATCTAGGCAAGGGTTTATTCCCTAATTTGGTTAATTAAAGGTAACCCGGGTGGCTGATTCTCTAAATTTGGGTCTCCAGGAAGAAGAAGGTCACCTTCAGTAGAGTTAGTTTTGCAGTTGTTTCTATGACTCTTGCCCTCAATGATGTGGGGCATAAGTAGATCAGTGAAGTGCGGATGGAGCTTACACTCTAAATGGGTGCTGCTAGGTACAGACCATATGCTGATATAATAGTTTCTTTTTGATTGTGTTTTGTGCCTCCTCAAGAAATTCCACCCCTTTACATATTGAAATTCTTGATATCTGCCTGAATTCATAGACGAGTTTTTGGAGAAGTTTTTATTTACATAATTAGTCACAAATAAAGGCAGAATAATATTTCCCTGCATCTCTCTTTGCATTCTGGATGGTTCTTAGCTAAAGCCCAGATTGTAAATGAAGCCTTTGAATCAATAGACGTAGAGCCGGGCTTTGGACAACAAAATGGATTTTTCTTTTTAATAAACATTCAAACCTTTTGCATATAGATGAACATTAATATGGGGCAAGAGGGAAGCTACTAAATAATTCAGGAAAGTAATCAATAACAAGGGTTGGGAGAATTGTGCCAGGCCAATTAAAGCTGATTTAGGGACAAGCCAGTTAAACGTATATTGACCCCTCTTACTTTTCTTCCTTTATATGACTCCATTGTATCATTCACCAAAAGAGAGGCTGTTATATAGTGTGGGAGAAAAATGATTTTCTGATTAGAATCTACTGGATGCCTCACTTCGGAGCTTTCCTTGTTGACGGGTATAACGGGTCAGAGCAGTCAATTAGATAATAAGGTCATTTTTTTCTGTTACATTAGGAGCATGAAGACAATTAAGAACATGATAATTAACAGAGAACCAGAATGCTTGAAGTTGGTTTGTGTGCCCCAGGGACATTCTGCCAATAGCCAATTCTCTATGGGGTAAATTTATCAAAGAGTGAAGTTAAGAGTGACGTTCCGCCACTAGAGAGAAATTCTGCAGCTCTCCATTCATTTCTATGGGATTTTTAAAGGCGTATTTATCAAAGGGTGAAATTTCACTTTCACCCATTGATAAATAGGCCTTTCAAAATCCCACTGAATTGAATGGAGAGCTGCGGAATTTCCCTCTAGTGGCGGAACTTCACCCTTTGATAAATTTACCCCTATGTGAGAGAAGTCAGATCTTCTGCTGTATGGTTATGGTGCCTGCCTGTCCCCACCAATGTCTGTCACCATCACTATCATCATCATCATCATTTCTTTATGTAGTGCCAGCAAATAATATGGCATTATGCAATCATTTATAGCAGACAGTCATCTTACAATAATTTAATAACAAGAGATACTAAAAGAATTGCTCGCAAGAGCTTACAATCTAAAGGCCAGAAGCAGAACATTACCTATTTTTGTGGTGAGGGGCAGGGGAGCCATTTTCTTCACCAGGATCACATTTTGTTGCTAAGGGTCACTATACTTGCTAAAACGTTGTGCCCTTTATATTTTTCACTCTAAAGTGTTAACTGTAATTTTTTAATGTCATGGTACAATGTGTGTGTGCATGTTTGGCTACACACATGCAGGTGAGGGAGGTGGCTGAGCAGGTTGCCTAGGGTTCCTGGCCCAGCTGTGCTGCCCATCATGTCATTCCCAAACCAAGGGTATTAATGTGAAGTTGCCCCTCAGCCAGAACAGCCTCTGCTCTTCTGGGAAGGTTCACACTAGATGTTGGAACATTTTTGCTGGGAGCTACTTCCATTCAACCACAAAAGCATTAGTGAGTTTGGTCACCTGGCTCACAGTTGGGATTCCGGTTCATCCCACAGAGGCTCAGTTGGGTTGAGGTCAGGGCTTTGTGCAGTCAGCTTCTTCCCTTCTTGGCAAACCCAATCTGTTTGCTCCTGGCTTTGTGCATGGAGACATTACTGTGCTGAAACAGGAAAGCACCTTCCAAAAACTAGGAAGCTTGGAATTAACAAGATTATGATTGTATCAAGGTTTCAAGGTTTCACTTGAACCAGGTACCTGAAACATGGAAACTGCCCCAGGCTATTGTTCCTCCTCCAAATGTTACGGTTATGCACACTTCCATCAGACTGGCAGATGATGAAACGCCATTTATCTGTATCTGTATCAAAGTCCAATGATGATGCCTTTACACCACTCCAGCCAACACTTGGCATTGCTCATAGCTGGGGTTTTGCCAGCTATGAGCAAAGTGACTAACGTTAGCAAAACTTTGCCAGTGTGACGTAAGCGCGTTACTTCGCCAATTTACTAACGAGTGCAGGCGCCCTTCACTAGCAAAGGAGATTTACGCTAGTGTTGCTTCGCACCAGGTGAATTTTCGCTCTGGCGAATGGACATAACTTTGCCAATTCACTAAGATGCGGATTTTACTGGACATTACCTCTTTCGCCAGATTGCCTTCGCCAGCTCTAACCTGTGTAAATGTAATGTATTAGATGCGCCATGTCACATAAATTGCTCCATTCCACTTTAAATTGGCCTCTGTATGAAAATTAGCCTGGGTGCAAGAACTCTAGCGAAGTTGCGCTGAGCAGAAAAGAAGACTAGCACAGCTTTGCTTTGATTTGTTCGCTCTTCCTAATTAGCGTTATGGAAGATTCGCCAGTTTCGTCTGGCGAAGTGTTGCGATGGCTGCAAAGTCGTCACTGGCGTAATTGCACTCTTTAGTGAATTTGCCCCTAAGTCAACTAGAAAATCATGTAAACATTTAATAAACCCAATAGGCTGTTTTTGCTTCCAATAAGGATTAATTATATCTTAGTTGGGATCAGGTACAAGCTACTTTTTTATTATTACAGAGAAAAAGGACATTTTTTTCATAAATGTGGATTATTCTGATGCATTAATATTTGTCACTGTATCAGGGTTCTATGCCTCTGCGACCATGATCTGTGTGGAGCAGTGGCGTAACTACCAGGGGTGCAGGGGGTGCAATTGCACAAGGGCCCTCGTCCCCTTGGGGCCCTTCGGAGCCACAAAAATGGTTATGGCAGGAAGTTATCTAGGGGGAGATTATACATCACACATGCCATCAACACGCCAGCATGGGATTTATAGAGGTAAGGAGGGGGGGGCCCAGGTTCCCATCCTGTGTCAGGGCCCACCAGGGAATAGTTACGCCACTGGTGTGGAGGCTCCATATTTAATAAGATGATATTTGGGGTGAGTGTTTATTTGTGCCCTGGGTACCCCTGGAACTATAGCAGTGTGACTGTTACCCCAATGCTTATATATATCTGTAACCTTGTTATGAGCTAAGGGGGCCCAGCCTGAAAGTCAGTTAGGGTTAGATTTGGGGTGAGTGCTTATTTGTACCCTGGGTACCCCTGGAACTAGTGACAGTTACCCCAATATTTCTATATATCTGTAACCTTTTTATGAGCTCAGGGGGACTCAGCCTGAAGTCCAGTTAGGGGGAGATTTTTCATCCTGGTTTGTGCCCTGGGTACCCCTGAAACAATAGCAGGGTGGCCACAATATTTTTAAATATCTGTAACCTGGTGTATAGCTAAAGCGCTGAGCCTATCTTTGCACTAGAATTAGATTAGCATTTTCTGAATGATTCTATCAATCCATAACTCATAGAAATCAAATTAAAAGTTGGGGGTACAGCTTAGTCTTCTGAACCATCCAGTACTGATGTTATGGAACACCCTCCAGGCACTAGAAGCAGCTCCTACTCTTGATCAGTTTCTGTACCAAACCCCACTGATATTTCACCCTCGTATAACAGATCATAAACTCATACTTGACATGTTTTGCCAGAGACAAATTTGTATTTCCGGTGGATTTCTGCTCCAGTACTAAATCTATTTTCACACTCAGTATCTGAATTAGGGCAATTGTCATGGAATAAATTTCTGAAGAACTGATACTTTAAATCCATCATCACCAAAGGGTGGAAAAATACACTAAAATACAATATCTCTAGCATTTGCTGGCCGGATACAGCTTCAAGGCCTCGGTGAGAGGATTAGTCTGCCATTCCCGCTACTGAAATACCTTGAGGGTATCAAAGGGATTTCAGATTAAAACAAGATCTGTGGCTGCGGGTGACACTCGACACGGATTTCTATAAGAGGTTAAAGGAGAAATGATATAACTTTATTTGGGAAAATTCTATTTGGAATGTAACACATTTTGATACCTAATGATTCCACAAAGTGTTATAGTCTTTTGTACTTAACTTTAGTTACTCTTTATTGCTTCTAGGGTTCAAAAGCTCTGGTAGCTCAATGGGTGATGTTGATTAATGTATATTTTGGTAGGCTCGGATGGTATTGATTATATTTGCTCCCTTCAAAGTAAAATTCCAACACCCTCAGTAAGCTGAACATGCAGGGGTACACATGGACCCCCTATTTTCTTTATTTATTTATAGTGGGTTCTGGGTTAACACTGATGGAATATTGGCAATGCCAGAAATTGAAACTTTTTTCAACAGCACTAAAAAATATATATTGTTTCAGCATTGTTATTCCTGTAGAATCTGCTGTTCTTTGAGATAAATAACCACTACTGGTATCTCTGGGTTTGTGTGGACTGTTCTTTAGTCATATTTTACTGGGCTGTTTGCATGACTCAGCCAGGGCCCAGAACTGCTTCCCTTTTGATGCCAGCCCTTCTGTCTATCAATCATCTAGTAGAGACGGAGGGAAGAATTGGGGGAATGTGGGCAACCGTGCGCCGGGAGATTCGCCTCTGGCACTGACGATGCTGATACTGAGAAACAAAGACAGAGAGCAGAGCAGCTTTGCCAGGTTTTATTAAAATAATATTTCCTCTTCAGTGGCAGCTTGTGCGGAGCTGAAGCCTCGGGCTGCCGGCTGGAGTTTAAAGGCAACAGTAAGAAACTGCACTCAGACGTTGCCTTATAACCTGAAACCAACGCAGAAGGGAGAGCGATTACCCCCGGATAACTTTTTTCCCCCTATTTGTCACTCCTTAATGTGGAACAGTCATTGAAATTCTAATAAAGATGCTAAAAAAAAGACAAAATAAAAATGATCAAAAAGAATATCAGTGTTTGCATTGTACTAAATGATCATACAAATACAGACAAATTAAAATCAAATTGCTGGTGCATAATAACATACCCTCATGAGTAAGAGGTGCTGGTTAATACGTAATTTCAGATACAGAGAAAAAAAGGCCAATGTACATGATGTAGGAAATAAGCATATTCTATCCAACTGTCTCCATCTTGCCTTACTGTTTCCATCGTGTTATTCTGTTTCTATCTTGCTCTGCTATCTCCATCTTTTCTTACTGTCTCCATCTTGCCCTACTGTCTCCATCTTTTCTTACTGTCTCCATCTTGCCCTACTGTCTCCATCCTGCCCTACTGTCTCCATCTTGCCCTACTGTCTCCATCTTGCCCTACTGTCTCCATCCTGCCCTACTGTCTCCATCTTATCCTACTGTCTCCATCTTTTCTTATTGTCTCCATTTGTCCTACTGTCTCCATCTTGTCTTACTGTCTCCATCTTGCCCTACTGTCTCCATCTTGCCCTACTGTCTCCATCCTGCACTATTGTCTCCATCTTGCCCTACTGTCTCCCTGTTGTCCTTCTGTCTCCATCAGGTTCTGTTTTTTTCATCTTGTCCTACTTTCTCGATTTTACTTTCTATCATTTCCAGTTGTCTACATCAGGGTTGTCCAACCTTTTGGCTTCCCTGGGCCACATTGGAAGAAAAAAAATTGTCTGGGGCCACACATGAAATACACAAACACTTTTGATAAAAGTAAAGATAATGCACAGAAATTAACTATGATACCAGTTGGATAACCAGATGGAGCTATACACTGGAATATGGGACACCTGGATATTAAATAGACTTATTATTATATAATTATTACTAATAACTGGGCAATGGGCAGAGTCCCCCCCCCCCCCCCCGCAACTCCTATATCCTTTGCAACATGATGTTTCCTTGGAAACCAAGCGTTTCAAGCTGGGCCGCATTCATATCCATCCTGGGCCACAGGTTGGACACCCCTGGTCTACATCTTTTTACATTTTGCTCTGTCATTTTACTTTATCCATGTTGCTAGGTCTCCATCTTGTCCTACTTTATCAACCATGCCCCACTGTCTCCATCTTATCCTGCAGTGTCCATATTACCTAACTGTCTCCATCTTGTACTACTATTTACATCACACCCAGCTGTCTCAGTCTTGTCCTATTTGATCTATCTTGTTATGCTGTCTCCATATTGCCTTAATGTCTCCATAT
>CM044439.1:24463605-24488601 GCA_024363595.1 Xenopus borealis | reverse complement strand
AAGGGAAGGGAGGGATTATTAGGGGTTTTTGCAGAAATATTCAATAAATCAGCCTGAAACGCTACTTTTTAAGCACAATTCTTCTATATCTTATTTTTTACACAAAATGTCTCCTTTAAGGGAACATATTATGGATACAGAGAATCTGGGGTTCAGATCAGCTTTAAGTAAGATCTCAAGGATTTCTGATAAGTAGCATCCTTACTGGTTGGCCAAACCCAATATTAACCCTTACATTCATGTGATTTGTACAACTCAGCAATGGAAGGAACAATTCTTTAAGAGTATGATTGATTATGTAAATTAGGGTTTGGATTTAGCTCAGTATTGAGACATTAGGCATCCCCAAAATGTAGGTAGATCAGCAGGGACACGCAAGGGGGATTGTAGTGGAACTATAGCTTGTAGGGAAGGAAACTGAAAGGGACCAGGAGGAAACTCTTGTGAGGATAAACACATAGGGTTACCACCTTTTCCGGAAAAAAATACCAGCCTTCCTATATATTTATGTTTTTTTCCCTATTATAACATTGTAATCATCCATAATTTTTACCAGCCGGGCCGGTAAAATACTGGCCAGTTGGCAACCCTATAAACACATGGAGGGGCCCTCCGGCAACTGTTGGTAGGTACAATTCAGTAAAGGGGTTGTAAACTCTCAATATACTTCCTACATTATTGTTTTCAAGATATCAGCATTTTCAAGGACTAAAAACTAGAATAATGCATGTAACCCATTTCTTTCAAGGGATCATAGAATAAACAACACCAAAGAAGTGGATCAGAGCCACACATTCAATGATTTGAGTTAAATGTTCCTAGACAGGATTTTAAGGCGCCAACCATGTCATTAACCCACAGAAAGGATCCTTGAAAGACTCCTTTTAAATGGAGCTGCTGTTCAGTAAGTCACATTTATTATAAGAATAAAAAACAGTTGTATTTTTCAGTCTAACAAAAGGCAGAAGAATGTTATTATATTGGGGACAGCTGGAAGGGGGAGAGCAAGGCCACTCTAAGCAAAATACAGGTAGTTCACGACCAGATTAGAGGTGAACAACTGCAGGAATGAGAGTTTTATATCAATTTAAAGGGGAACTTGGTTATTTTAGTTCTTTCCCTCTGCAGATTGAACTGTTTCTACTTCATGGGTGACCAATTAAATAGGCGTCCTTGGCCCTGAATGTGTTTATCTTTAACATTGCATTTATTTTTCCCCACGTTCCCGGCACATTCCCATAGAGGCAGTTTGTAATGAATGCCGGGGTCGCCTGTGTGCAGAGTTCGGCTCACAGTGTGATTTCCATGGTGGCATTGTACAATGCAATCCAACATAATCACCAGCATCTCATTGTACCAACACTGTGACAAATGTGCCAGCTGCGCGGGGGAATATGCACTGGGGAACCATTGACTAAGAATTGTGAAATTCGTCATTTGGCTTTCTATTGGAGGAGAATCTGATTTTCTAACATGCTGGAAAATAAGTGAGATTTGTCAGCTGCTGGAATGTCCTGGTGGCTGTGGGTAGGAGTGGGCACATGCAGTAAGGGGCATGGGTGAAACAGTAGCGGGCGCATGCTTATTACTCTGTATAGTGGCATTAAATGACAGAAAGGACATTCACAACCCTGTAAGGAGAGATAAGGCAGCCATTGGGCCGTTGGGCCGAGCTCATTACATGCATTTAAACTGCACATTAGCATGGAGTGACTCAATTTCACCCCTCCCGTGCCACTGACACATAGCTCTCGTCTTATTAACCCCCCAAAGGCTGCAAATAGTAGGGTGTCTTAGGCTTTGGGACCTCAATTAAGTAAGTAATCCAAAAAGGTTTACATACATAATTTATCATTCCTTTTCCTGCTGAATTGTGCTTTGTACAGAGGAATAACTATACTGCCATAGTTTTACAGTGTCTCTCTGTACAGTTTATGAGCAAACTTAGGGGTCTGTTCCTGCTGAATTGTGCTTAGTACAGGGGAATACCTATGCTGTCATAGTTTTATGGTATCTCTCTGTACAGGCTATGAGCAAACTTAGGGGGCTGTTCCTGCTGAATTGTGCTTAGTACAGGGGAATACCTTTGCTGTCATAGTTTTATGGTATCTCTCTGTATAGACTATGAGAAAACTTAGGGGAACGTTCCTGCTGAATTGTGCTTAGTACAGGGGAATACCTATGCTGCCATAGTTTTATGGTATCTCTCTGTATAGACTATGAGAACACTTTGGGGAACGTTCCTGCTGAATTGTCTATAACAGGGAGTTTTACACTGATTAGCGTTTGTGCCTTACTTCTTGTGGTGGTTCCCTGGATGTTCCGTCTCTGACACCCTGTACATATATCCAATGTATTGTGAAGCGTGGGAATCACTCACGACAGCAGGTTACCTGCAATTAAGCTGTTATTGTGCTTAGTACAGGGGAATACTTACGTTGCCATAGTTTTATGGTATTGCTCTGTGCAGGCTATGAGCAAACTTAGGGGCTGATCTGTACTTGTTAAAGAAGTCTGAACAAGAATAAAGACTACTAAACTCAGAGATTTTGTCTTCCAGATTAAGGGGGCACTATAGCACATTTACAAAGCAGTACAGTGGGTTAATCAGATGAACATTAGTGCAACCCAATGATATTGTACTAGTGTCCATTAAGCACTGGCCCCTATGGCAGCCCTGGGATTATTAGATCCTTGCACTAGACTGTAAGCTTTGCAGACAAGGGATTGTAGACTGACCAGTACAGCAAGAATAACGGAAAGCTGAGGGGAATGGCTCAGACTAAATGAAACAGTAGGAGGAATGCTGCTAAGGTTGTGCCTGCAGGAGGCAATGCCAGTATAATACGTTATTCTCTTTTATTCATTTTTTAATGTTTTTCTCGTTATTTATTCGCTGACAGCTATCGGCTATTTGGCTGCACTCCATTGGCCCCAGCTGGGTATATTGAAAAAAAAAACACTAGAAATTGTCTGTTTGGTCCAAACTCATGTACTTGTCTTCCACTAAAGTTTCACTGGGTGGAGGATATGGTCATACCCAGAAATCTCAGGATTGCAAGCTCTGTGGGGTTGTTTTGTAAATGTCTAAAACTGATTTGTATTATGTAAATGGAAAATAATAAATTAGAAAAGGAGTGAAACTAAACATTAGGATTTTATTTTTATTGAAGTAGCGATGTGCAGCAGTGCAATGCAGAACAAATTTATTGAGATTTTGAAAGGCGCCTACCTGTCATTACTGGTCATTAGAAACCCTTCCAACACTTTCCCCTTCTCTCTGTCCCGATCCCTGTACATTAAGCACCTCCCTAGGGCTTTCAATAATTATTTCCATAGATGAACAGAGAACAGAGCAGACAGTAACCCCATACCTCCCATTTTGGAAGTAAAAAGAGGGACAAAAACAATTTTCTTATGAAGGGCGGCAAGATAGTTTGACCACGCCCCTTTTTTGTGGCCACACCCCCTAATTACCATGTTCATTTTACAAAATTTGGCAGGTTATGAAAGTTTGAACATATTTCAAACTGTTACAATTACTTATTTTCTTATCTCAAAATTGTTACAAAGTATCTTATTTGCACCTGTTAGCTGTTCTGTTAAGTTAGAAAATTGGTTTCTTTTTCTGGCTGTTCAGTGCAGAGAAAAGAGGGACTTTCCAGTACAAATGAGGGACTGCGGGTTGAGCTGTCAAAAGAGGGACTGTCCCTCTGAAAAAGGGACAGTTGGGAGGTATGTAACCCTTCCAACACTTTTCCCATATTAAGTATATATTAGGTACCTATCTAGTGCTACCAATCCCTATTTCTGTAGGTAAATAAGAGCAGAGCAGACAGTAACCCTTCCAACACTCCTCTTGTCTCTGTCTCTATATATATTAGGTACCTATCTAGTGCTACCAATCCCTATTTCTGTAGGGAAATAAGAGCAGAGACAGTAATAGTGATGGGCACATTTATTCGCCTGCGTCGAATTCGCTGCGAAATCCCGCGTTTTGCCACAGGCGAATAAATTCCCAAAACGCCGGTGAAATTTTGCCCCGATGCCGACAATGACGCGCGTGTCCAAAAACGGACGCACACGTCCAAAACGCTGCAGCGTTTTGCGAATATTCCGTTTTGTGTTTGGCTAATTTCTCTAGAAATTCCTGAATAATTTGGTGAAGCAAAATGAAGCCGATTCACCCATCACTAGACAGTAACCCTTCCAACACTTTCCTCTTGTCTTTCCTCTTGTCTCTATATATTAGGTACATATCTAGTGCTACCAATTAGTGATGGGCAAATCTATCCCGTTTCGCCTGAAAAATTTGCGAATTGGTGAAAAATTAGCGAAACAAGTCGGGGCACGTTTTTGACGCACGTCACGTCGTTTTTGACGCGTCGCATCATTTTCGGTGCCCGACTCCTTTTTTTTTACGCCAGCGAATTCTCAGCAGGCCAATTTTTGCTGGCGTTTTATTCGCCGGCAGCGAATCGCGGGAATTCGCTGTGAATTCGCGCCTGCCGAATAAATTCCCCCATCATTACTATCAATTCCTATTTCTGTAGGGAAATGAGAGCAGAGCAGACAGTAACCCTTCCAACACTTTCCTCTTGTCTCTGTCTTTATATATTAAATCCTTATCTAGTGCTACCAATCCCTATTTCTGTAGAGCAGGGATCCCCAACCTTTTGAACCCGTGAGCAACATTCAGAAGTAAAAGGAGTTTGGGAGCAACACATGCCCGAAAAATGTTCTTGGGGTGCCAAATAAGTGCTGTGATTGACCATTTAGTAGCCCCTATGTGGATTGTCAACCTACATTGAGGCTCCATTTGGCAGTGCACCTGGTTTTTATGCACCAACACTTGCCTCCAAGTCTGGAATTCAAAAATAAGCACCTGCTTTGAGGCCACTGGGAGCAACATCCAAGGGGTTGGAGAGCAACATGTTGCTCACGAGCTACTGGTTGGGGACCACTGATGTAGGAAAATGAGAGCAGAGCAGGATGTACAGTAGCTCTTCCAACACTTTCTTGTCTCTCTCTCTCTCTCTCTCTCTCTCTATATATATATTAGGAACGTATCTAGTGCTACTAAACCATGTTTCTATAGGGGGGGAGGGGGGTTTGACTGCTGAAGGGTTAACCCTAAGGCTGTAGAGTCCCAGGGAAGAGTTCTGACTCAGTAGCCAATAAAAGACTGAGGACACAGAAGAAAACTGCAAGAAACAATCAATTTTTCCCCATTTTCAGCAAAAGAATGATAATAATAAAAATGATCTCGGGGGGGGTGTCAGAGATAAAACAAATGAAGTCCTTTTTGCAAATGCCGAATCAGCACCTTCCTTTCTCAGGCAAATCCATTTCATGGCTGTTCGATACCCAGGCCGCTATTCTGCCAGGCTTACAGGGACCTGGGGAGGAACGCAGTTTCCCACAATGCTTTGTGCTCTCGTAAACTGCCTGTGCGTTTTTATCTTCATTAATGGCCACGTAGGATGGAGCCGCGTCCGTAGCCTAATAAAGACGAGCAGGACTTGGGGTGGGGGATGGACTCTGTGGCTTCTTCCGGCAATGAAGATTCAACAGACTCTGGAAATTTCCAGGTACAGAGACATTCAGAGAGAGAATGTGTTATATTATACAGGCACTTGTAGCTGTGATGTATAAAGGAAGACAGGGATGGGATCTGCTATCCAGAAACCCATTATCCAGAAAGATCCAAATTATGGGAGGGCCAAAGGGAAAGGCCTTCCATAAACTCCATTGTAATGTAATAATTCACATTTTTTTTTAATTGTTTCATTTTTCACTGTAATAATAAAACAGTAGCTTGTACAGGTATAGGACCTATTATCCAGAATGCTTGGGACCTGCGGGTTGCCAGATAATGGATCTTTCCGTAATTTGTATTTTCATATCTCAAATCTACTAGAAAATCATGTAAACATGAAATAAACCCAATAGGCTGGTTCTGCTTCCAATAAGGATAAGTACAAGCTACTGTTTTATTATTACAGAGAAAAAGGAAATCAGTTTTAAAAATTAGTTAATTATAATGGAGTCATTCGGAGTTTTCTGGATAACGGGCTTCCGGATAAAGGATCCAGATACCTGTACTTGATCTAAACTAAGATATAATTCATCTTTTTTGGAGGCAAAACTATCCTATTGGGTTTATTTAATGTTTAAAAAGTATCTAGGAAATCTCAGGTCCCAAGCATTCTGAATAACAGGTCCCCCATCTGTACAATTTCTTACATGAAGGTAAACAATGGCCAGGCTGGTGGGTATCACATTATAAATGCAAGATATGTCACTAAGGTTGCCACCTGTCCGGTTTTAACCCGGACAGCCCGGTATTTTGAAGGGCTGCCCGGGTCAATACTTCCTGCCCGGTTTTCCAAATACGGAAAACCGGGCGGGATTAGCTTGATTGACGCTGCGATCGGCCAATAGCTCCGCCCCATGATGTCACGGGCCCGCCCATTAACATCATGAGCCCGCCCACTGACGTCATGGGCCCGCCCCCCTGTCCGGGTTCAGCCACAGGAGAAGGTGGCAACCCTATATGTCACAAATTTCTCCTTAAAGGGGATCTGTCACCCAAACATAAAAAAGCTTTATAATTGAAATCCTTTTCAAATTTAACATGGAATCCAAATTATTGTTATTTTTTTTTTTTTTTTAATTAAAACATCCATAACAGTTATAAACCTGTTTAAAAGTCTTAGGCATAGAGGCGGGGCAGGCAATTACTTTCACTGTCCATTTTGCACTTCCTATTTATTTTTGCAATCGTGTGTGATCTCATTAGGGCCTGCACAGGATATTCTTTTGACAGGTAGGGGGCGTGAAATGGGTGTGAAATTCGGGGGGTCCAAAAAGTGGGCGTAGTTTCACAAAAATTTTTGCAAGGGTTTTAGGGCTCACTGATTGGCTCTTTGCCCACAGCCCACCAATGCCTTAAAACTAGGCATGCACTGAATCCAAGATTATGGTTCAGTATTTGGTCAGGATTCGGGCCATTTTCAGCAGCATTCAGATTCCGCTGAATCCACATGCCTGGCCGAACAGAATCCGAATACTTTTCGTCACAAAACAAGGAAGTAAAAATATTTTTCAGCCGCGCGGCTCGCTTTTTTTTTTTTTGGATTCGGTTCGGTATTCAGCCGAATCTTTCACTATGGAATCGGGGGTTCGGCCATATTCAAAATAGTGGATTTGGTGCATCCCTACTTAAAACGGCCCTGAATTCCAAGACTAAAAAAAAAACAAGATTTAAATATTTTTTATAGTGCAAGTGAAGTTTATTTTGCTTAGCCAACATCATAAAATAGGATTTGGAATTATTTCAGGTCAGGTATTAACTCACGGTGTCTCATATTATAGCCCATAGGTCTCACCACATACATTAAATAACTAACAATGTCCTCTAAAGGACATTTTTTAACCTGCCTGATCGAGATCTGGGCGACTCCTGGCCAGATATTGACTGGGGAAACTCGTCAGATGACACCACATATTTTTAACGGCCCATGTATGGGGGCCTTAAGTCCATCCTGTAGATATCAAGTGCAACATTTAGCCCACAACACCACCAGTTGTCATCACATAACCCTCATTGACCTCCAAAGAGGATAGACATGCCTTCCACAAGACCTCCAAGATCTCCTCAGGGCATATTAGATGTCCTACAGAAAGGCTAAAGTACCATCAGGCACCCTTCATTACTCCCAAGTGCCACCAAAGTCTATGATCAAGCCACTTTGCCCTCCATCCAACTGCCCACATTAAGTTAATTAATGTCCAAGTGCATCAAGCTACAAGGACCCTAAAATGTGTCAGTTACCCTACTTGTTGACCAGATGAGCATCATTTGAACCTTTGGTATGTATTGGTGGTTATTTAACCTGGGCATATCCCAGATCTATTTTACTTCAAATATAACAGATGGTGTAACTGTTTTTATTGACCATTCCCCATAAATCACAAACCATCTTGTGTGGGTGCCTGAACCATGGTCAGGGGTGTACCTACAGGGGAAGCAGACCCTGTGGCTGCAGGGGGCCCCATGAGGTCCTAATTAATGAGCAGTTTCAACATATACAGTATTTGTAACTTCTGTATATTTTGAGGGCCCCAGAGTTAATTTGCTGTGGGGGCCACTGCCCATGATACAAGGTTGGCCAGTGCATTACCATTGACCTTGTGGGTCTTTTTGTTGTACAGCAGTTCTTGAACCATTTCAGCAGGGGCACAACCATAAGATTTGGCTTTCCCATTCTTGCCTGCGAGTGAGACTCCATCCTTGGGCCGTGTCCTTGTCTCTCTGATTTGGGATTTTCTCAATGTATATAAATAGAGCACAATATATAACGTGGGCCAGTATTTCTATCACCTTCTTTTCTGGCTGCGAGTCAAATTTTGTGTCCTTCATGGACCTGAACGTGATGGATTTCTCACTTGCCGGAGTTCATAAAATATTGTCGCGGGGACGTCGAATTCTTTGAGCGTAAAGGGGACATTTCATTGTTATTTCCTTCTACTCTAATTGGGCCATTCGGAATTTGGCTCAGACCTGGAAACCATATTTTTGGAGGGCAGCAAACAAGCATGAAATGATCTGATCAATATGTTATTGTCTCTGATACTGAGAATATTTTCTCATTAAACCCAATGACTATGTTGGGCTCATTAATCCTAGAACCCCCTGCTCATGTCCTTATTATTATCTGATGTAGAAGTCACAATGGGCTGCTGCCCATACACCTGGGCACCTTGTTATGTGGTAACTGGCGTCTCAGGTCACAAGTGGGTGCATTGTGGGATCCATTATCCAGAAACCCATTACAGGTATGAGATCCATTATCTGGAAACCCATTATCCAGATAGCTCTGATACCATTTCCTTTTTATCTGTAATAATAATAAAACAGTACCTTGTACTTGATCCAACTTGATCCTTTTTAAAAGTAAAACCAGCCTATTGGGTTTATTTAATTTTTAAATGATTTTCTAGTAGGTTTAAGGTATGAAGGTCCAAATTACAGAAAGATGCATTATCTGGAAACCCCCAGGTCCCGGGCATTCTGGATAACAGGTCCCATACCTGTATACAAAAAGGCTGTCTCCCATAGGGGTAGATTCTCTAAAGCGCGAAGCGTCTAACGCTAGCGCTAATTCGCCAGCATGACGTCATTTCGCAACTTCACAAATTCACTAACACGGACTCTGGCGAATTTTCGCTAGCAAAGTAGATAGACTTACGCAACTTCGCACCTTTACACCAGGCGAAGTTGCGCACTGACGAAGGATCGTAACTTTGCAAATTCACTAAGATGAACATTTTCCTCAACATTAACACTTACGCTAGACGTTACTTCAATACAATAGATAGGAGGTTGAAAAAAAAAAGTCAAATTTTTTCAAAGTCCCAAAAAAACGCTGGCGTATTTTAGCATAGGAGGGTGATAGTCTGAAAAAGATCGATAATTTTTTTGGGGGGTTACCCTCCTTCCCCCTACATTTCCTAACATATGGCAACTCAACTGTACAGGGGGCACATGTAGGGCAATAGGACAACTTTATTTAATTTATTAAAGGTTTCCTGGGCTTGTGTGGTGTAATGTAGTGGCTGTAACATATACTTCTATTCTAAGTTAAAGTTCCCGCCGTATGCAAATTAGGCTTCGCTAGCGTAACTGTGCTCTGCCTAGCGAAGTAAAACTAGCGCAACTACACTACCATTCGCCAACCTGAGCGTAAATTCGCACTTTAGTGGATTTGCGTAGCGCTGGCAAAAATTCGCCTGGCGAAGTGCGGCGAACGCTAGTGAAGCCTACGTTGGCGAATTTTCGGATCTTAGTGAATCTGCCTCATAGACTCCATTTTATCCAAATAATCCAAATGTTAAAAAATAATTTCCTTCTTCTCTATAATAATAATATAAATAATAATAATAATAATAATAATAATAATAATAATAATAAAACAGTACATTGTACTTGATCCCAACTAAGATATAATTAATCCTTATTGGAAGCAAAACCAGCCTATTGGGTTTATTTCATGTTTACATGATTTTCTAGTAGAGTTAAGGTATGAAGATCCAAATTAAGGAAAGAAGCATTATTCTGAAAACCCCAGGTATGAGACCTATTATCCAGAATCATCGGGACCTGGGACTTGCCGGATAACGGGTCTTTACGTAATTTGGATCTTCACACCTTAAAGGGGAAGTCAACCCTCCCAGTGCAAAACCCCTCCCCCCCATAGGCCCCCTTCCCCTCCTCCCCTCTAGCCTACCTACCTTCTTCCTTGATCCGGCGGCGTTTGGTGGCCCATGCGCAGTAGAACGCATTTACTGGTTGGTACTACTGTGCATGTGCCAAAATTTCACGAAGTTTCCGAAAAGGGAAATCGGAAAACTTTGTGAAATTCGGGCTCATGCGCAGTAGTACCAACCAGCAATTGGGTCCTACTGCGCATGCACCTCCGGATCAAGGAAGAAGACGGTGTGGGACAAGATGGTGCCCGTGAACTTTCCTGCAGGGGACCTGGACTTTGGGGTAATAAACAAGTTAGGGGCAATAGCCTAGTGGGGGGAGGTAGGCCAGGGGGAATGCCTAGAGGGGGAGGGATTTTAGCGCCGGAGGGGTTGACTTCCCCTTTAAAGGGGTGGTTCACCTTCAAATTAACTTTTAGTATATTGTAGAAGGGCCAATTCTAAGAAACTTTTCAATTGGTCTTCATTATTTATTTTTCATAGTTTTTTAATGATTTGCAATTTTCTTCTGTTTCTTTGCAGCTTTCAAATGGGGGGTCACTGACACCATCTAAAAACAAATGCTCTGTAAGGCTACAAATGTATTGTTATTGCCACTTTTTATTACTTATCATTCTATTCAGTCCATCTCCTATTCATATTCCAGTCTCTTATTCAAATCAATGCTGGGTTGCTAGGGTAATTTGTACCCTAGAAACCAAATTGCTGAAACTGCAAACTAGAGAGCTGCTGAATAAAAAGCTAAATAACTATAAAACCACAAACAATAAAGAATGAAAACCAATTGCAAATTGTCTCAGAATATCCCTCTCTACATTATACTAAAAGTTAACTCAAAGGCGGACAACTCCTTTAAGACTACTAGAAAACCATGTAAACATTAAATAAATACAATAGGCTGGTTTTGCTTCCAATAAGGATTAATTATATCTTAGTTGAGATCAAGTACAAGCTAATGGTTTATTATTACAGAGAAAAAGGAAATCATTTTTAAAATTTTGGATTATATCATTATAATGGAGTCTATTGGAGACGGCCTTCCAGAACTTTCTGGATAACGGGTTTCCGGATACCTGTATAACAATAATAACCCCAGTAAGCAATATACAGTCACGTTCCCTAATGACTCCACCAGCAGTGCTGCCCCCTCCTTCTTGTATCAGAATTATGATGGAAAGCAGATCCTAATCTCTTCCCCAGCCCTTTCTTCTGCTTCTGTGCGGATTTCAAACACTTGGCAGACAATGGGTGTGTGTTGTGCTCCTGGGTTACTGTGTTACCTTCTCATCACAAGAGCCGGCTTAAAAGCCTCTGAGCCTCGCTCATTCTATGCCCAACCTCAGGAACATTCTGAATCGATAAAACAATGAAGAGCAAATAAAACAGAAGATAAGAACTGGGGGAGACGTACAGCGAAGACATGAAAAGAGAATGGGGCTTGAGCAGAGGCAGAGAGGTTTTCAGTGTTTGAACAATTTACGCCTAATCCATTAATATTCTCTACTCAGAAATTCCCCAAATATTACAGGGAAAAGAGAACACTCTAAGAGCAGAAATACAGAGATCTGTTCCCTATAGGGCAGCTGTTGATGAGCTACTAGTAACACTGAAAAGGTTTGTTACAATGAGAGCTGGAAAGCTGTGGAAATCTCTCCTTAAAGCGACTGTACTAAAAAATGCATTAGATAGTTTCAAGGAAGGGTTGGATGCTTTTTTTTTTTTTTTAAGAAACTAAGGGTAGTGACACACACTAAGATTCCGGGGAGAGTAGTTGCCCATCGACAAATCTCCTCTTCTTTGGGCAACTAATCTCCTCACCACCCTTAGGGTAAGGCCAGACGGGGAGTTTTCGGGGAGATCTGTCGCCTGGCGACTTATCGCCGCGATGAATCTCCCCGAATAGCTCGTTAGCGCTGCGCACCCGCTAGACGTAAAGTCGCGTGCGCTTATCCTGGCGAGGCAATTTTGAGCGTGTGAATAAGCGCAGGCGACTTTACGTCTAGCGGGTGCGCAGCGCTAACGACCTACCCTTAGAATAGTTACATTATTGCTGGATAAATACAGGTATTGTACCTGTTATCCAGAATGGATGGAAAATGGGGTTTTCTGGATTACGAATCCATCTATAATTTGGATCTTCATACCTTAAATCCACTAGAAAATCATGTAAATATTAACTAACCCCAATAGGCTGGTTCTGCTTCCAATAAGGATTAATTATATCCTGTGTGGGATCAAGTACAAGGTACTCTTTTATTACTACAGAATAATTCTTTAAAAAATTGGATTATTTTATGATAATGGAGTCAATGGGAGACAGCCTTTCTGTAAGTCAGAGCATTCTGGATAATGGGTTTCCGGATAATGGATCCCATACCTGTACAAACCATGAGGGAAATGACATACAGTTATTCTGGGCTTTTTTCAGTCATTTAGTAGCTCCTTGCCTGAAATTACCTTTAAACAGGTATGGGATCTGTTATCTGGAAGCCCGTTATCCAGAAAGCTCCGAATTACAGAAAGAATACCTCCTATAGACTCTATTTTATCCAAATGATTAACATTTTTAAAAATGATTTGCTTTTTCTCTGTAATATTAAAACAGTAACTTGATCCAAACTAAGATATAATTAATCCTTATTGGAAACCACACCGGCCTATTGGGTTTATTTAATGTTTACATGATTTTCTAGTAGACTTAAGAAATGAAGATCCAAATTACAGAGTGATCCTCAGACCCAGAGCATTCCGGATAACAGGTCCCATACCTTTAGTAGCAAACATCTCAACCCCTCTAGTGCACTTCTGAGGTGAGGCAAATCATCCCAGGGTCAGTGTTTTTTTTTGTGATTGAAAATGATTTAGTGGCATCATGGTGCACTATGAACTATAAGTGCAAATTGTAAAAATTCTGTGCAGTTTGTGGTGTCCCTGTATAGATACAGTACAGACCTTTGCACATGGCTTCTCTTGTCCTTCAGACCATTCCAGGTCCTGCTTTGTCCATTTATTGACCGTTATCACTAACCAGCAGGTATCATAGAGCTGTGAACCCAAGGAATATCATCACCAAACATGATTGATACTCAGTAGCAGCACAATAATGACATGTGCAATAGCCAAGGCTGCTGGGACAGCACCCAAACCAGCCTCGATGACCTCTCATTGGATTGTTGACCTTGCTGTTTGTAAGAATCCCTACAGCTTGCAGTAATTAGACCTTCCTTCATTAATATTTCATTACGTGCCCTGGGAACTTGCACACATACACACAATGAAAAGCACAAGCACAGGATTCCATTTGGGGGTCAACACAATTCACTAATATATTTTTTAGTAACGGCAGAAAATATTAGAGCTTAGAAGAAGTTTGGTAATTGCCACATATTAAAATATGACTGAAATATCTCCGGAATGAGCAAAGTGACTGCTCATAATGCTGTTGTATTGACTGATCCATGAGCCATGATCCATATTACAAGTTCTCCTCTTCACCAACTGCTAAAAAAAATGAAAACCGAGATGGCCCTTGCAATATGGACAAACGGCACCTGGGTGTGGAAGTTGGACTATGGCTGCAGATATAACGGGAAAGCTTGAGATTTCACATTTATTGCATCATAGCTCTGTTGAATAAAATGTTCCAGTTTCAATAATGTTCCCTCTCTCATGAAGCCTCTATTTCTCCCTCTCATGCCCTGGCCATTTACTGGTAGACACAATCTCCACAGTTGCTAGTTTGCACCCCCGCTCAGAGCTGGCCTCCTGACTTGTCATTATCTTTTATCCGAGGAGATACCGGCACGGTGTGCATTTCCCCGTCAGTGATAGATGGGACCTTGTTTCAGAGCCTGGGAGCTGAGTACCCTCAGTAAGTCCAAGATACATATTATCCACCCAGAGTGCTTGCAGCTGCATAGAATTGGCACCATAAAATATCTTGATGTGCTTCCTGGGAGTTTTTATTTAGCGAAAGCATAGTGCTGATAAATGGAAAAGTTTAATTGATACTGTGTCGGCTTTATTTTGGGAACCAGTACGAGTCCATACACAGTCCTGCGTTGCTTCTCTCTATTGCTCAATAACTTTTTTATTTCAGTCTCAAATGTTGTTAGTGCTTTGTCTTTTATTGTTATGACTCTCAAACAAACAGCATCACAGACACCACTGCCAACAGAGTCCTGTGGGGTGAGAATATAGTTCTGTGCCGTCACATCTAGATAATACTGACTTTAAGGGTCCAGATACAGGGGACTAACCAAGTTCTTGCATATGAAGGCCTTGGCGAGCAGGGAGGACAGCATGAATAGTAGGGCAACATGGTGACAAAAGGGGAAGATGAACAGAAAATATCAAGACAGTGACAGTAGAGCAAGATGGAGACTGTAGGGCAAGATGGAATGGTAGAATAATACAGTAAAAGTAGAGTACAGTGGAGATGGTAAGGAAGACAGTGACAGTAGAGCACTATGGTAACAGAAGGACAAGATGGAGATTGTAGAGATGGTGAGAGTAAGGCAAGATTGAGACAATAGGATAGAATGAAGATGGTAGAGCAAGATAGGACAGAATGAAGATGGAAGAGCAAGTAGTGTAAGATGGAGATTGTAAGACAAGATGGAGACAGTAGAGAAAAATGGTGACTGTAAGATAAAATGGAGATGGTAAAGGAAGACAGGGTCAGTAGAGCAAGATGGAGACAGTAGTGCAGGGTAATAAGGGTACAGTAACTTAGAGACAAAAGAACAAGATGGTGACATTAAAGTGATATTAAGGCAAAATGAAGACAGAAGGGCAAGATGGAGACAACAGGAAACAATTTAGTATAGACATTGTGTAACCCAGTTATTCATATAATGTGGGAATGTCCAACTTGTAGCCCTTCAGAGTGATGTTGACCTGTGGGTTTTTCAAGTAGAACAACAACAAATAAGTGGCTGTAGATTGGACAACAGTGATTTCAATGGTTACTGTTGCCATCTTTATCTGTCTTCACCTAGTATGCACCTCCCACGTAACCTACAAACTCAGAGGCCGAAAAAAAAAAAAGCACACACGGTTGATTTGCGACCTTAATTTGGGATGTATTACATTTTTTATGACTGATAAAGGTAAGTGTTGTAATGACAAATTGTTTGTTCTGAGGATTCATGTTGTGATAAGCGCTGTGCAGATTTGAGATATTGTAGTGTAAGCAGGCGTTGCTGTTTGTTCCTATAATATATAAGTTATTAGCCACCAGTGTTGGGCTGCATGAGTCACTCAGTAGGGCATCCAGCAAATGACCCCGTAAGATTCCTCAGGAAGAGAGAGTGTGTGTGTGTGTGTGTGTGTGGGGGTGGGGGGGTGGGGGGGTTCAACCAAATCAAGGAGGCAGCTTAAAGTGGGAAAAAATCTACAGTAATTTCCAGGTGACTTTGGATACTGAGAAAAAATACAGGCACAATGAACTCAGCAATTATTACTGAGAGAAGAAGACTGTAATTCTAGCTTAGAAGACAACTTCTTGGTTCTGTCCATAGATGAACCTCTTAAAAGAAGGAATGCCTGTTATTGGTTACAAAACTCGGCTCCAGGGTTCATAGGTGAGATCTACCGCTTTGGATCATTATTATAATGGGTTGTATAGATACCAAAGGTAATAAAAGATAAAATGTTTAAGGCTGAGGCCACTAAGTAGCCCAGCCTGGCCATGTTTGATGTAACCAGCACCAGTAGGGGATACAAAATAACCTTTAGCAGGGGGGTCCTCAAATTATTTCCAATGAACAACATTCAAATGAAAAAAAGAATGGAGGAGCAACACAAGCATTGAAAAGATGGTGCCAGTAGGGAAAGATGGAGATAGTAAAGGAAGACAGTGACAGTAGAGCAAGATGGCAATAGACGGAGAAGCTGGAGATGGTAAAGCAGCATGGTGACAGTAGGGCAAGAAGGAGATAGTAAAGGGAGACAGTGACAGTAGAGCAAGATGGTGACAGTAGAGCAAGATGGAGATGGTACAGGAAGAAAGTGAAAGTAGACCAAGATGGTGACATTAGAGCAAGATGGAGATGGTGAAGAAATGAAGAGATGAAATAAGTGAAAGTAGACCAAGATGGTGACAGTAGAGCAAGATAGAGATAGTAAAGGGAGACAGTGACAGTAGGCCAAAATGGTGACAGTAGAGCAAGATGGAGATGGTGAAGAAATAAAGAAATGAAGAGATGAAGAAAGTGAAAGTAGACCAAGATGGTGACAGTAGAGCAAGATAGAGATGGTAAAGGGAGACAGTGACAGTAGACCAAGATGGTGACAGTAGGGCATGATGGAGATGGTAAACAAAGACAGTGAGCAAGATGCTGACAGTAGGGCACGTTGGACATAGCAAGACAGTTACAGTAGAGCAATATAGAAACAATTGGCTTGATGGTAAAGGTAGTGGAAACCAGAAAGTGTAGACTAAGATGGAGACAGTGAGGCAAGGTGATAAATGAAGACAGCAACAGTATAAAAATATCCCTGGGGAGCCAAATAAGGACTGCGATTTGCTATATGGCAGCCCCTATGAGGACTGCCAGTCTACAGGAGGCTTGGTTTGGCAGTACACCCGGTTTTTATGCAACCAAAACTTCAAGCCTGGAATTAAAAAATGAGCACCTGCTTTGAGGCCACTAGGAGCAACATCCAAAGTATTTGTGAGCAATATGTTGCTCACAAGCTATTGGTTGTGGATCACTGGTCTAGATTCTACTTCTATGACAAAGTATGGCCGATATAAATAGAAAGGGAGCATGTTTTAAAGTAGATACTATTCAAACAGAGGTAAATATTAGGCGCTTCTTTGGCACCCCTCAGCTTACCATGGTGGAACTGGTTGAAAACTAAAGGTTCAGCTCAAATGCGGCCCACTTTCTGCGTACAATAAAATGACTGACGTTGGGGGCTAACTCTCTCCCAGTCCTGGTATGGAAAGAACAAGAACCATAGCTTCTCATATGGGGACACCATTAGTAAAATCACTTTTTAATCTGCTTGTTATTCCTGTCATGGAGTTTTCCTCTTACAATCTTATACCCGGTGAGTTCCACTAAAGATAACAACTCCAACCCATCAATTTAACGAGCAGAGAGCCACAATGTGACTGATAAGAAAAATACATTATTAAAAGTGAAGAAAACCTACGAAATGGGGCCTTTTTGCTAACATGGCGCGTATGAAGTTATTTCAGCAGAGTAGAGTGAGTCTTACACGGCAATGAATATTTCACATAAAAATAATGTCGATGTGTAGGGAGAGGTCATTAAAATAATATTAATTAATTATGGGTTTCCAACAGGCTTTTAAGCTTCAGATGTGATAAATCACTGGAAAATATCACTGACATTGCAAAGAGAATCTCCTATATCCACACCATGTAATAAATCTTTACTCTCTCCTGGTGATTAGTGTCCGGGCTTGTGAGCTTGAACTTCCCTTACGATCAAGCCCAGGATATATTGGATCTGGGTAAGAGAACATTAAATATTATCTGACTCTTCCATTTCCATTCAGCAAATGTCCTTATTGTCCCCAGCTTCTCCATGCGGCAGCGCTAAACCCTAGTGTTGTGGTTCCTCTTGATGAAGTTCTGCTTGAAACTATAGAGGGGTCATTTACTTTAAATGCAATTGCAGATTAAAGTTGTCATGTTTTTTGAACAAGAATGCAGTATTTTGTCACACAAATGTCACACTATAAGATCTGCTTATTTGGCGAGGTCCCCAAACGGCAATATACCTACCGTGGGTGATATCAAGTGTAAACCAATCATTGGCCCTAGCACCAAACAATTGGATTACAATGGTGGGAATATGAGCCATCGAAGCAAGGACCTCGATAACTAACCGATGTGGTCCATGATCCAACTTGAGAATCAAATCTTCCTGTTCGCCACCTGACTGATTTACAGGTGGGTCTTCCCACCATACACAGTCTAAAATGCTGAAATCTGCAGATTAACCCTACCCATGTATGGACACCTTAAGAAACATTTGCAGACTTGCAAATTTTATAACCAGTAACAGGCATCTTTGGACACAAGTACCTTTAATGAATGGGTCAATTCATGCCACAGCTGTGCCCAAGTCTGCACCACTGCAACCATAGTCACTGTCATTAGTGATGGGTGAATCTATCCCGGTTCGCTTCGCCGGAAAATCGGCGAAAAATTTGCCAAACGAGTCACGGCATGTTTTTGATGCGCGTTGCGTTGTTTCCAACATGCGTTGCGTCATTCTCAGCGCACAACTCTTTTTTTTTGCCGTGAGGGAATTTTTGCCAGGTGAATTTTTGCTGGAGTTTCACTAATTTATTCGCAGGAATTTCGCCGCGAATTTGCGCCTGGCGAATAAATTCGCCCATCGCTAACTGTCATAAATGAACCCTTCCAACTTGTAGAAAGTGTTCCTGGTGTGAGGTCCCACAAATGTGATTGTCACTTGTGTTTAGCTCTCATATTCTGGGGGTCATGCAATGTCTCTCAAGAAATTCTTGTTGTGTCTTCTGCCCCCCAGAAGTTCATTTACTCCCTTCTCCTCATTGTGAGTTTGGCCAACATGTTAAATTTCTTTATGCACTTCATGTGGTGGAATTTATACTGCATCCATGAAACAGAACCAAAAAGAACTTGTAAACTCAGCAGGAGATTTAGCCTATTTACTGAAATGTGTTTCTTGATGGACTGTAGCCTCTCTCCATCAGACATTAAGGTCCACCTTAAATGCACCCACCTGCTTCCCAATAAACCCCCCACGCCTCTCAGCTTGAGTCTGTTGGACTTTCTATGAATTTTGGGCATATGCTAGTAGTCTAGCATGGTTTTGTACCTGACAAAGGACATACTGGAGTCTCATTATGCTGCAGTCTAGCCCAACCAGAATCTTTATAGTACTAACTAGCAGTGGAATGAGTTAGTTATTATTAAGCATATGAAGTTAAGGGTGGGGATCCCCATCTCTCTAGAGCAGGGATCCCCAACCTTTTGAACCCATGAGCAACATTCAGAAGTAAAAGGAGTTGAGGAGCAACGCAAGCATGAAAAATGTTCTTGGGGTGCCATATAAGGGCTGTGATTGGCTTTTTGGTAGCCCCTATGTGGGTTGACAGCCTACATTGAGGCTCTGTTTGGCAGTCACCTGGTTTTTATACAACCAAAACTTGCCTCCAAGCCTGGAATTCAAAAATAAGAACCTGCATTGAGGACACTGGGAGCAACATCCACAGGGTTGGAGAGCAACAAGTTGCTCATGAGCTACTGGTTGGGGATCACTGCTCTAGAGGGTGTTGAGATTCCCCATTCCACCAACATTACTCAGGTATCAGGAGCATTGCTTAATACCCAGGGCTCTTTTTTTTGGGGGGGGGGGGAGACATAGTAGGGACTTTGAATAGTAGAGCTTTATTTTTATCTTAATTAACATTCTGCATCAAAACAGTAAATCACCACTGGAAATGACACCAATAAGAGCATTTCAGCAGAAACCTATCTAAGATGTATTAAATCTGTGCTTAGCTGTGTCTCAGACTATCAGGGGGATTCAGCCAAGTGAATTGTTGCCCCCGAGCCATAATCAAATAATACTTACAGTAGGAAAAATGAACCCACAGAGTTCCCTTTGGCGGTTCTTGCCAATTACCAGGCAGGCCATGGCATCCTTGGATCATGGTACAGGGGCATTAAATGGTATCATCCAGTATGTGAGCATGGGGTTGGCTGGAGTCTGGAGCAGCACCAAAGGGATTTATCAGCATTTAAACTCCAGATGGTCAGAGGGAAAGTATATTAAGCAACATTAGTTCCATTCTGATCTCCCCTTCCCTTTGTCTTCCCACTTATAGATTAGTTTGTAATTAACAGGGACTTGACATTTTCCTAATAGGGAAGAACTCCACCGAGAATTGGGAAAGATGGAGGCGTACGGGGAGGGATGCTGGGGGCTAGGGTCAAAAGATGACATGAAGTGGGCTGATTATAGAGAGAGAATATAGCTCCCAGTCCCAGTGGGACCCAACATCTAAACGCTTGTGTAAGAATCGGCGCAGTAGCACAGCCATTCATTTACACGGTACAAATCTCTCAGTGACCACTTGTCAATACCCATTAGTTCAACTCAATGGAGCCAGAACAGCATTCAGCCCATGTCCTTATCTACATCCCTGGGGGCTCGTGCCTCCGAGGGGGCTAATAACCTCCATGGATAGAGAGAAGGCAACGGCTTCCTACTTCCCCTGGGCTGGGGCTCAGCTAATACAGAAATAAATATTTAATCTGCTGAGCGATGGAATCTTTATTGACTTGTAATTTGAGGGAGTCCAGGGATTATTGATCAAAGGGAATAAACTCATCACACGTGACAGCGGGGAACCCCTAGTGCCAGTTAGATATAGGGTTGCTACCTGGCCGGTATTTTACCGGCCTGGCCGGTATTTTTGATGGTAGATCCTAATGTTATTAATAGGAAAAAAAGGTAAATATATAGGAAAGCCGGTGGCAACCCTAGTTAGATAAGAACACAGAACACTAACCAAATTTTTTGGCACCAAGTTAGAGGTCTGGTACTTACACGAGGGGAAGTCTTTATTATTGACGTTGAAAGAACTTGAATTCCTTACTGTGCATGTAGGGAAACAATAACAATGAAGGTGCCAGTGCCCTGCTGTTTCCTTCCTTGTGCTCACAATCTTAATATTGGATTGGACTGTTGGCCCCTAAAGAGGAATTGTATTTAGCACTAATTTATAAAATGCACAGAATTGTTGGTAACCTGAGGAGCAACCTCCAACTGGTACAGTGCTGAGCAAACTATCACTGATAACTGCCCTATCCCCGGGGCAACTAAACCAAACCAAAAAGCCCTGGAGGATGAGTTGGGTAACTTTGGGGCAAATTCACTAAGATCCGAAATTTCACCAGCGTTGGCTTCGCTAGTGTTCGCAGCACTTCGCCAGGCGAATTTTCGCCAGCGCTACACAAATTCACTAAAGTACGACTTTATGCTCAGGTCGGCGAACGGTAGCCAAGTTGCGCTAGTGTTACTTCGCTAGGCAGAGCGCAGTTATGCTAACGAAACCTAATTTGCATATGGCGGGCACTTTAAGTTTTAACAGAAGTATATGTTACAGCCACTACATTCCACTACACAAGCCCAGGAAACCTTTAATAAATAAAATAATTTGTCCTATTGCCCTACATGTGCCCCCTGTATAGTTGTGTTGCCATATGTTAGGAAATGTAGGGGGGAAGAAGGGTAACCCCCCCCCCCAAAAAAAATCAATCTTTTTCAGACTATCACCTTCCAATGGTAAAACATGCCAGCGTTTTTTTGGGACAGAAAAATGTTTCCATTTTTTTTAAACCTCCTATCTATTGTATTGAACTTTGCCTGGTCTGACCAGGTGAAGTAAAGTCTAACGTAAGTGGTAACGTTCAGGAAAATGTTCATCTTAGTGAATTTGCGAAATTACAATCCTTCGTCAGTGTGCAACTTCGCCTGGCGTAAGGGTGGGGGGAGGAGGAGGTGATATCACTGCAACTTGCAGTACAGCGGTAAAGAGTGATTGAAGTTTATCAGTGTACAAGTCACATGACTGGGGGCAGCTGGGAAACTGACAATATGTCTAGCCCCATGTCAGATTTCAAAATGAAATATAGAAAAATCTGTTTGCACTTTTGAAAAATGGATTTCAGTGCAGTGGAGCAGCACTATTAACTGATTTTGAAAAAAAATGTTTTCCCATGAATGGATGCCTTTAATGTTTAAAACATGCTGGGAGCTGTAGTCCAACCACATAAGGGTTATAATGTTTAAAGCAATATCAGCATTAAGATAATGCTCTAGCACAAAGGGAATCATAATCATGATGACCCAAACATTTCATGTACTCAAAGGCCCAAATAGTGCACCTATTAAATTGTGACTGTCCTTGGCATCTTACAGCAGACAGGGTTAGACTGGTCCGGCGGGACACCGGGAAATGACCTGGTGGGCCCCGACCCTCATAGACCCCCGCCGGGACCCGACCCCCAATCATAGTATTAAAAAAAAAAGCCGGAGTGTCGTGCCGTCTGCGAATGTCCACTGGCGTGGAACACAAGGAAGGGAGTTTGCCAGAACTAGTGATGGGCGAAACTCCCGCGTTTCACTTCGCCGAAAAATTAGCGGATTTCCAGAGAAATTAGCGAATTGGCGGAAAATTTGCGTAACGAGTCGCGCGTCGTTTTTGACGCGCATCGCGTCAAACGCGCCACGTCGTTTACGACGCGCGACGCGTTGTTTTCGTCGCGTCGGGTCAAAAACGACGCGTGACTCGTTTTTGTTGGCAAATTTTTCTGCGGCGAATTTTTGCTGCCGTTTCCCGAATTTATTCGCCAGCGGCGAATCGCGGGAATTCGCCGCGAATTAGCCCCTGGCGAATAAATTCGCCCATCACTAGCCAGAACCTACAGATTCCCCTCAGTTCACATACCAGGTGAAGTAAAGTCTAACGTAAGTGGTAACGTTCAGGAAAATGTTCATCTTAGTGAATTTGCGAAATTACAATCCTTCGTCAGTGTGCAACTTCGCCTGGCGTAAGGGTACGAAGTTGCGCAAGTCTATCTACTTCGCTAGTCTATCTACTTCGCTAGCGAAAATTCGCCAGAGCCAGTGTTAGTGAATTTCCGAAGCTACGAAATGACGTCACGCTGGCGAATTAGCGCTAGCGTTAGACACTTTGCGCTTTAGTCAATTTGGGCCTTTGCTTCTCAGTTCCCCCAGAACTTTATATTTCTTCTGAGACTCTATAGCACTGTGGCCACAATCCTGGGGGCACACACAGTAGTGAGGGTCTGGGGTTAGGGTTTGCCACCTTTTCTTGAAAAAAATACTGGCCTTCCTATATTTTTATCTTTTTTTCCTATTAATAACATTGGGATCAACCAGCAAAAATACCAGCCTGGCCAATAAAATACCGGCTAGGTGACAACCCTATCTGGGGTTCATATTGGCTGAGGAAAACACTAGAATTGCGATAACTTACTGAGTTCCTCTCCTGCGGACCCACAGTTGGACTGGGGTTGCCGGGGTCCACTGGGGTTACTGTCCCATGGCCCCCCTCTGCCCCAACTCACTGCACCAATGTGCGTGTGCGCATACGTGTACACACGCACAATAGTTTTTGACGCAACCTCCCGAAAAAGTAGGTCGCTGCAGGAAGAAGCCTGCAAATCTGGGCTGGCTTGGCCCACAAGACATAGGGGCCCACCGGGTTTTTTCCCGGTGTCCCGCCAGCCCAGTCCGACCATGTGTGGACCCCCAACTGCCATATCGCCTGCTCCCCCATATGATGTTTGGTCTATACTAACAAAACCCATAAATATGCCCCCCCCCTTCCAGGATCTTGATCAAATATGTTGTAAACAATTCTAATTTTGGACGCAAGTCGCCATGTTTTTTTACCCACAATGCAGAGTTTTTTGCTGCAAGGGGGAGATGTGCGTAATTGTGCTTGCACTTTGACATGCATTGAACGTAATTGAGCTGAAGATTGTTGCAGTCCGACTTGCGCTGGATATTCATATGATGCCTGTGAGAGTCTCTTTAGGTGCAGCTATTGACGTTGGCTACTGTGGGAAGCCTCCATCAATCCAGCATGAATGCGCCAAACCTAAGGGTTAATTTATTCCCAACAGGAGAAAGCAAGCAGCCTGGGATTCAAGGCACGGAGAAAACTAAGCAAATCTTGCCTGGCGACTCTATTACCGTATTATTAACCACCATGTTACAGTCGGGGCAGAGGGAATTAAATTGCCTGAGATGGTTCCTTATGTGTCTCCTCTGGATTTGCATTTAGACTGGCATCCACCTGCTTATACAGAGCCCCGGGCATGTGTCTGAGTGACATTTATATCAGGTTACAACAACGGGTTCATACTCCGGGGCCAGAGGGTTCGGCGCCCAGGGAAATCAGTTATTGCTCAGGAAGGGGCCGTATCTCAGATCTGCTCAGCTCATTGGCCCCTTACACTAAGGGCCCGTACTGTTACACAGGCAGAACCAAAACACTGGATTATATAGTTACTGAATGGGAAGTGCAAGCCATATGAACTGGTAAATAAGATAAAGCTAAATTACAAGCAATTAAATGGGATCTAAACCAGGGTCGGACTGGGCCAGTAGGGCACTGGGAAAAAAACAAATGGGCCCCGCTGGCCCAGATCCGCACCCAGATTTGCATTATCCTCTCTGTGGTGACTTCTCCTTTGCGGGCAGCTGCGGCAAAACATAGTGCGCACATACGCTGCATGATGGCGGCGCAGCAATTGGGTCCGGAAGGGGGCCCTGGACAGCAGCCCCGGTGAGCCCTGGGCTCCACAGTCTGACCCTGATATAAACACAGTGGCTCAACCACACTTTAATCAATTGCTGCAAATCCCAGCACGCTTTAAAATATTATTAAAGGGCTTCTGTCATGATGTAGTTTTTATTTCTAAATTACACTGTTTACACCGCAAATAATTCACTCTTCAATATAAAATGTCATTCCTGAACCAACAAGTGTATTTTTAGTTGTAATATTGGTGTGTAGGTGCATCTCAGGACATTTTGCCTGGTCATGTGCTTTCAGAAAGAGCCAGCACTTTAGTTGGGAACTGCTCTGTGGCAGGCTGTTGTTTCTCCTACTCAATTTAACAGAAAGAGTCTCAGTGGGACATGGGTTTTTACT
>CM044439.1:24448148-24458691 GCA_024363595.1 Xenopus borealis | reverse complement strand
GAGAAGTCGCCAGGCGACAAAATGCCCCCGAATCTCCCCGTCTGGCCTAGCCCTTAATTTCATAGCTATTGGTGGCAGTGTCTTTTCTTTTTTCTGACTCTTGAAACAATGTAGCAGGAGCAAGCTGATTTAACAGACCTAGAGGAGAACTGACTTCTGCTACTTTGTTTCAAGAGTAACACTGATGGAGACCATATTCCTTTATTCATAATTAATACACCCAATCACCAGAAGGGAAATGATATCACTGTTTGTGCGCCTGCCCCCCAGCCCAGAACTTGCTGATTCCGTAACCTCCTCTGTTCCTGAAGGTGAGAACATTTCCCAATTTCTTCAAAGTGACTCTGCAAACAAAGCAAAGGAACATGGATTCCTGCAACTGCTAATCAGGGAAAGGCTGATTAACCAATTACTGCAATCAAGTGTCCAGAATACATTAAATATTTATTGAATCTATTCCCCAGCTATTCCCTTTCCTCCTGATACACAATGTGCAGTCACATAGCTCTCACCCCTCTCATTGCACAAAGACTAGAGAAATCCGAAGAATGAACTTGCAGACTGAAGGGATCAAAGAAATGTTGCTGCTGAATATCTTCTATGCGAGTTTGAATTCTTCGTCTTTCTATTCTATTTGGATATGCAGGGATTGGATCCGTTATCCAGAAATCCATTATCCAGAATATTCATGGGAAGGTCGTCTTGCATAGACTCCATTTTATCCAAATAATGCTGATTTTTTTTTTCTCTGTAATAATAAAACTGTACCTTTTACTTGATCCCAACTAAAATATGATGAATCCTTATTGGAGGCAAACCATGCCTTCTGGGTTTATTTTATGTTCAAAAAACATTTTATTTGACTCAAGATATGAAGATCCAAATTAAGGAAACATCTGTTATGTGGAAAACCCCAAGTCCTGAGCATTCTGGATAACTGGCCCCATACCTGTATAGTTTTAAATATCCAATCATTCACATTGCCAGCTAACAGTTTAAAGGGAAACTGTCATGGGAAAACATGTTTTTTTCAAATGCATCAGTTAATAGTGCTGCTCCAGTAGACTTCTGCACTGAAATCCATTTCTCAAAAGAGCAAACTGATTTTTTTATATTCAGTTTTGAAATCTGACATGGGGCTAGACATTTTGTCAATTTCTCAGCTGCCCCTGGTCATGTGACTAATGTCAGCACTTTAGGAGGGAACTGCTTTCTGGCAGGCTGTTGTTTTTCCTTCTCAATGTAACTGAATGTGTTGCAGTGGGACCTGGATTTTACTATTGAGTGCTGTTAGAGCTTTTATCTTGTGTTAGGGAGCTGTTATCTGGTTACCTTCCCCTTGTTCTGTTGTTAGGCTGCTGGGGCGTAAAAAGGGAGGGGGTGATTTCACTCCAACTTGCAGTACAGCAGTAAAGAGTGATTGAAGTTTATCAGAGCACAAGTCACATGACTTGGGGCAGCTGGGAAATTGACAATATGTCTAGCCCCATGTCAGATTTCAAAATGAAATATAAAAAAATCTGTTTGCTCTTTTGAGAAATGGGTTTCAATGCAGAATTCTTCTAGAACAGCACTATTAACTGATGCATTTTGGAAAAAAAAATTTCGCTAACGAAGTAGATAGGCTTGCGCAACTTCTAACCCTTACGCTAGGTAAAAATTGCGCACTGACGAAGGGACATAACTGCGCTAATTCACTAAGATGACCATTTTACTGAACGTTACCTCTTGCGCTAGAATTTACTTCGCCAGGTCAAACCTGGTGAAGTTCAATACAATAGATAGGAGTTTGAAAAAAAACGCTGGCTTCTTTTAGGGCCCTTACACACGGGTGTTTTTACCTGCACTCCTCTGCGTTCTGTTTTGCTGTGTTCAGCCGCAGGGGAGCGCAGGTATAGACACACTCATTTATTTTCGATGGGGCTGTACTCACACGAACGCATGTAGGCACCAAACGCATGAAAAATGCAGCATTCTGCGTCTGAATCTGCGTTCTTCGCTTACACGTGTCTTGGCTGAACACAGCCAAACGCAACGCAGGGGAGCGCAGGTCCAAAACGCCTGTGTGTAAGGGCCCTTAGGGTTATAGTCTAAAAAATTGTGTAATTTTTTTGGGGGTTACCATCCTTCCCCCCCCAACACTTCCTAACATATGGCAACACAACTATACAGGGGGCACATGTAGGACAATAGGACAACTTTATTTTATTTATTAAAGGTTTCCTGGGCTTGTGTAGTGTAATGTAGTGGCTGTAACATGTACCTCTATTATACGTTTAACTTCACACCGTATGCAAATTAGGCATCGCTAGCGTAAATGCGCTTTGCCTGGTGAAGTAACGCTAGTGCAACTTCGCTACCATTTGCCTCCCTGAAAGCAACTTCGCATTTTAGTGAATTTGCATAGCGCTGGTGAAACTACGCCTGGCGAAATGCGGCGAACGTCGGCGAAGCCAACGCTAGCGCATTTTTGGTGCTTAGTGAATTTGACCCGATATACTCACGGTAGGAGAAAATGCCATTTATATCAGAAAATAGCAGAACGATTATGAAAAGGGGAAAAAATATAGATCCGGGCACAGTGTCGGACTGGGACACCAGGGGCCCACCCAAAAACCTTAGACCAGGGGCCACTCTCAGTACTAATATTCTTCATCTCCTCAATCAACCTCTATTCTCTTAGTTTGTTTTCTTTACATACTATAATCAATTATTCCATCTATTTAGCCTCTTTGTTCTCATAGAAATAGGGAATGGCCATGAAATAGGCCACCGGGAGTTTTCCTGGTATTCTGGTGGGCCAGTCCGACACTGTCCGGGCATATAAGAGGGGGGGAAGAGTAGCTCAACATGTGTAGATTGGGGTACCCCTGACATGGGGTAACTTAATCGTATTGTAAATGTAGACAGCACCAAATGTATTACATATGTAGACTGGAAAAGCTGAGACCCAAGTTATTACAAATTGGGAAATGTATTTAAATCTATTTAAAGAGGTGGTTCACCTTTGATTTGACTTTTAATAAGTTATAGAATGGCTAATTCCAAACAACTTTTCAACTGGCCTTCATTTTTACTTTTCTATAGTTAAATTATTTGCCTTTTTCTCCAGCTTTCCTATGGGGGGCACTGGCCTCATATAAGAAACAAATGCTCAATGCAAATGTATTTCTTGCTACTTTTTATTACTCATCTTTCTATATAGCCCCTCTCCTAATCATATTCCAGTCTCTCATTCAAATCAGTTATTTGGACCCTAGCAACCAAATTGCTGAAATGTCAAACTGGAGAGCGGCTGAATAAAAAAAAAAAAGCTAAATAACTCAAAAACCACAAATAATAAAACATGAAAAACAATAGCAAATTATCTCAGAATACCACTCTCTACATCAAAGTAAAAGTTAATTTAAAGGTGAACAACCCCCTCAATCACGCTAAATATAACCTGTTTGTTGAGTGGGGAATCATGGATTTTCTTCCGTTAACCTGGATTCCTTCAATGGACTGATACAGAACAAGGGATGTGACTACTGGCAGGGAAACTATCCTGACAAAGCAGATTCCTATTTAGACTTTAAATTAAGTTTTGGTTTGGGCAGGTGCGAATAACCCAAGCAAATTTCTCTGGTGTGGGTTTTTTTCATTCGTGTTTTTATTCTGGCGCCCGGATACAGACTCTCTCTTCTATTCATCCTTTATTCTGACATTCAAACAGATTCCTGCTTCCTTGCAGACTAATAGCAGTTATGATTCCAAACCCGAGAGCCGCAGAAAAATAGACTGCAAATGTCTTTGAATATTATCGTTTCTCTGAAAGTTCATTGTAAGGTTTAGACGGAAAATTTTAACTATATTTTCTGTTATAGCCTTATTAAAAAAGTTATGTTGTAGGTCTGTTTGGAAAAATATATATTTTTGACATTAATACACTCCATGTCCTGCAAGGGAAGGCTAGATAAACTAGACCAATAAGCATCCGCAGGGGAAAAGTTGGCTACTTTTTGAAAGGCAATATTAGAGAAGATTCCATTGTATTAATGTGAGCTGCAGCTTGACACAGTGTTACCATTGCATCCCTATAGATGCACAAAAATCACGTTTGCCTTACAGCAAATTATTAGCTTCTCTTTCTTTTCCCTTTTTCATTTTTATTGGATTTGGCAAAACAATGGTCAATGACCGTCAACATTCGGCCGCAGAGAATACCCAGTGGGTACCAGGTACACCTATGCAATTCCTTCTTTGAAAATCATTAATAGTGGAATTTTGATCAAGTAGAAAACTGGTGGAAAATGTACCAAAAATAACCCTCAACAGGCCCATGTGTAAGTGACTCCTCCTGCTCCCTCCTGAGTAGAACAGAATAACGTAAAGAAGGAAAAGAAAATGAATGGGAGAGTAGAAGATACAGAAAAGGAAAGGAAGAAAGAAAAGGTTTGTGTATGTTCTCCCCAAGTTTGTGTTTTCACACCCCAAAAAAAAAAAAAAAAAAAGGACCCTTGTGTGTGCGAGGGATCTTAGATTGTAAACTCCACAGGTCCAGGCACTGATGGGAATGTGATAGCTTCCTTAGATTGTAAGCTCACTGGGCCAGGGACTGATAGGGATGTGATAGGGAAATTAGATTGTAGGCTCAACAGGGACTTATGGGAATGTGATAGGGCCCTTAGATTGTATGCTCTGCTGGGACAGGGACCAATGTGAATGTGATAGGGACAATAGATTATAAACTCACTGGGACAGGGACTGATGGAAATTTGATAGGAATATTAAATTGTAAACTCACTGAGGCAAGGACTGATTGTGAGTGTGATAGGGACCTTAGATTGTAAGCTCACTGGGGCAGGGACTGATGGAAATGTGATAGGAATATTAAATTGTAAACTCATTGAGGCAAGGACTGATATGAGTGTGATAGGGACCTTAGATTGTAAGCTCACTGGGGCAGGGACTGATGGGAATGTGATAGGGGCATTAGATTGTAAACTCACTGGTGCAAGGACTAGTGGAGATGTGATAAGGAGCTTAGATTGTAAGCTCACAGGGGCTCACTAATGGGAATGTTATAGGGACATTAGATTGTAAGCATACTGGGCCAGGGATGGATAGGAATGTGATAGGGCCCTTCAATTGTAAGCAGACTGGGGCAGGGGATGATGAGAATATCACAGTGACCTTAGATTGTAAGGTCACTGGGAATGAACTGATGGGAAGAATGTAGAAGTCATGTAAATGCACTGGGAATTAAAACCTGAGAATTAACACAAGAAAGTAGATGGGTCAGTACAAGAAGCCCAGGCAGTGAAACAAAGGTGTGGTTTGGCAGTGAGTTTTGGGGGTTAAATAATACAACTTTGAAGAGATTGCTGAAGGGGTTAAGTGATTGAATCCCACATGTAGATAATATCATGTCATTGGCTTCAGGGGGAGCAGTGTATGTGGCAGGAACATGGGCCGGTTCTGCTCCTCCTGACAGTGAGACTTTATAAACACGGTGACCTTTTATATTTCTTCTATAATTTCCATTCAGGCTCTTCCCCTGGTGCTAATCAAGGCGTTCAGCAAGCGTGGGGCAGAACAGCGGGGCTGAGTGACGGGGGAGAAAAACTCCTCACAATCCTTCATCTGCTCAGAAGAGAAAAAATGGAAATAAAGGATTAATACATTTAAATTTATGGACAAGTCAATAATTTTACATTGAGCGCTTATTTAGGCATTTCATTAGTGTCCCGGCTTATCAACAGCTGTCCCGGCCTGTACCAAGCTTCTTAGTTGTGGGACAAGGGTGAACAAGTGTTATTAATCAATGGAAAGTGCAAACCAAACAGGTGATAAGGTCAATAGCTCCTAGGGCTGATTCCAGCCATGTATCCTGTTGCAAAACTGTCACTTTCCTTCCCCAGAGCCGCTCACCCCAATTATTCCTGACAGTGAAACATGAACCTGGACTGATACTCGGAACTGGAATGGGACATCACAGCAAATGTGGTTTTCTATAAAGGTTTGTGTATGTGCTGAATGCTGCCTGCAAGATCTGACTATTATTATAGGAAGGAGTTGGCACTGAGTAAGATACACCATCCTAGCTTTATTCTAAAGGTTGTTCCTCTGCAATAGGTTAAGACTTGTACTATTTCAATGGCCCACTATTAACAGTTCCTCAGGCGCAACGTGGAGCCTAGTACTGTCGGCTGGAGAAGAATTCGGGGATAGAGGGAATGGCAGTTCAGAATGAGGTTATAAATAAATGGGCAAATTCATATTTGTATTTGGAGTATGGGTACAATTCAACTCAACAGACGTTGTGCAGACCAATGAATGTCGAATGCCTCATACCACCCTATATATAATCTCTTACTTACCCTCTGCTTTCCTATCCACCCCTAATACAGAGTGGATAGGAAAGCACAGGGTAAGTAAGTAGTGATGGGCGAATTTATTCGCCAGGGCCGAATTCGCTGCGAATTCCCGCGATTCGCCGCTGGCGAATAAATTCGCGAATCACGAGCAAAAACGAGTCGCACGTCGTTTTTGACGCGTCCCGCGACTCGTTTTGTGAATTTTTCACCGATTCGCAAATTTCTCTAGAAATTCGCGAATCTTTAGGCGAAGCGAATCGCGGGAGATTCGCCCATCACTATAAGTAAGAGATTATATACATAGGGTGGCACAGGTACAGTATGTGTCATACAACATTCATTGGTCTGCCCAACGTCTGTTGAGTTGAATTGCAACCCTACTTTCTTCATCTACAGCCAAAATGTTTGACCCTTAAAATGATTTGGACTGTATGGGAGTATATACACTTGATAAGATTTACATTTTATTTCCAATAAAGACTAAGAAACTCTTGATTAACCCTGATGCCTCACATTGTGAGTAAAATCACGTATTCACACCTTAAAAGAGTAGGAAAGGTACAGAGGCAGTTTATTGGCAGTAGATTAGCCACAATAGGGCATGCTAGAATGTCATTTTTATACTGCAGAATGCTTTACCATATCTAAGTAAACAGCTCTAGAAACCCTCTCTGTTTGTTTAGGATAGCAGCTGCCATATTAGCTTGGCGTAACATAACTTCTCTCCCTGCTCACTCATAGCTCTGTGCTCAGATTACATCAGAGAGGGGAGGAGTGGGGGAGGGAAGAGGAGCAAACTGAGCATGCTCAAGCCCTAGCCCTGGAAGTTTATGCTGAAAACAGGAAGTCTGATACAGAAGCCCATGTGTACACAATACAAGGAAAGAACTGCTGTGTTTCTTTTGACAGAGGACTCAGAACAGCATTAATTTGAGGATTTATTGGTGTTTTTATATAGACCTTTCTGCTAAAGCTTACTTAGTTTTAACCTTTACTTTTCCTTTAAGCTTGAAAATTCTGTTGAGAAAGCCTATAAACTGATCGGATACATTCTGCTGAAGTTATGGGCAAAGTGAGACAGAAAATTCTCCTCAGTTGGAAACCTTGGACCTCATGATGGCTATTTCTTTCATATTAATATAATTTTGGATGCAACTGTCCATACACTTGAAATATGTGTCTGCATCCACCACCAACTTGCAATTGATGCTTGTGAAAGAGCATACTATTTTACAAGACCCCCAGTAGGGGGGAACATAACTGTGGAATCATTGCTATGGTTGGGATAGATATCCTTCACTGAAGATCAGTAGTTGTCAGGATCTAACTTGGAGGACAACCTTTCAGCAGGGGCATCTAATGAAGCAAATATACTTTCTCCTCCAATCTCTCCTTAACATGGGGATTAGGCTGAGCCACCTCCCAACTGCCACTGTTCCAGCCCCACAGTCTGGGAACCACTGCTATAGATCAATAAGGTAGAGAAGGACTTATGGAAGGACATATGGCCTTATAGACTAGAATGGGCTGATAGGTACAGATACTGTTGGCTTTGTAGGTAACTAATATCTGCAAAACATTATTGTTCAATAGTATTACAGGCATGGGATCCAGAAACCCATTATCCAGAAACCTGTTATACTGAGAACATCTGCCATAGACTTAATTATATCTAAATATTCCACATTTTTTTTAAAAAAATTGCTTTTTCTCTGTAGTAATAAAACAATACCTTGTACTAATATATAATTGTGCCTTACTGGGACCAAAATCAGTCTATTAGGTTTATGTAATGTTTAAATGATTGAAGATGCAAATTACAGAAAGGTCTGTTATCCAGAAAATCTCTGGTCCAGAGCATTCTGGATGTCAGGTCCCACACATCACATTTCTTCTATTTCTCCATTACCTGATTTTTAATCCTTACCCAGTGGCATTATGGGAAATGTTGCATCCCACTAAGCCCCTCTGCTTTCTTCTAACAGCCCCTATAGGTCACTGAACTGCAGCCAAATGATTGACAGGCCTGTCAGACACATCAATCATTCCCTCCTGCCAAGCCAATCAAAGCTCACTTCACGTTAATATGTATATATTTTACTTTATATTAAGTCTCTTGATCTCAGGAGCCCCTCGCACTGGGACTGAGAAGCGTGATAGATCTTTTCCAGACTGGGCTTGTATCTGGGATATTATTAGCCGCTAGAATGGTTCTTGTTCCATTTCTTGGTGAGTCACAGAATCTGAATGTAACAAAATCAATATTATATTTCTGGAATTAAAATCTAATGCATATTTACAGCGTTTCTTGCAGCAGGCGTGCGGCTTCACTCGAGTTTAACTGAGCTCTTCAGCAAAGTGTAAATAATGTCACAGCAGAAGCCACATTAATATATTTTCCTTTATCAGTGAGTAATGATATTGCGGTTTCAAGTCTGCTCTGAATTCCTCTTGGTTTGATTTCTCCTTGTGTTCCTGCTCAATCGAGGCATATGCAGAGAAATGCCGATGGTGCCGTGATTAAACGTAACTCTCTCTGTCCAGGCAATGAGCAAATGAAAGAGCTACGACTGCTAAATTGAGCTTACTGCATAGGAATAGACAGCAGATCATGTTATGATAAAACTTAAGGGGTAGTTCCTGCTGAATTGTGCTTAGTACTAGGGGATTTCTATTCTGGCATCTCTGCAAATAAGTGGCTGGGACCCTATGACCATAACCCTGCTGCCCTTTCTAACACCAGCTCTTTGGGTCAAACAATAAGCCAGAAAGTATTGTTAGTGGCAGGCCAAGGTGGTGTGCAGGGTTAGACTGGGCTGGCAGGACACTGGGAAAGAACCTGGTGGACCTAGACAGCTCCAACACTCTCCCAGCGCTGCTCCCTGACCTCACCAGTCAAGAAAGGTACGAGCAGGGCAGGGGCGCATTGGAGGGGGTTTGCAGCTTGGGCAGGGGCTGTTGGAGGGAGGTTGTGGATGGGGAGCCCAACCATTTGAGGGGCAATATACCTGGGGCAGGGGGCTGGGGGTGTGTGGGGAAAAATGACAACCTGGTGTGCCCTGGGCCCCCAACACTGGTGGAGTGGATAGGTGGTGATGGCCAGAGGCATGTCTGAGTAGCTGGAAGTTTTTTCTCAGCTCTGCAGAAGGGTGTACTCTAAATATTATTGCACCAAGCAACCTATCACCACTGAGTTACTCTGCATAGTCCACAGAGGCCCATCAGTACATTGACTCCCAAAGGTCCTTTGGGTACATAGAAACCTATTAGTTTATTGGTGCGCCCCAAGTTAAATTGCAAATTCATCAGTGCATCAAATATATAATTCATAGCCCACAGCGGCCCATCAGTACATGAGCACAATTACATTGGACAGGAACATATTGGTCCATCACATTATCACAGCTAACCCATTTACATGGTATAATTTAGAGTTACCCTTCAGTTAAACATACCCAAGCATGCCTTGCACACTCTCTGTTTCAGGTTCAGTTCCCCTTTAATCCTGGGTTACAAAGAGGGACGAATACTCACAGATAATAGATGAAGCGCATCATCAGATCCGTTTCATTTTCATCTCTAAATAAATACTCAAGGGATATCAAATCAATATTTATTGAAATTGTATATGAATTAAGACCTTGTGGGGCCCCTATGACACTTGGGCCCCCCTGCAGCCACAGGGTCTGCTTCCTCTGTAGTTACGCCCCTGGGTTATGAGAATCTGACTATTCCGCAGTGTGACCCGCTGTTCATTCTTAGACGTTGTGTTTTTTATTGGAACTAGATCTGACTCAACATCTCTCTCCCGCCAACATCTGCTTGGAATATGCAGCCCTGGGTGGTATCAAAGGTCCAGCTGTGCTTGGCTCTTTCATGCCCATAGTCCCTTCTGGCTCTAGCAAGCTCCTGGCACAGGGGGTCGGGGGAAGCAACAATGGATAATGAGGAAACAGATATTAAATAGGATAAATAGAGCAAAGTCTATTATTGCTATTGGAGTGCACATAGATGAGCCTGAGATACAGTTGGAACGTTGTGCTGAATTGATATAATTGGTGTGGTACTGCCCTGGCACACACTGGCCCAACATGGCATGGCAGGTGGGATGATGGTGGAACATTTCAGTCAATCATCTAGATAACTTTTCTTTATCTCAACCTCCCTTTCTCTGTTCACTTAAA
>CM044439.1:24410833-24423632 GCA_024363595.1 Xenopus borealis | reverse complement strand
CTGGTACACATTGCTGAGTGGCCCCTGGTACACATTGCTGAGTGGCCCCTGGTACACATTCAGTGGCGTAACTACCAGGGGAGCAGGGGGTGCAATTGCACGAGGGCCTCATCCTCTTGGGCCCGCCGGGAGGCATGGGGAACTCCAATGTGCAATTAATTGGGGGAGAGCCTGATAGGGGGCCTGGGTGCCAATCCTGCACCAGGGACCATCAGCGAGTAGTTACACCACTGTACACATTGCTGAGTGGCCCCTGGTAGACATTGCTGAGTGGCCCCTGGTACACAGTGTTGAATAGCCCCAGATTACTAGAAAGGACCCATAGTTGTTGCATTGCTGTACAGAACCCTGTTAGGTTTTGCTCAGAGGATCCCCCTGGTACACATTACTAGAAGGGTCCCTGTTAAACATAGAAGGGCCCCTGATAGACATCGGTGAGGAACCCCTGTGATATAAAATGCTTTCCATTCTGTCTCTGCCATTTCTTATAGGACCCTGATATGTTGAAAGGATATACTGAACATCCTGTAATAATGAATGATAGGAAATAGCGTAAACAAGAACTTATTTGCTAACACAGGTGCTATTTGCAAAGGGATAAAACAGGCATGAAATTATGAGTGCTTGGAAGTCTTAGAAACCTGCAGCAAGAGCCAAAGTGCCCCCCTCAGCTTGTTCTGATGCATTGCATACAATTGCCCTGAGCAGCAGTCTATACCTGGTGGTAATTCCAGGGCCCCATTGACAGCTAGTGTCTATATCAGATTCTTCCTAAAGCAGCTTTCTGCTATATAATCTGAATATTCTCAATCAATGATTGGCTACACATTGGTCTAGCCCTGCAGACATTCTAATGTTTTGATTGGCTACAGGTTGGTCTAGCCCTACAAATATTCCAGGGTTATGATTGGTTATCGGTTTGGAGTTGGTGATATTGTTATGCTGTCACTGTGGAAGATGCAACTCAGAATGAGGTCTTAAAGGAGAAACAAACCCGTAATAAAAAAAAGCCCTACCCCCTACGGTACATGCAGATTCTTCATGGGCGCCATCTTCAGCGGCTTCGGTAATCTTTGGAATGAGACCGGCTCTTCGGTGAGTTTCAGTTCATGCACAGTTTTCTTGAAACAGAAAATTGCTCCAATGCGCCGATACACTGGTCTCATTCAGAAGATTACCGAAGAGAATAAGATGGCGCCTGTGAACTCCGCTGCACAGAATCTGCATGGAGGGGTAAAGTAAAGACTTAGGGGCATTTTCCCAGGGGGGAGGGCAGCTAGGCTGGGGAGGAGGTTGGGGGCGGTCTATTTAGGGTAGGGGGCAGGTTTTTTTTATTATGAGCTTGTTTCTCCTTTAATATGCTAAGATTATATGAAAAAATGCAGCATTATGGGCCATTTACATGCATGTTATACCAAGCTTTGCACAATGAACTGTGTTTGTAAATTATCCCGAATCAACACACTTTGTAAGGGTTCTTTATTAGCTTTACAGGCCACTGCCTGACACTGCCTAGAGTTGCACAGTCTGTTATCCATATATATATATATATATATATATATATATATATATATATATATCGCTTAAGAAAAGATTTTAGAGTTTATATATTTATGAAGCATAAATTAAAATAGATGCAGAGAAGCTCATCAATATTAATGGCCCAATTTAGCCTTTCAATCAGGAACATGTAATTAATGCATTATTAATAACAGCTATCAATAATTCATACATTACAACAGAACTATTATTTAAAATGAAAAGAAATTTGAAATTAGTTATTTTATTCTAACAAATTGCAACTTCCAAAGGCTCAACACGTGACTTTAATAATTTATCTGCAGAGAAAAACTATAGAATTCATGTTGATCAGACTTGTTTGATGTCTTTTACTGTATGTCTATGTTTCCTGAATATCTGTATGGAGTGTTTACAAAATATCTTCATACCCCATAGCAAGGAGGGGAGGAAAAGGGGCGAAAAGGTGCAAGTTTGAATAACTAGTCATGGGCCGTGTAAAACTGGATATAAGGGAGCTGATTTTCCCCAAAAATTAAATCTGTGATTGTGCGAATGTGTGTGTGTCATTAATACATATTTACTTCCTCAGTTCCAATATTGTACCCTGTAGTAATTTCACCCTATACCCAATGGGATTCCAACAGATCACTTTAGTTTTACCAAGCGAGAAGTTGTAGAACTAGAACTATAGTTATACCAAGTGAGAACATTAACCATTAGTATTAAAACAAATAGTGACTGATAACCCTCATCACAGACCAAAAGTAGATCAGGAACAGAGAATGAGGAAGTCTAGGGCAGAAACTCCAACTGCTCCCTACTGTTCTCCTCTTTACAATTTTCCATCTTATATTGAAGCTGAAAACTAAAATGGATGAGAAGGTCATGGGGCACAAGGGCAGAGAAAAAGTGAATATCAAAAAAGAAAAATCCAGCCGTGTAGGAAATATAAAAAGAAAATAGAAGGAAAGTAAATAAAACAGGAAAGGTGGGGGAGGCTGAAAGGGGAAGTTAAGAGAAGAAAATGGCAATTGATTAAAGAGAAAAGAAAGGAAGGGACAGAAGGGAAAAGAATGGGGAAGAAGGAACAGAAACAAAGGAGAAGGATCCTGAGGAAAGGAGGAAAAAGCAAAAAATAAAAAATAAATGGCAAGAAGACAGAGAAGTCAGAAATGAGAAGACAGAACAGACAAAATCATGGATGGGAAAATGGAAAGAAGGAAATAACATATTAGGGTAGAAGGGAGTTGAAATGAGAAGTAGGAAAGAAAAAGGCAAATTAAGGAGAAGGAGAAGAAGCTGCAGGAAGTGAAAGAAAAGGAACACAGGTTAAGTTGACATGGAATGGTGGGTATTGGGCTGACTAACCAAGAGGTGATGAGAGGTGATAGCCCATTGTCACAGCCGGGCAGAGGGTCCTTGGCAATGGGGAGAGTTAATTGAGAAACTGGAGTTTTTTACCAAGTCCCAAGTTGGTTAATGGAACTTGGTTGGTGGTGTTGCTCTCTAAGAGCGTTGGTCTCTGGGAGGGTAAGTTGTGTTGGTGGTAGCAGGAAATCCAGCGGACTCATCATGCTAGATGGCACAAGCGGCTGGTACCACTGCAAGCACCTAATTGGGTCCATTGCCAGGGGCCTTGCACAGGATTATACGTTAATGGTACATCACTGTTCATATTTGTATGTTTACAATGTTGTTAATATAAATTGTTATTGATATATGTATTATCTATTGTTAAAGTTTGTTTTGTGCAATAAAGCTGTGGCCAAAAGACTCCAACAAATAAATGGATGGTGAGTGAGTTGTGTTTGGTAGCCGAGGATGAGGAGGGTATAACAGTGCTTTATTAGCAGGTCATGCAGCCATTACATAACAGCAGTAAGTCTTACTTTCACTTTCAAGTTGTACAGAAAGTCCTGTGTATGCACAGTGCCACCTGCAGGCCATTTGTATAAACACCACAAGTTGGTTATTCCGAGGCCAGTTTGGGAATGAGGCAGGTATTTGTCTCTGCCCCTGTCATGCCTCTGCACGAACAAATTTTGCTTTGCGTGAATTGAATATAGCTTTTGCGAACCAGGAAACAATTTAGCGACCACTTCCGACAGTGGAAAGCCGTTTGCAGATTTTATAGTTTAAAACTTCTTACTGAAAAAGACGCTATGTTTGCTCCAAAAGATTACGACACCTTCAAGCACTTCTTAAGACTGCGCAATTCCAATTTGTAATGCAATAACCATTTAAGGAACAATATTGCATTGCGAGATGTGGATTTTTAATCTTACTGATGTGACTTCCATTACATTCCCCCTAGGGATGCACCAAATGCTCTATTTTGGATACAGAGAACCCCCGAATCCTTTGCAAAAAGGGGAAACATTTTTTAGTTCCTTGTTTTGTAACAAAAAGTCATGCAATTTGCATCCCCGCCCCTAATTTACATATGCAAATTAGGATTCGGATTTGGTTCGGCCGGGAAGAAGGATTCAGCCGAATCCAAATCCTGCTGAAAAAGGCAGAATACTGGCCGAATCCCTAACCGAATCCTGGATTTGGTGCATCCCTAATCCCCCCTCTGTCTCCTTTAGTCCCTTTCATCTGTGCTCTGCGTGGATTTGGCCACAACCTCACCCACTAATGGAGCTTCACATCTGTGCAACCAGTGTAGGACTGGGACACCAGGGGTCCACCCAAAAACCTTAGACCAGGGGCCCACCATAAAACCTTAGACAATGGGGCCACTCTCAGTACTAATATTCTTCATCTCCTCAGTCAACCTCTATTCTGCTAGTATTTTTTCTTTACATACTATAATCAATTATTCCATCTATTTAGCCACTTTGTTCTCATATAAATAGGGAATGGCCATGAAATAGGCCAAAAGTTTAGCAGCATGAGGGCCCACTGACACCTTGGCCCACCGGGAGTTTTCCTGGTATTCTGGTGGGCCAGTCCGACACTGTGTGCAGTAGCTACAACTGCCCAGATGTCGCCACTTTAGGCATCTGAGAGTTTTTATTCACCCAGAATTCAAATATCTGACATACAAAACATTATTATAAGGGGAGAAAATATTCCCATCTCAGTTGCCTCAATAGCTACAGTGGCTCCACTAGAAAGTTCAGCCATGAGTGGTTAACGTGCTGCTCCTCTCTCCCTCCCGACCCTATTAATGCATTGTCTGAGCAACAAGCGATTAATAGACAGAGATTGTAATTATTAATCAGCTATTTCTGTTGCAGACAGCTTTGTACAGGGAATAATGAGTCTCAATGTCACGAGCGGCTGAAGGACAAGTTACCCATGTGAAGTTATAAGTGTCATATACGTGTTATAAGTGTCATATACGTGTTATAAGTGTCATATACGTGTTGTAAGTGTCATATACATGTTATAAGTGTCATACACGTGTTATAAGTGTCATATACATGTTATAAGTGTCATACACGTGTTATAAGTGTCATATACATGTTATAAGTGTCATATACATGTTATAAGTGTCATACACGTGTTATAAGTGTCATATACATGTTATAAGTGTCATATACATGTTATAAGTGTCATATACGTGTTATAAGTGTCATACACGTGTTATAAGTGTCACATACGTGTTATAAGTGTCATATACGTGTTATAAGTGTCATACACGTGTTATAAGTGTCACATATGTGTTATAAGTGTCACATACGTGTTATAAGTGTCACATACATGTTATAAGTGTCACATACATGTTATAAGTGTCATATACATGTTATAAGTGTCAGCTGCTGTGTGTCCAATGCAGCTACCCATTGGCACCTCTGTTTTCAGGGACCCTATAATTGTAACACTGCTTCAGCCAATTCAAACTAAAGCTCTGCTGTTCCCGGGGGAATGTTTCATTTAAATTGGGATTAGTTATCTGGAAACCGGTTATCCAGAAAGCTCTGAATTATGGAAAAGCTGTCTTCCATAGTCTCCATTTTTTTTTTTTTCAAATAATCCACATTTGGTACTTGATCCAAATGGAGATATAATCAATCCTTACTGGAGGCAAAACCAGCCTATTGAGTTTGTTTAATGTTTACATGATTTTCTAGTAGACTGAAAGTATGAAGTGCTAAATTGCAGAAAGATCCGGTATCCAGAAAACCCCTGAGCATTCTGCATAACATATCCCATACCTGTAATTAGTTGCAGTACCACTTCTTACCAGTATCAGCCTAGGAGCCATCCTTCCCATAGAGCTGCAGCAGAACAGCGCCACCATCTCTTTGTGCTGCAACTCATACACCGTTCTATTTACCTGCACCATTAAATCAATGGAGCCGTAGTCCTCCTCTGGCCAAATCCCAATTCCCAGAATGCCTTACAGACTTCTGTGATTTTCCCTGTTCACAGATCTAGAGAAGAGATGAGAACGGCTGCATTGCTTCAATGTAACATGTAATCAGAACCAGCAGTACAAATACATCACTGAAATACATTGGGGAAAAACATTGGTTTAAGAACCTTATTTTAAAGAGAGAGAGACATGTGCTCTATTTGGGATCATAGAGACCTGCCCTAAACAGCACAAGGACCCAGTTCTTGGGTTAAGAATCACTGATTTAAGTCATTTCTATTTTTACCAAGGACATTTGTTCCCCCCCTCGGAGGCCAGAGGCCCAGAGAAAATCACAGTTTAATGAAGAGAAATCAGAATAAGTTACTCTGTCCCATTGTTTTAGGCTGTCGAGTATGGCTGATTACATTATGTCTCAGCATTATACAGATTATTGCTGAATTATGAATATGGAAACCGTCGTATTCTCACTGATTAATGATTAGTAACCTGACCGGGGAAGGTCATTAATATGCTTCTAATTTCTAACCCCATTGCAGGAATATTTCCCCTTTGTTACAGGTTGAGTTTCCCATTGACTGTCTTAGTTTGAAGTAAGTGCCTAGAGTTCAAGTGCCCCTCACTGCCCCACCCTAGGTACTTGCCCCTTCTCCCTAAATCTAGTTCTTTCCCTGGGTACAAGGGGCACTGCAGTCAGGGGACCTGTCCTAGAAGGGGGCCTTGAGATGGAAGAACAAATTGTATGGGTCATGAAAGAAATTTGAAAATGAAAATGGTTATTGAAAGGGTTTTTTTTTTATTTTTTTTTATTGAGGCAGGGTCCACCACCCATGGAGGCCAGGGATCAGTGAATTAAGAATTGGAGCCCCCTGGGGCTACTAGCTTAATGCTATGGTGCCCTTGTCATTGTACTTAGTGCCTGTCTCTTTTGCCCCCTACTATAAAGTGTAATGTCTACGGGGCCAAGAGGAATTTGAACCCCAGGCAAACTCATGTACCCCCACAACTGCCAAAACAGACAACTACCCCAACCCTCCTACTCGACCCTCCCAGTCCTCCACCACTTACTCAATAGAACAAGCCAGGGTCGCAGGAGCAGAGTATATTATACATAGCCCCCCCCTGCAGTGCCCTAGCCAGCCACCTCTTCTGCCTACCCTACCCCCCCACACCTCCCATACCCTGGGTTAGAGTCCTGCGCGGGTCCATTTTTTGGGACCCGTAACCGACCCGTACCCGCAACCTGAAATCCGCAACCTGGACCCGCGACCCGCATTCTTACCCTCTTGGACCCGTGACCCGAATCGTACCCGCGATCCGCAACCCGGACCCGCGACCTGCTGACCATCAAGAACCAGGAAGTGCTGTCATTGTAAACCGGAAGTGACATCATCGGAAGTAGCAGCAATCAGGAAAAAAAAGGAGTAAAACAGGAAGTGCTGTCATTGTATACCGGAAGTGACAACATCAGTAGTAGAGAACCTCAGAAAAAGGAGTAAAAATCTCTATGGCGAGGATCCGTGACCCGACCGGCCAACCTGCAGAACCACGGCCCGTTTCTATACCCGCACCCAGAAATTCTACGTGCAACCTGTAGGGTACAACAGGAATTGGCATGTAACCCGCAGGTACCCGACCCGCTGCAGGCCTCTACCCTGGGTGTATCCCTTGGGTTTTCCAGTCACTCACATAGGGGTAATTTACCCACCAGCAGATAATCTCTATAAATAACCTGGAGCCTAAACTCCGAGATTATATTATACATTTACTTGCTGATTCTGTGAATCCATTTTTACCCAGAATCCTTCTTGCCAAGTAAAAGCTGAATTTGGGCTTTATGGTGCCTGTATAATTAGAGTCTATTGAAAGCTGGGAGTGTGTATGGCAGTGCCACTCCAGACCTCGCAAGGATCCTGACAGCATATTAAGCAGCGCAGCCGGACACATACAAGTTTCCATTAAAGCCGGGGGGAGTGGAGCAGTGATCTGTGAGAGATAAGGCAACATGCACGCTCGCTGGTATTTTATACTAGGGATATGGAAAATGATATTCCTCGCTCTCCGGATCATTTTCCTCTGCACAAATTGACTCTAGCCCCCTCCAATACTGCAGCGACACCGGAATAGAAAGAATTAGATTTTTACATTTTTTGTGAAATAGAGAAATTACAGATCAGACAGTTTCTCAATTTTAATGCACAGCAGGGCTGGGAGAAGGGGGGCAGCATGGCAGGAGGGGGCAGAGAGGGAAGGAGAAGCAGGAGGGGGCAGCATGGGTAGGAGGGGCAGTGTGGGCAGGAGGCGGCACACTCAGGGTGGGTGACAATTAAAAAGGCAGACAGTGTATTTATCCAGGGCAGCCAATCATCAATTTGTTTTCATATGTTTAGAGAAGATATAATTATGGCACCCAATTTCTGATTGGCTGCAATGTTTTGTGCTTACATCCAGGGTCAGAGGACAGAAAAATAAGACCCAATGGGTTCTGGCCCTTGTGGTCCCTGTTACATTAGGCCTACTTCTTGCCCAGGCAATTGAAGCAGCAGGATGAGTGTTGCAGTAGGGTGGTGTGCTGGGGGAGCCTTTGACACAGGAAAAAGTGTCTAATCAGGATAGAGAGTTCATGTCTCCATGTTATTTACCCTTTTGCTGGGAGTTGTAGTCCAACAACAGTTTGGCTGAGAAGCAGTGTGTAGCTCCCATTATGCAGATTAAATTTGCCTCTCGTTGTGGTTATGGCAAATTTGTGCATCCCCCCCACACACTCACACAAAAGGGTTATTTGATTGGAGTTTCTGCTTTAGGAATTCATGGTTTAAAGAAAAAAAGTCCCTTTTCATTGACATTCTCCATCACCCCTTTCTATTGTGAAATAATTGCTAATAACAGGAGTCACATCACATGACTGTATTATTTAGAATCCATATGAGGGGCTGAAGGGCATGTGACCCAAGGAAAGGAAAAAAAGAAAAACTTGAACCAGAAATGAAGAACTGATACCGAGAGAAATTGTTTTTTTTTTTTTTTAAATGCAAAATAATCCTCCGGTGAGAATCCCAGCTGATCTGTTTAAATCTGACTTCATGTGAAACTGGAGCTCAGGCCTTCCATCAGGGGGTACTGTAGTCAAGGGCCCCCAAGAAACATAAAAGTCTGATTTGTGGGTCACAAAGGGGGTGGGGCTTGGTGGAGTGTGTGTTTAGAAGATAGAGGGCAAAATAAATAAATAAATAAGTGGATTTGGGGTATGTCCATAAGCCAGTGGGTAATTCTTTTCATTGGGGCCTCTTTCCAATTGTTGGCAGGGCCCTCTGCCTAGAGGCCTAGGACTGGCCCAGCGGGATGCCAGGAAAAAACCCGGTGGGCCCTGGTCCTCATGGGCCACTTCTGGGCCAGACACCATCTCCTGACCCTACAAAAAATAAAAAAACAATTTGCCACGCTACTCGCATATGCGTGAGGCTCTTGCACATATGCGTGGCACTGTAGGGGGTCCGGAGGGGGGCCCTGGATAGGAGTCCCGGTGGGCCCCCGGCTACCCAGTCCGACCCTGGGCCCAAGTGACCAATGGTTTAATAAATGGCAAGGGTCGAATTGAAAATTCGAAATTCAAATTTTCACATATTTATGGTCAAAACTGTTCGACTAGAGAGTTATTCCATTTCAATAGGAGTTTTTTAAACTCGATCTTTGAGATTTATCAAACTCAGGCCCTTGAACTCAAATTCGACTATTCGCAACCATAAAACCTGCCGAAGTCAATGGGAGAGGTCCAGGGATCAATTTTGAGTTGATAGCAGCCCTTCACCTTCAGAAGAAAAAAATCGAGTTTGAATCGAGTTTGGGGTCGATTACATTCATCCAAGTTTAAAAAAAAATTGATGTTTTAATTAATTTCGATCAAATCCCATTTAGAATTTATGGGAGTTTGTAAAAACTCGCGTGAAATCGAAATTCGACCTTTGATAAATGATAAAGTCTGTTTTACTAATGATTTTCGGTGTCGGCTGTTGCTACCGGTGCCCAGGTGGAGTGAGTTCCAATGCAATATGAAAGACTATTGGGGCAGTTCCACCCACAGTAACTGCAATTCTGGTCTTTGTTCTACATTTATCCTTGTCTTTTTATTAGCGGTATTATGTGACATCATTGCTATTTATACTACTGAATATTCCCTTGGCCTAACGAGTACCAAGGTCCACCTGTCACCTGGGCCCAATAAGGTGCGTCTCATTCACTAAGGGGCAGATTTACTAAGGGGCCGATTTACTAAATTCACATGTACTCATGTGAATAAAATCGAATTCGATCGAATTCGATGGAATATTTGATCGTAGGATCTATTCAATTGGTCGAATATGCAAATTAGGCATGTTAAGGAATGCTAATCGAATAACGAATTTGGTCGAGCTAATAATGGGGAATAATAGTAAATTTGCCCCTAAGAGTCAAATTCGAGGGTTAATTAACCCTCAAATTTGACCACCGAATTTTTTTTTAATTGTATCGAATTTTAACCCTTCAAATTCGATATTCCAAGGGTTTTAACACAATTCTATAAATTGAACGATCGAATTTAAAAAATTCGATCAAATCATTCGATCAAATTTTTATAATTCAATCCAAAACTCTGAAAAAAACAGTACGGGAGCTTCCCATAGGGTTATACAGCAATTCGGTAGGTTTAATCTGGCAAACTAGGGATTCGAATAAAAACTTAAAGGGCAAGTAATTCGACCATCGAATGTTGGAATGATCGATGTATTCGAATCATTTTGAATCAATCGAATATTTAAAATTTGATGGTCTAAGTAGCCACAAAAACTATTCTAAAATTTTAATCTTTTTTAAAATTTGATCGAATTTAGAATCACTCACATGAATTTAGTAAATCTGCCCCTAAGAGTAAGGATGCACTGAATCTGAATCCTAATTTGCATATGCAAATTAGGGATGGAAAGGGGAAAACATAATTTACTTCCTTTTTTGTGACAAAAAGTCCCTGCCCCTAATTTGCATATGCAGATTCCAATTCCATTCGGCAGGAAGATGGATTCAGCCAAATCCTGCTGAAAAAAGCCGAATCCTGGCCGAATCCAGAAATGAATCCTGGATTCAGTGCATCCCTAATTAAGAGTGATGACAAGGGGCAGCATTTAGTTTTGGAGGGTCTTTCCAGTAACGGAACTATGGGTTCCGTGCAGACAGCGCAGCAGCCCACCCCCGCCGGAAGCAGTTTTCCGGCGTTTCCTGCAGTGCTGGTGGTCTCTCAGGGGGTGGGGACCCCAGGGGCGATCTTCAAGATGCCGCCCCCCCTTCCGGTTGAAACCAGGAAATTCGGCTCTTAGTTACCAGGAGCAGCTTTGTTGCCACCCCTGGTAACCAGGGGGGCGCTGCCGCCTGAGGCGAGTGCCTCAACTCGCCTCATTGGCGGAGCGCCCCTGGCGGACCCTGGTACAATTGCACCTCCTGCACCCCCGTGTAGTCCCGCCTCTGGGACTTTCTTGCTCATTTAATATGAACAATCACTGCCAATTCAGTCAGTGCCCTTTAAAAAAAAGATCAAAAGCTTTTATAGACAACCTATAAGATTAGGGTTGAGTTTTAGCCCAAATCAAAGTGTAATTGATGCCTTTTCTTGCTCAAATACTCCCTCAGTATTAGGCTCGTTCCCTCGGCCCCCTGGGATATTGGGTAACACCAGGTACATACATGACCCCCAGCGGAACAAGCCACACATCACATTAGCGCTAGATAATTTAATCACCGCAGTAATAATTAATAGCATGTTTTACACAGAGCCAGCACGATGCTCACATGAGACGTTCGCTCCATACGGAATCAGTTAGACCTCATCGGGAGATAATTATCTGATGTCAAGTTTGAAATAATTAACAATTAACGCAACATCATCCAGACATCTCGGCCTCATCAGCTGATTCCTTTGTGATGGTGCTCCCCATAGCTCCGTGTGTCTGTCTGCAGCATCATTCATACACCCAAATCCAGGGGACAGCAGTTCCAAATGATGTTGCTTTTGTCCTTTAATGATCAAAGGGAAACTAAAGCCTAAAAAAGAATCTGTCTATAAATGCTGTATTTTTATACTGTACTTACTGTACCAGCAGCCCTATAACAGTAATGATTCAGGCCTTTAAATTTGTCCCCAGCAGCTCCCCATCTTGGATCTTGTTAGGCATATTTTATGTGTCAGTGGCACTGCACATGCTCAGTGAGCTCTGGGCCACTGGGTTACTTGGGAGAAGCCAAGCTTTGGGGTCTGGGGAAATCATCAACCAGAAAGAGATTCATCTATCATAGAAGCTGATGCTATAGGGCTTATTATGATTCAATTCTGATGCACACTGTACTAGCTTCTATGCTAATGTGAATCTAAATTCATTATTAATCAGCCTTTTACTGTGACTGTTATATTGCATATATAGTGAATAAAGTACCCCTTTTGTAATTTTTAAGGATAATTTAAGAGGAAGAGCTTCATGACCATATAAAAACATGAAGGTAACTTATAATATCCGAGGTAACTTATAATATCCTCATATTTTGCAACATGGGGTACTTTATTTAATATAATACACAAGTTTTAGTGAGTCTTGTGACAAAAATGACATCACTACTCACTGTTTATAACTGATGACATCAGTACTCACCATTTATAAGGATATAATTTACAAGATACTGTATTCATGGATTTTGTGTACAGGTATTGGATCCGTTATCCAGAAACCTGTTATCAAGAAATCTCCGAATTATGGAACGGCCATCTCCCATAGACTCCATTGTAATGAAATAATCCAAATATTTAAAAGTTATTTAATTTTTCTCTGCAATAATAAAATAGTACCTTGTATATACAAGCTAAGATATAATTAATCTTTATTGGAAGCAAAACTGGCCTATTGGGTTTATTTCATGTTTACAAGATTTTCTATT
>CM044439.1:24311241-24323791 GCA_024363595.1 Xenopus borealis | reverse complement strand
GTTGGCATTATGATTTTTTCCTGTTACAGTAGTACAACCAGTTTTGGCCAATGGAAGTTGCCCAGTAGAGCAGCGCTACACTTTTGCAACCCCTTTTGCCCTATTACAACCTCATTATTAAAGGAATGTCAGCCATTGGGTCATTTTATCGGCACTACCATGGGCTTCATTGGAATGAAGCTGTACATTTATTTAATGTTTTATTCGCTGCAAGAGAAGCCCAGCCCAGGTTCTGATCTCTGCTTGATGTACTTTTTTCACCTGGTTACGGAATAAGTTGTTGAGGAAACGTTTGGCACAGAGATGTGCCATTCTGGGACCTGTTATTCTCTTTTTTTTTTCCAGTTGCATTTTTATACAACTGTGACAATCACACCATGAAATGATATGCAGAACCTGAGTTGTTAATTGGCCGTGTCTAGAATTTCAAGCTGATGAGGGCGTTAACCACCATTAAATGCAAAAATGTGTTAACAAGCAGGTGGCTTGGATGGAAAAGAAACTTAACCCATGTGGTGACGGGCAAATCCTCCTAAAATATATTAAAATATACTAAATATATTAGAAAGGTGTTAGAGTTCAGTTCTTTGGGTCAAGCCTCCCCTTTCAATCAAGTCATTTACTTGGCTAAGAAAGTTGTTAAATGAACTTATCAAAGTTTTCTGCCTTTACTTGATGCCCGTAAAGCTCTTCTGTAAGAATAAGAGTTGAATAATAACTGAGATAAAACCACCGCTCCGTGCGTTTTTGTTTAGCCTTTTTATTTTTGCTCTTCGGGTCACTGCTTTGCTTTGGGGGGTTTAGCAATGTGTACAGGGAAAAGCACAAACATAGACGAAGATTTGCCCCGGCTCAGTAACCCATAGCAACCAGCAGTTAGCTTTCCCCGGTCTACTGCAGTTAGAATACCGAAACAAGCATGTGGTTGGTTGCTACGGGTTACAAAACCTTTCCTATGCTTGTATATAACCCTGATAATATCTTGCTTTGTGATGTTTATGACTGGTGTAGAATATGATTGCTAGTTTTGGAAAAGGATACCAACCCTCATACTGTCTAAAGTTGCTCATCTAAAGGCCATCAACGGTATCATGATATATATATATATATATATATATATATCTCCATGTATCGACACTCACCACTCCTAATAACAATGACTGGGTGCTTACAAACAATGGCCAAGAATGCTCAGAACCCGGGGATTTCCAGATAACGGATCTTTCCGTAATTTAGATCTTCACACCTTAAAGGAGAAGGTAAGGTTAAGACTAAGTAAGCCTTATCAGAAAGGTCCACCTAAATATACCCTCAAAGTAATGCTGCTCTGAGCCCTCTGTCAAAAGAAACAGAGCAATTCCTTACTTCTATTGTGTACACATGGGCTTCTGTATCAGACTTCCTGTTTTCAGCATAAACCTCCTTGCCCCGGGCGTGAGCATGCTCAGTTTGCTCCTCCCATCTCTGCTGTAATCTGAGCCCAGAGCTATGAGTGAGCAGGGAGAAACTCAGGCAGGAAGTGATGTCACACCAAGCTGCAGCTGCTATCCTAAACAAACAAAGAGCTTCTAGAGCTTTTTACTCAGGTATGGTAAAACATTCTACAGGCAATAAAATGCCTCTGTGTCTTTCCTTCTCCTTTAATATTACTAGATAATCATGTTAACATTAAATAAACCCAATAAGCTGGTTTTGCTTCCAATAAGGATTCATTATATCTTAGTTGGGTTCAAGTACAAGCTACTGATTTATTATTAAACAGAAAAAGGAAATAATTTCTAAAAATTTTAATTATTTCATGATAATGGAGTCTACAAGAGATGGTCTTTCCATAATTCGGATCTTTCTGGATAATGGGTCTCCGGATAACGGATCCCATACCTGTTATATTCCGGTACTGGCACAAATGTTTTAAAAAACAATAAGGCAAAAGTCTTTATAGCGCCATTTACATATCAACACATTTCGATCCACAGGGAATTTTGGATGACGGTCCCTTGCGGATCGTCGATATGCGGATGGAACAATAAAGCCTTATTCTGTGATTAAGTGATATCACAATTGTAAGCTATGCAAGTGATGTCACAAGTGAGACTAATCTTTTTATTTAGAAAATGTCAGTTTCAGTTGGTTTGCTGAGGTTCAAAAATATACACATATCCATAATGTGCGCTCCTTTGAGCAAATGCTTCTGTATGCAGTGCTAATACTTTATATTCAGCAGTACAGAGCCAGTAGCTACTGCTGCAGATTTGATGGCGGCAGGCATGTGCAGTGGTTTATTTTCACCTTTCGAGTATTATCTCCAAAAGTATTGCAGGGATACACTTCAACTTGTATTAGTGACTGACAGGCGGCGGGCGGCCAACCTCGCAATCCTTGCTGGGGGCTGGGAAAATAGATTTAGTAACTTTAGAAAAACCATTGAACAGATTTGGTCTTTTTTTGAGGGAATATTGATGTTTTGTCTTAGCAAATAAACTGGAGGTAAAGATTTTAAACAAAGCAAATAATGAAAGAGAAGAGAGGAATGAGCGGTGGAAGACAGGGAAGGTCAGAGTGTGTACGTGAGTGATAGAAGAGGGGAGGCCTGTTAGTTGGTAATGGATCTGGTCTATTCGCGCTAATCAGACTCTTATCAGCCGAGCGGAGAGAGGCAGCTGTTCTGCACTTATGAAATATTCAGTGATTTCTGATCCTCCCGTATAAATAATCCCCCCGCCTCCCTCTCCAGTCGCGCCATTCTTTGCCTCAAGTTGTTTCAACAAAGTTTACTGGGCGACATGCTCGCTACTGAGGATACATTTAAATAAGGCTGAGCTTTTCGGCCTCCTTTTTAACTTCCAGGAAAATCAGTTGATGAACATTTCAGAACATCACCAAGAGGTTTTAGTGCAATGGCAAGATAAAGATCAAGTGCAGCATAATGTGAATTTGCTAATGCCGGGCACACAGAAATCACTAATAGGAAGATATTTGCACCCATGTGCTTGTTGCGTGTGCAGTGCAAAGACCAACATACATTTTTAACCAGCACCAGGGAGGCCTGTACTCTGGACTTAGAATTAAAATAGCCCCTGGCATTTCAGGTAAACAGAGGCCCAATCAGCCCCCACAGAGGCCAAAACAGCCCCCACCAACCCACTACATACTGAATTTCTATGGCACACTATAGCAGCCCCTCTAGCATTTGCCAGAACCCACAGATTGCCAGTCTGGGCCTGCCTGAACTCAGGGCTGTATTTATATAGCGGGTGCCCCTAGGCCCACTGCCATTCGTTTCCCCCATACTCTGCCCTTTATTCACAAATTTTTATCATTAAGACCGGAGCAATGGGGATTGGTGCATGGGAAATTTAAAAAACTATCATATTTCCTGCGTATCCCCAGTGTTTCTGAACCAATGTGGGTGTGGCTGGGCAGCATACTGCCCCCAAAAATCTTGCCATCCTAGGACTGGGCCCAGGTGGCCTTTCCACAAATCTGGGCCTGCCTGTACTCACCCTAAGTAATGAGTATAGCACCCTGCATTTCTTCCTTAGTGCTGCATGTATGACCGGCAAGGAAGGAATGAGCAACTGGAGGCCAATGTTGTGCCCATTTGATACCTACCTGTGTGCAAACAAAAGCACAGAGTAATAGCCTCTTTCCCTTCTAATCATTAGTGTTTAATGGTAATAACATAGAGAGTAATATCATGCTATAAAAGATGGCCTCCTAAGTGTCTCAAAAATGCAGCCTTCATCAATAAATGCTGAGTTATATGGTGTTGGTTAGTGATAGTAGAGGCGGCCTTTGGAGGTGGGTGTATAGTGCAGCCACTGTCTATTGCTGGGGCAGTGCAAATTACATGTCATATAAACAAGGCAGGAGAGACACTTTCAGCATATAAGAAGACATTCCCATTCCCATTCATGGTCCTGTCCCTACACTTCAGTTGATGGATCTATCTCTGGATACAGCTCCGAACTGGGCACTGAGCGAAGTGCTGCGTCCGTCAGCTTTTCTGCTGATAAATGCTTTTGTTTTGGCCGCTTGCATGAATATTTAACAGGTTAATGTCTTCCCTTCCAGTAGATAGTGACTTTATTACTTGCATGAGGGTTGGCATTGCTCCTGAATGATTTACCACACTATGACCACAGTCCTTGGGCTTCTAATGCCTTTATAGACCTGCCCATTGATTTCTTCCTGTGCCAGGCATCCTGACTGACCTCACATGTGTAGGGCAAGAGGAGTGTTCATTATAAAAGTATTTAGATAAAGTGGGCTCCACAAAAATATCAATTAAACATATTTTTTCTTTTATCTGGATTTTGGCCTCCAATTTGTGATACTCAAGGCCTCCAATCAGATAATCCCATATGGAACATCTGCGTTTATATATAACTGTCATCTAATTGCTTCTCTTTAGTTGCCCTTAAAGCCACCCTTTGAAGTATCTATCTATCTGATATTGATTTTTAATGATTTGTACCTTTTTTAATCACTTGACTGACAGATTTCCATATGGAACTCATTGAGACCCTACTGAGTGATGGACTGGCACATTGGACTAAATTATTTATCAGCCACTCCTGTTGTTATGACTTACTTCCCGGACCATAGCAATCAGAGGCAGAAATGGATGACACGCTGCCCAAATCCTGTGGGTGATTCCACTGCCCAACTAATCACACATGAAGGCTTATTACAGCAGGCAATGAGTCACCCTTATTAGTGGTATGGCTTGATACCAGTCATGGCTTGAGATTACTTTTAGTTGAGTAATGACACAAGCTTGTCTCCAGTCTAATGACAAGGGATGAGATGCCTGTCGCCCCCTTATTATAGAACAAGTATGAGCTCTTGATGTCACCCCAATTAAGACAGAAAACATAAGATGGACCAGAGGTTCCCAGTAATGACACAACCCTGACTGAGTCATTCTACTACTTAAGGGACAAAAAAGATAATATTGTTGATTGAAACCCAAGCAGCAGAGACATAAATAGCAGTTTGATATTATTGGCTCTATTTATAAATTATTTATGACCATAAGAACTTGCAACTTAAAGGGAAATGACGTGCTGAGTGCGATCAATACACTGCAGTGCCAGCTGTGGCAGGATGGTATTGTCCTCATCGGTGTATTAAACATCTAGGGACACTAAAGACCTGTGTTCAGTTGTGACAAATATGATGTGCTTAAGAGGACTGCCATTACTTCTGTATTTAAACATCACATATAATTGGGAAAATATAAGCAAATTTATTATTACAATGACCCTCTATATGTCTATTTTATTGACTTTTACAAAAATGTAGAGTAATGAAGGGAGGTGTTTATTGTCCTGTCCCTGTGCACAAATGGTACTTCGTGGTGATTTAGAGGTCATGGGGTCAATAACAAATATGGCTGTTACTGTTTTGTGGTATGATGGATTCTGGGAGATCCTTCACCTCTGATAACGTAGCCACCTGTTTCTTGCCATCTTCTAAGCCAATGGTCCCCAACCAGTAGCTCATGAGCAACATGTTCCTCTCCAACCACTTGGATGTTGCTCCCAGTGGCCTCAAAGCAGGTGCTTATTTTTGAGTTCTAGGCTTGGAGGCAAGTTTTTGTTGTATAAAAACCAGGTGTACTGTCAAACACAGCCTCCTGTAGGCTGCCAGTCCACATAGAGGCAACCAAATAGCCAATCACAACCCCTATTAGGTACCCCTGGGAACAATGTTCATGCTTGTGTGAACTCTCTTTTGACATTTGAATGTGGCTCATGGGTATAAATAAGGTTGTGGACCCCCATTCTATGCTATTCAAATATGTAGGAGAGGTTCCGTTATTTCCAGATCACTGAGATTGGTTTAAATATTTCTAGCCATGTTCCTTCGAGGAGGTATAGCTTTGCAATTGCCCATTGGTATTGGGTGATGTAGAGGCACTGGTACACCAAGGGCCCTCCTTTTCTTGCACCTTCATTTATGATGGAGAAGAAACAGAGAAAAGGACAAGTGAAAGAGAGAAATGATTGGTTGAATCTGATCTGTTTCACTTTGCCAAAAATCCGCCGAACAGCTACATTTCGATGAAATGCATTGAAGTCTATGGGCGAATGTAAACATTAATTAAACCCAATGGGCTGAGTTTTGCCTCCAATAAGAATTAATTGTACCTTAGCTGGGATCAAGTACAATTTACTGTTTTATATTTACAGAGAAGAAGGAAATAGTTTTCAAAAATGTTGATTATTTGATTATAATGGAGTCTCCGGGAGACTGTTTTCCCATAATTCAGAGGTTTCTGGATACAGGATTTCCATATAATGATCTATATCTAATTTCTGTGAGAGTAGGTCTATGGCAGGGATCCCCAAACTTTATATCCCGTGAGCCACATTTACATTTTAAAAAATGATGGAGAGCAACATAAGAATGCAAAAAGGTCCTGGGGTGCCAAATATGGGATATGATTGGATATTGTTCGTCTATATGGGGACAGGGAGCCTACAAGAGGTTCTGTTGGCAGTACATCTGGTTTTTATGCAACCAAAATATGTCTTCAAGCCAGGAATTCAAAAATTAACACCTGCTTTGAGGCCACTGGGAGCAACATCCAAAGGGTTGGAGAGCAACATGTCACAATCCACAGGTTGGGGATCACTGGACTATGGTGTCAGGTTTATGGTAGACTCTAGATTGTCGGTCACATTATTACCCTGGTGATGTGGAAATTGCCCATTGTGTCATGTGGGTTAATGTATAATGTGAATCTTGCCCTGGCTATATGAGTGTGGTTTGTTAGTATTACGCCAAGAAACAAACACCAATTTCCATTATTTCTCAGAGATGAAATATTTATATTCTGTATATCTGTTGCGGGTGCCGTTAAATTGCCCACAGTTCTGACTATCCAGATCAGTCCGGCTCCTGCTCAAATGAGGTGAAAATTGCTGCCCTGTGCATCTAATTGCATTTCTGAAGTGAGCTTTGTCCTGTATAATGAACTGTGTGCAAGTACATCATTATTTGGATGTTGTAAATCAATGCGCTGTTTAACTGGCAGCTCCCACAGGAAATTACCTCCTCCAATGGCAGGTGAATATCTGATTGTTTCTTGATTTGCTTTAAAGAAATGTTTGTGGTTATTAACCTCCTTTTAGTTCCTGGAAACGGACGGCACATTTTGTTTTTATTTGGCAGAAAAAAATATGTCAAATGTGTTTTTGTCTTTGTGTCGTCATCATATTGCTGGGCATGAAGCGGATAGAAACAGGGCAGTCAAGCCTTAATATTAAATTCCCGTCCGGCTCAGATCTTTAGCTATTCATTTAGAAGCTTGCTGCTGACTGCACCGATTACTGTGAAACCGTGCATATTGCATCTAAATTGTGTGCTAGACATTGACTATTCCTTAGCATGTTGTGTAGCTTATGATGCTCAACTGCAGAAGCTCACGTGGAATTACACTAGGATTTGGGGACACAATACTGCATTGTAGGTAAAAACATGATCATTTGCATCTGATAATTGATCTTTGACCATAGTGCTGCCTTTGTAAATGAGAATTTGGAATTTAAAGGGAAATGTGAGTGTAAGGAGGTTTATAATAGCCCAGTTGCTCCAGCTGGCAGGTTTGTAGCCCAGTTAGACGTCCCCAGGCCCAGTCTCTGAGCTCATGACAAATTTGCAGCTGATGGATTTCTATAGACATTTGTAATTATTACACAGGAGCAGTGACTTTATAGTTCCCTGGTGTCCTAATTGGCATATCCTTCACTCGATGCTTGAGGGCAGAATGAAGGGCCAGTGGGCTCCTACAGATGAGACAGACAAGACTGTGCTCTAATGCGACTGCCTTGTTCATCTGATTTATTGCTCGGATTTGTGTTTGGCGGCAGAGGTTGGCCTGTATGGTTGAACATCACCTGGAGAGCTGACTGATCCTCATATAGGATGGCTTGGGCCCTGTCCGCTGTATTTATGGTGCAGTGGGTAAGAAGGACCTTTGCTTGCAATATTATTAATAGGAAAGGTAACCTATATACGACGGTTGGGATTGTGGGGCAGCGCTAGATGTAAGCATCTTAGATCCTGGGTTTTCAGGCTGCTGGGAGTTGTAGTATGAAATCTGAAGAGGCAAACATTACTATTATCCCATCACTGGGCAGTATTGGGACTTGGGGAAAAAAGGACTTGGTGGCACAGAGGAAGGTCAGAACTTGGAATCGAAATAGGCCCTGTTTTTTTTTTTTGTAACATGTTTTATTTGCAAATTTGTGGTACGTACAAACATAAGAGTAATGCATATGTCACAGGTTAGTGCAAAACAACATTAATAGAAAAAGAAAATAGGAAGGGCTCCAATAGGAGCAAAAGACATTGTAGTGCAACAGGCATTTGCATCAGTTGTATGAAAAGCAGGCATAATCTTGGACTATGATAAGCTGCATACATATTGGGGGGCAAATTTAGCAATGAGGAGGTGGGCCCAGGCGTCGAAATAGGCCCTGTTATCAGTGGCGTTACTACAGAGGAAACAGACCCTGTGGCTGCATGGGGGCCCAGGAGGTAAAGGGGCCCCATGAGTCCCTAATTCATAAACAATTGCAATACATATTTGTAAATCTCTAGATATTTTGGTAGCCTGAAAAATTATTTGTTGCGGGGCCCAGCAATATCTAGTTACACCACTGCCTGTTATTACAAATAAAGAGAGGCCCAAATAGCCCCTACCAGCCCAATAAATAGTGTCTGTATAAGGCATGTTACAGCAGCCCTCTGGCATTTGCCTATAATATCCACAGATTGCCAGTCCGGGCCTCCACATAGGGGCTTGGTGACCCAAAGGGGCTTCATGGCTAAGAGGCAGACCCAGATTTGGATTCAGAATAGAACCTGGCATTACAAGTACAGAAAGGCCCAAATAGCCCCCCCCTGCAGCCCACTAAATAGTGACTGTCTATGGCATGTTACAGAAGCCCCTCTGGCATTTGCCTGTATCCACACATTGCTAGTCTGGGCCTGCACATAGGGGCTTGGTGGCACAGAGGAGCATTTGCCTGGTTCACTGCCCAGAATACAGTATCTGGTCTGCACTGTATCCACAAGTACCATAGTTATCCCCTGTGCCAGTAAAATACCAGCTGGGAGGCACCCCTGAGTCTATGCTTAATGGGCAGCTTTGCCGTTTTCTACAATTTTCCTGGTTTATAAAATTGTAACAACAAAAAAAAGGCATATTTCATTTTTAATCAGAAGCAAATCAGCCTTCTCTGCGTTCCCCTGGCTGCTGACTCGGCCCATTCCAGCCCGTATATGATTACCATAATAACATCCTTATTAATCTTCCCAGCAATTTACTCTCATATCTCCATCTACACAAGTTCAGATCCATTTCAACGAGAACATTTCAAGATTTCCCAATTACTCGGGAAAGTTCCGCTCCTGAGGTCGGGTGGGTCTGCGCCTCTCTGTTTAACATAAATCCCTTTTAGTCACAGATTTCTGTGTCGTTTATCATCATTGGCTCCTGCAATTGGCAAGGAGTCTTCTTTCAGGTTTTTGTGCTTGTGGTCATGCACAGGCTGCATAGGAAAGCAGTGGATTGCTCTGTATTCTACATAAGACAAAAGTTTGCTTTAGCTGTAGGTAGTTGGCCAGTAGCAGGTAAGTGAAGCAGGACCCGCAGCCAGGGCAATGCCCCATGTTTAGTTATTAGCCATCAGGAAGGTTAATGCCTACAGAAGTGCACTAGCTAGGAACCCAGCATTTACTCTCAAAATTACAATTTTGTGATAAGGAAAATTTCTTTTTGTGACACTTTTAGGCTTTTTATTTATTAAGGCTGTCTACAGGCTTAAGGTTGATGCTGGACCAGACCAAGGCCTAAGGTCCAAGAGTCTAGGAAACCCAAATGTATACAGAGAGCACATTAATTGGGTAGGGGAAACCAGCAGACGTGATGTGATAGGTCAGTAAATGAAGAGGGGACATATAGGAGCCCAGAATAAAGTGAGTCCAGCAGACTAAAGGTGGCCATACATGGGCCAATAAAAGCTGTCAACAGACCAAGTCGGCAGCTTATTGGCCCGTGTATGGGGCCCTCCGATGGGCTTTACCAATCGATATCTGGCTGAAAGTCGGCCAGATGTCAATCGGGTGGGACTAAAAATCCTGTCGGATCGAGGCCGCATTTGTTCGTTGATGCTGTCCGACCGCCCCTATGGCCTCCATTATGATCCGATCGTTGGGCGCTAGGGCTCAGATCAGCCCGATATCGCCCACCGCCAAATGAGTGGATCTCTCTGCATATGGCCACCTTTAGAGGGGAGATCTGAGGGGTCAGGCTCAGTTCTGGATTAGTGAGAATCTGACCTGTTTCTTTTAGCCGAAAATTTGTGAAACACAGAAAATTTGCCAAAATGCACAGGAGACTAAGTGCAACAAATTTATTTTTGACACATTTTTGACCCATGAATGGGTGGGCGTCATTTTCGCGGGGAAACTTAGTGAAAAAGTTGACTCATCACCATACCCTCTTTTGACAACTCAACCCGTAGTCCCTCATTTGTACTGGAAAGTCCCTATTTTCTCTGCACTGAACAGCCAGAAAAAGAAACAAAGTTTCTAACTCAATTGGCTTTTGGCAGAGAGCCCAGAACAGCCACATCAGCAGATAAGAAGCTTTTGTAACAATTTCTAGATAAGTAAATAAGTAATTGTAACAATATAAGATAACAGGTCCCTTGGGAAAAGTTAGACTCGCAGCTTAAAGGGCAAGTCACCTTCATTAGCAAAGAAGAAATATAATTCAAAATTTCATAACCTGCCAAATGTTGTTAAAATCAACATGGTGATTAGGGGGTGTGGTCGCAAAATGGGCATGGCTAAAAAATTGCGGCAACCTTTTGTCCCTCTTTTTATCTCCAAAAATGTTGGGAGGTATGCTGAACATCTTAATGTAAGTGGTGCCCATACACTACCCATGTAGCTCCCACTTCGCACTCACTAACTAGGCATACAGGTGGTCCTGTCATTTATTCTGTACATCTAGAATGGACCCACATTATTGCGAAAGTGTTTCTGTAATACATGCAGCTATACACAGTATACTCTGTCCTTTGTACTTATATCTCAGTTTCCCCACATGCTTCCAAATTAATTGCTAAGCAACCATGCAGCATGGGGATTTTGTACTTATGTGTTCAGTTAAAGATAATTAAAGGGATACTGTCATGGGAAAACATGACTTTTTCATCAGTTAATAGTGCTGCTCCAGTAGACTTCTGCACTGAAATCCAATTCTTAAAAGAACAAACAGATTTTTTTGTATTCAATTTTAAAATCTGACATGGGGCTAGACATTTCGTCAATTGCAGCTGCCCCTGGTCATGTGGCTTGTGCCAGCTCTTTAGGATGGAAATGCTTTCTGGCAGGCTGTTGTTTTTCTTTCTCAATGTCACTGAATTGAGTCTTAATGGGACATGGGTTTTTACTATTGAGTGCTGTTCTTAGATCTACCAGGCAGCTGTTATCTTGTGTTAGGAAGCTGCTATCTGGTTACCTTCCCATTGTTTTATTGTTAGGCTGATGGGTAGGAGAAAGGAAAGGGATGATATCACTCCAACTTGTAGTACAGCAGTAAAGAGTGATTGAAGTTTATCAGAGCACAAGTCACATGAATGGGGGCAGCTGGGAAATTGACAATATGTCAGATTTCAAAATGAAATATAAAAAAAATCTGATTCCTCTTTTGAGAAATGGATTTCACTGCAGAATTCTGCTGGAGCAGCACTATTAACTGATGCATTTTGAAGAAAAAAATGTATTTTTCCCATGACAGTATCCCTTTAAGATCTCTATTGCTCTCACGTGGAAAGAGAGTCAATAATAATGTAAATTCTATGATTATGTAGGTTTCATTTTCCGTATTCATTCTGTTTATAGTTAATATAGCAAAGAAGGATAAAGGCAAAATAATCTGAGCAGCTTCCTCCCCCCGGGACACATTGTAATGATTGTGCTGCCAATAATTGTACAAAGTGGATCAATAACCCGGCCGGCAAGCTCAGCGTGTCAGAGGGCTCAGCTCTTTACAAGGCAAATGATAGTGACCAGAGGATTCCGAGTGTTTGTCCAGGATCCGACTTGTCATTCCTCAACCCTTCCCTTTCCCGCTGCCTTTACTATTTTATTAGCTCTTATCTGTCTGTTGGCAGAGGAACCAGCACGGCCTGAATATTTCATGAGCTCAATCCAGAAAAAAAAAATAATAAAAAAATGTGCAACTTTATGTCCGTTGCGGAATTTTATGGCCGAGAATAAGTCTTCTTTCTTTTGGTTTTATTGGGTACATTTGGGCTGAAAACCAGACAGAATAAAGCAAGCGAGAGGTTTAAGAGATCTATTAGGCAGTGCCGACTCTCCGATAGGACAAATCCCCAACTTCTAACATCTTTCATGGATACAAATCTTCCTTAAATCCCCCAGTGTCTTTATCTAAAGGATTCTTAGGATTCATGCCTACTGCATTGGCACTGCTCATTCTTAGGATGGTTAAAGAGATACT
>CM044439.1:24300007-24311231 GCA_024363595.1 Xenopus borealis | reverse complement strand
ACAATGGGGATCAGATAGGATCTGTGTCACTGAGAAAGAAAATTCTGATATAAAGTTGGTAAAAATGTGAAATAAAAACACAATAGGGAAAATATTACTTGTAAGCGTTTAAATAATCACCCAGGATCCCCAGGATCCTGACGCCTATCCATATCTCTCTCTCTGTCCATTCGCTTGCGCTATGGCTGGCGCCAATTTGAATGCATATGTGCCACTGCAACCTGACTGGCCGGCCTGGCCTGGCTCTGATACCCCCATAGTAATCTTAACCAGACTGACGATTAATAATAAGAAATGACCCGAGGCAGCACAGGCCCTTTTTTGTTAAGGGGGTTAATATGGAATTGTGAGTAGGAACACGAGTAGCAAGTTACTAATGTCACCCCCACAAAGGTATCACTGGTTTAATTAACCCCCATCCATCAGTACAGGGGGCAGTGTGTAATGGGGAACACAAATCATCTGTTATTAAATTACATTAGCAGTGACTCCCCCTCTATTCTCACAGAGGGCTCAGCTGGTGAAATGGGTGCTAACTCTTTGTGTGCCCGGCTGCAATAATGATATATATTTATTACACACACACAGGCACATGGGACCAGTAATATGGAAACGCACAAGATCTAAATTGAATTATTTTTCAGTTTTGCCTGATTTCTCTCAGCAATAATCCAGAGCTTTAAGTGATGGGATCTAATTAAGCATAAATGGGGGAATGGCTGCATTGGGTTTATTGCCCTGTGTTATTCTATATTTACATAGGATTCATATATCTTTCTCAAGAGGAGGGGCTCATATATGTTGATGTTGTACCAGGAATCTCACATTCCCCCCCGTGCAGCGGCAGCTCTTTCTCACCTCATCCACAAGCAGCTGCTAATTTGCGAATCCCAACTTGCTAATTGTCTGCTCTGTGGCTCAGATAATGAGACGGGTGCCAAAATCTGCACCTCATATATCTGTATACATAAATATGTACCTATATATATATATAGTGAATAAAGTACCCCCTCTTGTAAAATATAAGGATATTATAAATTACCGAGGAGTTTCATGGCCATATAAAAACACGAGGCCGAGTGTTTTTATACAGGTCATGGAACTCCGAGGTAACTTCTAATATCCTCATATTTTGCAACTGGGGGTACTTTATTTATTATAATACACAAGTTTCAGGGAGTCATGTGACAGAAACGACATCAGAACTCACCGTTTATAACTGATGACATCAGAACTCACCGTTTATAAGGATATAATTTGCAAGATATATATTTACGGCTTTTGTGTATTATATATATATATATATGCATACACAGTACGTGTGGCGCACACAACCTTCACAACCAGACCAGGTCTGTGTGCTAATCAAGAAAAATCAATAACACTGTAAGTGACAGCACTCCAAGGAATTTTCAAACAAAATTATGAGCCAAAAAAATAGGTAGGTCGGATATAAGAAACCTACCTATTCTTTGGCTCTTACAAGTGTTTTTTTGTGCTCTCCCCTGCGTTGTGCTTTCTTCTGTTCAGCCGCAGGGGAGTGCAGGAGTAGACGCACTCAATGATTGTGAAGGTGGCTGTACTCACACAGACGCATATACTGTATGCGCCGAATGCAGGTGGAAATGCAACATGCTGCGTCCGACCTGCGTTTGGTGCTTACATGCGTCTGTGTGAGTACAGCCACTTCTCAATCCTGCACTCCCCTGCGGCTGAACGGAAGAAAGCCCAACGCAGGGGAGCACAGGTATTAACACCCGTGTGTTAGAGTCCTAAAGCCGGCACTCTCGAAAGAAGAAATTAATTTGCCTGGGTGCAGAGTCAGCGAATTGTCCATAATTTCCAAAAAAAGATCTGCACTCATAGGACTTAAAAAATAATGAGTATATTTAATAAATATCACAACCTAAGGGCTGAAACATTAGTCTGTAATGTTTATTGGATAAACTCTTTATTATTTCTTGTGAGTGCGGCTCATTTTATATATATATAATAGACAAAAGCCATGCATATCTTGTAAATTATATCCTTATAAACGGTGAGTTCTGATGTCACTTCTGTCACATGACTCACTGAAACTTGTGTATTATAATAAATAAAGTACCCCCAGTTGCAAAATATGAGGATATTAGAAGTTACCTCAGAGTTCCATGACCTGTATAAAAACACTCTTCCTTCGGCCTCGTGTTTTTATATGGTCATGAAACTCCTTGGTAACTTATAATATCTTTATAATTTACAAGAGGGGGTACTTTATTCACTATATATATATATATATATATATATATATATATATCTCTTTATTGATTATATATATATATATACTGTATATATAATATGGTAGCGTTATAGTTGGACCTCTTGGCACTTGGAATTAAGGATGCACTGAATTCAGGATTCGGTTCAGGATTTGGCCTTTTTCAGCAGGATTCAGTTTTGTCCACTCCACATCCTTCTGCCCAGCAGAACCGAATACGAACCTTAATTTGCATTTGCAAATTAGGGACGGGGAAGGAAATTGCATGACTTTTTGTTATAAAACAGGGAAGTAAAAAATATTTTGCCCTTCCCATTTTCCCTTTGCATATGCAAATTAGGGCTCGGATTTGGTTCTGTATTCGGCCGAATCTTTCTCAAAGGATTCGGGGGTTCAGCGGAATCCAAAACAGTGGATTCAGTGCATCCCTACTCGGAAGAAGGGAAAAGAACACTGAACTTACTGACTACAACTCATCATGGGTTTATTATAGTGTTTTGTCTTTGAAAGCAGTATTTGTTCTGTTCTTTGGTTCAGACTCCTGAAATATTGTAGCAGAAGTTGGTTCTCCTCCAGGCCAGGTTTAATTATGCATCTGTCCATTGTGAGTTAGGCCCTGCGTTCCCCTCCTCTCAGCACCCACAGACTGGGAATGTCTGTACTGGAGTACTTACTAATGATTACATAACGTCACGGTACAGGATGGCACTGCATTAGCTATGGAACAAAGAAGGCAAAACATTCCTGCAGCTTACAGGGAAAAGAGGGGGGTTGCTTTCAGTTTAGATGTACCCTTGTGCCAAGACAATGATACTGGGGCCCCCTTTTACCCAGGGGCCCCTGTTAGCCATCCCATTGTACATGGTGTGGGCGCTGATTAATAGAATCATTGTGTGCATTGAGTGTTACACAGCAGAGTATTGTCACAGAGGCCAAGCTGGAGATCACCTCAGACCCCTCCATCATCCGGGAGAAGCCCCTCTCTCATCATCTTATGGAACAGCGCAGTGAGAGGGAAAAGAGATTAAGAGGGGAAAGTGGAAGAGAGGAGATATAACAGATTAGGGGGAAAAGTGAAAGAGAGGAGATATTCAGAGAAAGAGAGAGAGAGGGATATATCTAAGGAGAGAAAGAGAAGAAATCACGACACAATGTGATAATTATGTGCAGTTGAGAGGGGGGAGGTTGGGGATAAGTGGTGATTTAGGAATGTCAGTGTAACACATAGATACAATGTATATTTATAAAGCACCAGTTAGTCAATCCATAACATAATGCTATAAATCATATAACTGTCCCTTTAACTGATACACGGTTTTCACTTGTCCTTTATTTGAGGACACTACAGTATCAATATAACCTACTGGACAGTACAGTGTGCTTTGAACATTCCTTTTCCATATTTTTGGATTTATATATATATATATATATATATATATATATATATATATATATATATATATATATATATATATATATATATATATATATATATATATATATATATATATATGGGTAGGAGGTGCCATACCGTTTCCCTTAGACAGTTAAAGGGGTTGTTCATCTTCCAGCACTTTTTTCCAGTTCATTTGTTTTCAGATAGTCCACCAGAAATAAAGAATTTTTCCAATTACTGTAAATTTTCTAATAGTTGCTAATACGCCAGAGATGCTGCTGAGAAATGGATCAACTAAATGTTGCAAAATTGTAACAGTTAAGAGTCTGCACCTGAATTACTGAGCTGCCAGACTCACCAGAAACATTTTAACTAGTGATGGGTGAAATTGTCCCTTTTCGCTGAAAAATTCGTTAATTTAATGCGTAATTCGTGAAACATGGTTTTTGATGCTGGTGTGATGCATGAAATTCGCAGATTTATTCGCCGCAAGTTCATGTCTGGCGAATAAATTCACCCATCACTAATTTAAACTTAGATTTTAAAAAAAATAAAAAGATAAAAAAAGGAAAGTAATAAAAAAAAAAGTCATTATTTCTGGGAAATAATCTGAACACAATTGAACTGAAAACAGTGTTTGGAAGGTGATCAACCCCTTTAAGTACTTTGCATCTAAGTAATCAACTGGCAAATAACATTCATAGGTGTAAGGTGAAATATGCAATGAATATTCTAAGATAATGTAAACTGGAGCTGAAAATCATGACATATACGCTTAAATTATTTACACTTACTCTATGCAAGTATGATTCTATGTACAGTGTGCTTTAAAATTCATGTATCTTTGGTTCATGCATTTTATGTGACTTCTAATATCCTTATCATTTACAGTAGGGGGTACATTATCCCTTATAATACATGAGTGATACTCAGAGTTCCCTGTATAACTCAGCTTGCAGCCTTGTGCCTTTATATGGTCACAGACTAATAATATCCTTATATTGTAGAAGCAGGAGTAAATAATATGTAGAATATTAGTGGGTCAGGGTTGGATTTTCCCAGGGTAGTGGCCCTTTTCCTCACAAGATGACGGGGCCACAGACATTGTTGTATCTGGTGTATGTGGCAGTGGATTTATAATGAGTACTGAAACCCATGTTTATATCCCATACATTGAAACTTGGATTTATCATCCATGATTAAATGATCACTTATTTTATCTCCAACTTTCCTTCCAAATTAGGGGCCGGATTTATCATCCGTGATAAAATTATCACTTTTTCATCTCCAAATTTCCCCACGGATCTCGGTGCGGATTCATATCTCTGCGCTAAATGTGTCACAATGTTTTCATCTTAAACTTCCCCATGGACATTGGCGGGATTTTATTATCTGCGCTTAATGTGTCGCTTGTTTCTTCCCTAGATCCCCCCCCCCTCCGGGCTCCTCTCTTTTTCGCTTTATTATCCCTGCTCAATGTATCATTTGTTTTTATTTCCAAATTTCCTTATAGATTATGAGCTGAGTTTTATAATCTGTGATAAATGTGTCTGCGGCTTTATAATAAAGTCTCCTCGTTAGTCGCAGGACGGAATTTTTGCAGTCAACTCTGGTGATGCTTTTCCTTGGGCAAAGGATTAGCAAGTAGGGTTGAAAGTATTTTATAGGCCAGGCCAGTAAAAATTATGCTTGATGTCGCTGTTATTAAAAGGGAAAAATACAAATATTAGGCCAGGAATTTTTTTTTCTAGAAAAGGTGGCAACCCTGGAAGGGATTCTGTATGGTACATAAGTAATATTCCATTTTTTGGGGGAATTTGTTTTAGCCTCTTAATAGAACAAAAATATGTTCTGTGTATTGCAGGCATACTGTATGTCTGTACAGACTATGAGCACATTTAGGGGGGCTGTTCCTGCTGAACTGTGCTTAGTACAGGGAATACCTATGCTGCCATAGTTTTATGGGATCTCTCTTTACAGACTATGAGCAAACTTAGGGGCTGTTCCTGCTGAATCATGCTTAGAATAGGGGAATACTTAGGCAGACATAGGTTTATGGGCTCTATCTGCACAGGCTATGAGTAAATATAGGGGGCTGTTCCTGCTGAATTGTAAATATGAATAAATGTAATGTTTCCACCCTGGATCTTTATATGGCAGGGATATTTCTCTGCAGTCATCAAGGGTCTCATTAGGAATTCTGCCATATTGTCGTTCCCACTATAGGGAATCGTCCCTGCCAACTGTATTAGAAGCAATTTGCATACTAATATTTGGTAAGTTCCCAAGTGCTTTGTTTCAAGAATCACAGTTATTGTGCCCCAGAGCAGAACGTGCTCATTCAGCCCCAGTGGTCCCCCCCATTTAACCCACTGCCCACAGAAACCATGAAAACCATGCCCCTGCCCAGACTAATTTTATTATTCATCCATAGAGCTGCTGATCACATGCAGCAATGCAGTGTGATATGTTTAGTAATAGTAATCAAGAAAGTTCACCTTAAAATAAACTTGTGGTTTGGGTTTGATTGTTTGGGGCACTCGTGCTGCTTTGCAAATGATGGTCATCCTCAGCATTTTGAATCTTGGCGCCAAAACCAGCTTAAAAGCCCAGTCCTACATTTTACCATGCCCAAACTGGTTCCAGTTTATCTGCTCCTGCCTAAATGTTTATCATTGTCTTTGAATTCCTGGTTTTGATTTTGATTTCTGCCTGACTCCAGACTACATCTCCTGCCACCAGCCTTTTGACCCTTCGCCTGTTTTGACTACTCCTTCGCTAAATCCCTGCCGGTACCTCGTTCTTTAACCATTTACGCACTCCATAGTTGGCCAACGCAGCAGAAAGCCCAGGGGCCCAAAAGGGCTTCAGTGAACACCGGAACCAAAGGGTTCACCTGTACGTCCGTAGGTACTTCACCTAACAAGGTTCCTGACAACATGGTCTTACACCCTGTAGCCCTCCAGGAGCCCCTAAAACTTACTGCTGTTAATTAGATGGGATGTGCGTAGGGCAATATGGTAATAGTAGGGCAAGATGGAAACAGTAGGGCACTATGAAGACAGTAAGGCAAAATGGTAATAGTAGGGTAAGATGGCAATAGTAGGGCAGTATGGTAATAGTAGGGCAGTATGGTAATAGTAGGGCAAGATGGTAATAGGGCATGGTGGAGACAGTAGGGAAAGATGGCAATAGTAGGGTAAGATGGAAACAGCAGGGCAAGATGGTAACAGTAGGGCACAATGGAAACAGTAGGGCAGTATGGTAATAGTAGGGCATGATGGATACAGTAGGGCAAGATGGAGACAGTAGGGCAAGATGGTAATAGTAGGGAAAGTAGGAAAGAGTAGGGTAAGATGGTAATATTAGGGCATAATGGAGACAGTTGGGCAAGTTGGTAATAGTAGGGAAAGTAGTAAACAGTAGGGCAAGATGGTAATAGTAGGGCATGATGGAAACAGTAGGGTAAGATGGTAATAGTAGGGCATGATGGAGACAGTACAGCAAGATGGTAATAGTAGGGCATGATGGAGACAGTACGGCAAGATGGTAATAGTAGGGCATGATGGAGACAGTACGGCAAGATGGTAATAGTAGGTTAAGATGGAGACAGTAGGACAAGATGGTAATAGTAGGGAAAGTAGGAAACAGTAGGGCAAGATGGTAATATTAGGGCATGATGGAGACAGTAGGGTAAGATGGTAATAGTAGGGAAAGTAGGAAACAGTAGGGCAAGATGGTAATATTAGGGCATGATGGAGACAGTAGGGCAATATGGTAATATTAAGGCACGATGGAAACAGTAGGGTAAGATTGTAATAATAGGGCAAGATGAAAACAGTGGGACAAGAAAATATCAGTATGATGACAGCAATGCAAGATGGCAGCAATAACATTTCATATGAGTGTAACCCCACCTGCAGCCTTTTAACTTATAATGAAGTATGAAGTTGTAGGAAAATTCATAGTTTGCACAGTACTTTTAATGGGCCCTGACAGAATCAGTTTGCTCTGGGCCATCATGTTCTAAAGAAGGAGTAAGTGGCAGGAGGTTATTCTGAGGTTCTGCTACTTCCCCATAGACCCCTTAACCTGCCATGCGCCTGCGATTAGGATCTTGTGTTCTCATTACAAATTTGAGCAGTGAGTGGAGTTTGGCTGCACATACAGAACCCTCCCTACCCCTCTCTCTTCTTCTCCGTGTGCATTAAAAGATCATGTCCAGAGGCCCAGTCTCCCATTGCTTCCAGGCTGCCAGCTGTATGATTGATGCATTGCCTGAGCCATGAATAATTCACTCATATTCCTGACTGTACTCAGACTGTAGGATCCCTCTCCATCCTGTGTGATACTCGCTCCTTAAAACATACACTTACGTAAAGCAAAAGAGAATGGGGGGGGGTGGCGACTAGTGATGGGCGAATTTATTCGCCAGGGGCGAATTCGCGGCGAATTCCCGCGATGTGCCGCTGGCGAATAAATTTGCGAAACGACCAAAAAAATTCGCCCAAAAAAATTCGCCCAAAAAAATTCGCCGCGCAAAAACGAGTCGCGCGCCGAAAATGAAATTGGAAATTCGCTAATTTTTCGGCGAAGCGAAACGCGGCCGTTTCGCCCATCACTAGTGGCGACTGCCTTTTTGGTGTTTCAGTGTGGTGCTACTAACTGAATATCTGATATCTGTTCCACCCCCCACCCCAGTATCAACACTAAATCTACACTAAATCCCACTACTACTACTTATCGATCCATGCAAAGGTATCTGGCAGCATATAACCCCATCAGACTAAACAAGTTTTGTGCCTGTTTAACAGCCAATAGCAATAACAAACAGAGGTCAAATAAGAAATGAGTATGTTGGGTAGGCAGGCAGTGGGTATGTGCCAAGAGTCATCCCCATCCGTAGCACCAAAGACACGTGAGTCTTCTGCCTACTCCTAGTTCCAGCCCTGTGATGAAGCACCTTGGACTATGTTCGATAAGTAAAGCCTTAAAAGAACAAGTAAACCTTTTTTTTTCCTATCTGTAAATTTGCTCTAAACAGCCCCCCAGATTAATGTACCTTAGTCCCTGCTGCAAGTCTGCTCTGGTTTCTGTGTTATCAGCAGCTTGTTTCCCCTTCTTCCTGGTGCAGAGTGAAGCCCCGCCCCTTAGCTTACTGAGCTGACCTTATCTCTGTGACTAGTCCTGGAGATCATTTGCATACTATGACATAGCAGAGACCAGTGTGTGCAGCTTTTTCTTGGGGAAACTAGCTTACTAATGCACACACTGGCTCCCTCTTCCTCTCTATTGTGTAACAGCAGCAAATGGACAGCTCAGTAAACTAAGGGGCGGGGCTTCACTCTGCACCAGGAAGAAGGGGAAACAAGCTGCTGATAACACAGAAACCAGAGCAGACTTGCAGCAGGGACTAAGGTACATTAATCTGGGGGGCTGTTTAGAGCAAATTTACAGAAAGAAAAAGAAAAACATTTACTTTTCCTTTAAAAGAATTTGGCTAAAAATTGTGTATTTTATATACTGTTACTTACACTATCAACCCGGTGGTTCAGCAGCCCTATAAAAGTAATGATCCAGGTCTTCACAGTTGCCCCCTGCAGTTCCCCATCTTGGTGGGCTCTGGGGAAAAGCTACTGTAAGCTTTCATTAAGCAGAAAGTGAGGTTGTCTTAGAATGCTGAATAATGCTGTAGGACTGATTATGAATCAGTTCTACGCACTGCACTCATTTCTAATACAACCCAGTCTTGTATTGTGACATTTGTATTGCATATATTCTGTATTATTGTAAGAGGCCCCCTAAGCTCTGGAGTGACAACCGCCAAGAATGATTTTGCTGCTGATTCTTCCTATTGGTAAATGAAATGTTCCATAAAGAGAATATTGCTGATGGTCATTTAACCTATAACAGGCGGTCTTTAGTATTAACCTGTTTGAAACCAAACATAGCACCTTTTCTGCTTTATTGGTGGAGCTTGATATTACAACAGTTCACCCAGTCCTCAGTATATAGCTAATAGCATCTCAGATGTTCTTGACATTGCCTGAGTGATAGTTACAGACAATAGTAGTATCAAAGACCAGAGCACAAGAGCCATGTAGTGTTGCTCCTCTTGGGATCTCTACCTAACCTCACTAACCCTAATCCCATCTCCTGAGTCCCTATGCTGACAGGTGACCCATCAGCTCTCTTGGGTAAAGATCACTCTGCTAACTCTAGTGAGCTATAAAAGGAGCTATGACACGCTGGTCTTTGTTCATTGAGTTATCTGCACCTTCTACCTCAGGATCCTGTCTTCATCTACTGAAGTGTGCCCTGCCTTAGGCTTTAGCATCACCCACCCTCCTCCAAACCTGGAAACCCTTCTGTTTAATGGCCTGCGGAAGCTGCCAGATAACCCTGGGCTAATAAGCAATCTCCACCTCCAATAGGGTGTGATTACTGTGGATAGGGAACTCCTCTTCCCACCGAGAGAGCAGAACATTATATAATGCTGAGGTTGCAACAAGCATGATCTATAATCTTCTGCATTTCCCCCTGCCAAGTGAAGTTCTGTTCCTGTTTCTCTTCTTGAGTGAGTGAGCAGTCATAATTTCATCTGCCCATCCAGGGTCGGACCGGCCTGCCTGGGCCCTGGGTACAAACCCGGTGGATCCCAACTTTGGTGGGCCCCTGGAGCCCTTGCATTAATTAACTTGCTATTGTCCGGGTGAACACTGTCTGCCGGCTTCCGTTCCGCCAATAGTTGCTGCTTGCTGCCAGTACTGCCTACCACATGACCCTGCTATGTACCTGCACGTAACGTAAATGCTACGTTACAGGCAGGAAGGCAGCCGGCAGGCAGGAATAACACAGCCAACGTCCCCGGGCCGCAATTCTTCAAGTAACTTCAGCAGCAGCTGTAGCACCGACCAGCTCCACAGACCTGGCCCTCCTGATCTCCCCTCCCCCACCTGATCACATAAAGAAGATATGAAGCAACAAAGGCCAGGGGGGGGGGGAAGGCCCAGGCACAGAGTGGGCCCTGCAACTAGGGAGGCGGGTCCTTGGGGGGGGGCAGGGCCCTGATGTGGCAGCCCCGGTGGGCCCTGACCCCATCAGTCCAACCCTGTTCCCATCTGCCGTTATCCACAATAACACCCCCCAGACTTGGGAACTCTCACAATTTATCTGTATTGGCTTGGTTTGAAATGACATTTCTGCTACTTGTAGTTGGATAATTGGACTTTTCATCTAGGTCATAAATGAGCCGCTCCCAGAGTTCTGTGTCAGGATTCCTGGAAATTCTGAATAAAATGATCTTGCTGCTGAATGGGGTTTTTGTGCCAGAGACAGATAAATTAGTGGCAGAGTCACCCATGCTCTGATGAATGGGGGGGAGACTTGCTGGCAATCACCATGGTTTGTATCTCACGGACAGAAAAATGTTTTTCATCAATTTGTTTTCATGACATCATTTCCTATAGATTTTATGTGTAAACAATTGGGTTCCTGAATTTCACTTCCCCGGCTAATGCATTTGGGCTCTTGAAGTCCTTCTCCCAATGTTATTGGGTTTCTGGATTCCT
>CM044439.1:24273104-24283774 GCA_024363595.1 Xenopus borealis | reverse complement strand
ACCTTGATTCTCAGTCTTGCTTAAAACTGACATAAATAAGGTCTGACTTGACCAAGGTAGTCTCACTCCTTACTCTGGACACCCAACCATCAAGTTCAATCCTTCATTAGATCTCCTAGCTTCACTGACCCCCAGTAGACAAATAATCCTACATCACCCTTGGCGATTGTAATTCTTTCTCTCTCTAATTATATCATCTTATATATCTGTCTCCACATCCACATGATCACACCTCCTTCATTCCCGTTAAACATTTGTATAATAAACCTCCAATTACGTGTAAGCCTTAGACACAGACACGAATAAGGAAAGGAGGGGTTAAATAATGTACCAAGTTCCTTTTCTGATCCCAAGGTGGGAAGGTGTGAAAATAAAATATTGATCCATTAGAACTTAAAAACATTAAAGGGATACAGAAAACATGTATTTTTCAAAATGCATCAGTTAATAGTGCTGCTCCAGCAGAATTCTGCATTGAAATCCATGTCTCAAAAGAGCAAACAGATTTTTATATATCTCATTTTGAAATCTGACATGGGGTTAGACATATTGTCAATTTCCCAGCTGCACCCAGTCATGCAAATTGTGCTCTGATAAACTTCATTCACTCTTTACTGCTGTACTGATATTTGTAGATATATCACCCTCCTCCCTTCCCCCCAGCAGCCCATCAACAGAACAATGTGAAAGTAACCAGATAAGAACTCCCTAACACAAGATAACAGCTCACTGTAGTTAAAATCCAGGTCCCACTGAGACACATTCAGTTATATTGAGTAGGAGAAACAACAGCCTGCCAGAAAGCAGTTCCATCCTAAAGTGCTGACTCTTTCTGAAAGCCCAATGGCAAAATGACCTGAGATGCACCTACACACCAATATTACAACTTACAACAAAATACTCTTTTGGATCAGGAATTAAGTTTTACATGGTAGAGTGTAATTTACAATTATAAACTACAATATAAAAATCATGACAAAATATCTTTAAAAGATATGTAATTTTTGTAATTAAAAGAATAGTCAGAAATGTTTTTTTTTTTATATTTGAATACAACCCGATTTATTTCTCATTGCAGACACGGGTGTATGCCTTTTAACAGGAGCTGTGTCCTTTTCATGCTAAGGTGCTGATATTTTTAGCAATGTTTTTGGGCTGTGTTGGTTCTACTTACTTATTTAAGGAAACATTTATTAATGCATGCATTGGGAGTGCAATTGTTCCACTGCTCGAGCATTGAATTCCTATGTGGGAGAACAACTTATCCTTTATTACCTTCAAAAACCTTCCTAATTTGTATTTATTTTCCAATCATTTCTGTATAACAGAGGTTATAGTTTACATCTTAACTACTTACCTACATCTTAAGTATTTGGTGAGATGAAATCTCAGCGCCGTTTGGAAACACACGTGAAAACCCATGTTTTGAACACATTCTTCCATACGGCATAAGAAATTAAAGGAAATTAAAGAAAATGTCATTCTAAGCAACTGTTCAATATACATACGTTATAGATGTTTCAGGGGTTTGAAGTTCTGCTTAAACGTAATTGCTATTGAAAGCAGTGATTGCCCTTTTCTGTTGTTTGGTTTCATATATTTCTATAATGTAACAGAAGAGGGTTCTCCTCTTGGCCTTTTAATCAGCTCTACCTGCTACATTGTTTCTGCTTCATTTCTCAGACAGTCACTGCTTTCATTAGCAATTACATTCACACATAACTGTAAAACCATTAAATATCTTTATAGGGGTTATTGACCTTTAAATTTACTTTTAGCATAACATAGATACTGATTTTTGTTTTTATTTTTTTGTGTGGCTTTTTAGTTATTTAGCTTCTTGTTCAGCAGTTCTCCACTTTTATTTTTTGGGATTTCAGCAGCTATCTGGTTGCTAGGGTCTTGTTTAACATAGCAACCAGGCAGTGGTTTAGTTGAGACTTGAGAGGCTAGAATGTCAACAGGAAAAAGACTAGAATAGAATATGTAATAAAAAGTAAGTTGTAGCCTCACAGAGCAACACTTTTTTCCCTGCCAGGGTTAATGACCCCCATTATAAAGCTGGAAATATGTAGAAGAGCAAGGAAAATTATTCAAGACTCTATAAAACAAATAATGAAGACAAATTGCAAAGTGGCTAGGGATAGGACATTGTATAACATACTAAAAGGTAACGCATAGGTGAACCAACCCTTTATTTAAAGAATGGATATTGGAATTTGATTTACTTTCATTAATCCTTAAAACTGTAGTGTTTTAGTTGAACTCATTCCCTTTGAAGGGGTGGTTGACCTTTAACTGAACTTTTAAAAATTCATCATTTTAAGTAACTTTTATTTTTTTTTATAGTTTTATTCATTATTTTCCTTCTGTCTAACATAAACTATCCAAAGCTACAAATGTATGGTTAGTGCTTTTGATTATTCGTCTTTCTTTTCAGGGTCCTCACCTATTCTCTTATTCAATCCAGTGCATGGTTACTAGGGTCATTTGGATCCTAGCAACCAGATTACAAAAAAAAGGCAAACCGGAGAGCTGCTCAATGAAAAGCTAAATAATTAAAAACCACAGATGATAAAAAAAAATCAAAATCTATTGCAAACTGTCTCTCGCTCTCTTGCAAATCACTCTCTACATCATAATGAAAGTTAACTTAAAGATGAGCCAGAACTGCACTTATTTTCATCTGCTCACTGTATAAGTGTTATCAGCGGATATGAATGTCCAAATTAATCGAACTCATCAATTCCTCACAACATCGTAACTCATCCCTCTTTATGCTTTTACCCAACAGAAACAACCACACACTGGTCTAACCTAAAAAAGATTTTGAAATGCTCTGATTGGCTACAGTTTCACCCCATGAATATTTGAATGCTCTAATTGACAATACTGAATGAATATTCTAATGCAATGATTCTGGTTTTTGCTCACTTCCGAGTTGCTTGTACACAGACCTCAAGAGGATCAGAAGCAGTCACTCTCCTTATTGATCAATGGGATGTGGGAAATGTTCCCGTTAGTCAAGCAATCTGCTGTGTGGGTTCATCTTTTCTCCAGCCGGCGTTGCTCATGAGAGATCAGCCTTGTACTCGGGAAATGTTTCTTTATTTTGCATTGTTGAGACATCAGTTCATCAGGCTGAAAGGGGTCAGGCCAGAGATTCAGAGAAAGGGGAGAAGTAAGGGCACTGACTTCATAAAAAAGGATTATTTATTTTGTGATGAGATGAAGAAAGGTCCTTTGGGAGTCCAGGCTCATTTTACTAGATGACTGTGCTATTGATCAGTTTGCTCCGTTTGATTAATCAATGTTAGGGCTAACTTTTTCGCCCATCAGGTGTTCAGCACATTTTTTCTATTTAACTCCTTCTGGGCACAGGGATCTGAGAACCTTATCAGTCCTGGTTATGTATTACAAAGACCAACCTAAGGAGTGGGCCCTCTTGACATTAAAAAAAAAAACAATATTTGTTAAAATGATGTCCAAATTGCAGCTCTCCAGCTGTTGTTCAACTATATATAAAAAAAAAATTAAATTAATAAGAGCCGAATTTCCAGGTTGAAAACCGGATATTCGGCTCTTAGTTACCCAGAGCGGCTTTTTTGCGAGTGCCTCAACTCGTCTCATTGGATGAGTATATATAGTTTATTGTTAGTGTATGGAGGGGTTAGTGTGTGTGTATGGGTAATGGGTTTCATTTGGAAGGGTTGAACCTGATGGACTTTGGTCTCTTTTCAACCCTATCTAACTATGTAACTATATACCTATGTAATAAAGTGAAGATGAGGTTAAATAAAGTGAAAGGTAATGAGGATGGAAATGTAAGAGACTAAGACAATAATACAAGGTAAATGGCTCAGGGGAGTTAAATAGAACTTTCAGGAAGGAGCTGCATTAAAATTGACGGGAGAATAGATGGAGTGGATTAAAATGCAGTATGGGAGTTAAGAAAATACTATAATTATCACGGGAATTGAAAAGAATTTCTTGTTGGGGGGTATCTTACCTTGCCAACCATTCATCTTAGGGAAAGGCAAATTATTTTTAAAAGGGCTAATTGTATCGGTGCTTAGATAACTTTGATATCCTAAATATCAAAGGGTTACATTTTAAAAGTGAATATACCCTTTGATGACCAAACATACCTCTCTCTCATATAGACGATTCCTACAGTATCATTCAAGGCACTGAAACTATTCTAAAATTTTATGGATGCATTCCATGACAATCTATCTCTAGTCCAGGCACCTGCAATTAATGAACTGCAACTCTAAGGGGCATGTTTACTAAGATTGGAGATAAATATTTGGAGAGATTTCTGGAGATGTTGCCCATAGCAACCAATCAGCAATTAGATTTAAACAGCCATCTATAAGTTAACAAAGATCTGATTGGTTGCTATGGGCAACATCTCCAGAAATTTCTCCAGATATTTATCTCCAATATTAGTAAACATGCCCCTAAGTATCCTTGTACACCCCCAGACTTTGTGCCTAGTCAGATCAGGTAACTGATGTTCACTCACACTGACCTCCTTACTATCACAAACATGCCACAAGGGAATCATCTTTAGCCTCTCTCCTTCCTTCCGCTTTCTTTATGGTCAGCTCATTCCCTTTGAGTAATAGAGTTGCACAGCCAATGTGTAGCCACATGTAGAGCATTCTTGGTAAACCCAAATACTAAAGAAAAAGCTATGTTTCAACTTCAACAAAAGCTGGAGAACTGCAAGTTTCCTTTCTGTTTTTAAGAGCGTATATTTTTTTCCAAGATATACATTTAATGAGCTATAAGTCCCTGTCTTCTCAGCTAAACATTCATCACTAATTCTAGATGTGTTTCTCTATAGTTTAAATGTATGGCTCTTAATATCATTTCTCTTTTATTTGTATTTCTTAAGTGTAACTCAGTGACATGCACCTCAATATTTACATATCCAGTCATATAACAACCACTGCGGACCTACCTTCCAGATCTAGATGAGCCCATTCTAACCATTCATCAGACCATCAGTGATGTCCGAGGGAGCTTCTACCAAGAAAAGACTGTTTTCCTGCGCTGCACTGTCAGCTCCAACCCACCGGCTCGCTTCATCTGGAAACGGGGTTTAGAGATTCTCTCCCACAATCAGGACAATGGAGTTGATATTTATGAGCCACTTTATACACAGGTATGTCCTTATTGCCATATTTTCTGATGCAGCTTTATCAATAACGTTTTTGTCCCACAGTCAGTACTAACCAATATTCTAGTAGTTGTTTGGCTATCCCATGTACCCAATGATTAGTGCCAAGCAAATAAAATTATAACCTCATACAAAGTCTGTAGGCTCTCTGGCCACTCCTAGAGGCCCTAAAAATACCTTGGAAATTTCTGTCCCATGGGTCCTATGGACTTTACATCAAAGTCCTAGCCCCACTTAGTGTAAATAGTCCATTTATTCATTTACAACAGCTTTGGTTTTCTCATGCACAACTAATTGCTCTCAGTCTCTATTATCCTCCTCATATACCAGGTCTCCTAGAGCATTCTGGGAGCTTTGTACCCTTCCTATAGAATTTTCCCAGACATTTTGCCACATTATATACTGTACATTTGGATGCTTCTATATGGAACAGCTCATAACTTGTTTCTACCTGAATTCAGTAGAAGCCAATGATCACTGTACAAATGAGATGAAATAATAATATTTATGATCTAAATCCCCTCGAGTCATGTCCACAAAGTTTAGAAACCATTGTGATTGCTTCTTGAAATCTATAGAGTCCCTCAGGACAAGAACATGAATTATTGGTCTATTAAGGAAATGCTCAGTAATTTTGCACCAATTAAGAAAATATTAAAGGATATTTGGTTGCACTGGAAGCAAGCACATATATTGACTGTGAGGTCTTGAAGCCTTAGATGAAAGAAGGACACGATCTATACATGTGCGTGTGTTTTTCTCTTGAGAATCCATTTGGAACAGTCTTAGATCCACATCGGTCCTGCTGGGGTAGGGGGTAGGTTTTGTGCAGAAAGGGTTGAACTTGATAACTTAATATGTCACATATTCCTGCTTGTACAATCTTCGGCCTCCCCAAGGGGATGTTAATATTATGATTTGATTGAGTCCGTTTGATCCATTAAATTCATGCATAAAGAAACTGGGATCCATGCATGCCGAAAGAGTCTTGAATCAGCTGAGGTCATGCCCATAGAGACTTGAATCAGCTGAAGTTGTATACACAGAGACTGGAATCAGCTGAGGTCATGCACACAAGGAATCAAATAAATTGATACTGACATTGCATATTCAGTCTTCTAAGTATGACATCCCAAGGGGCCCCTGTGTTTTTGAGCATGGAAATTCATCCCTGATATTCAGAAGTTAAGTAGCTGCTCATTACTCTTTCCATGAACAATCAGGGCTATATGTTCAGTCTGCTGTAGCTACAAAGAAGCATCATTTTCAACAAAACAAACTGACATTCCCAGAAAATCAGGTCCAGAAGCATGACACCTTTGCCTTAATAATAAAGAAGTTGAATTGCAAAAAAAAAAAAATCAGGAATTTTTTTACCTGAATTGCTATCATGTATGAAAAAAACTCAGATCAGAAAAAACATAATCACTTTGATTTGAGCAAAAAAATGTAAAAAAATAAAGATGAATGAAATCTAAAGAAATAAAATACCTTGAATGTTGAAAATACTTTGACTTTTATAGAATGTTGTTAGCTTTCTGTAGTCAATTTTTTAAAACTATTCAAGATATTTTCTATATTCGCGTTGAGAAAACGTACATTTTGAAAATATTCATATTCACTTTTTTTTTTAACCGCAATTGTCTCGAATTGCGCTTTAATACACTTCCACCATAGAGTTTGAAACACATGGGATATACAGTCCACTATGTTATGGTATGGGGTAGTAACCTAGTAACCTTTAGCAACCCATCAGTGTGAAGAAATTGTGGTCTCCAAGTTGAAAGATAATATTGAATTGCTATGGGTGGCAAGTCTCGCTGCGAATTTTGTAACTTTTAATTACCCCCTTAGAGTTTTGAATCAGGTCATGAACATGGTCTTGAGTCAACTTGTAGTTACATAGACTCAAGTACAGAAGAAGTTATCTGCTCTCGCTATTGGAACTGCAAAGATTAATAAGGCTTGCTGGAGTTGCTGGATTTGGACAATTTGTTATGACATAATGATTGTGTGTTTAGTAAAGTCCAGAAAATAGAGATTTGTAGAATCAAGAAGTGTAGAGTTACCAAGCTATTAATTATGTAACAACAGGAGGTGAGGCTTATTTCCAGAGGCATTTCCTATTGTGCCAAGAGAATTGAGCATGACGATACCAAGCTTCTTACTGCTGAGATCCCCAGATTCCTCTAGATCAGTGCTGTCCTACTTATTACATATAATGGGCAAATTGTATGTCATATAACATGTTGGAGGGCCAGACTGAATTAAAATGATGATGTAAAAATGGTCATAAAAATCCTTTGGAGGGCCACATCCAGCCTGTGGGCCTAAAGTTGGACAGACTTGCTCTAGATGATACATTGGATTAAAGGGAAAGGTAACCTTCAAATTCAGTTTGATTATTATTATTATTATTATTATTATTAATAATAATAATAATGATAACAATAATAATATTGCCCCCAATAAAATATGGGACATGATTGTTTGCAGATGGACTTAGTCTAAACACCTTGGCATTTAGTTTTTAGTATTTGGGGTTTAATAGATGGTTTTACTTTCTATTTTGGCTCATTTCAGAGCAGGGATAAGTCTAGGTATAGTCCAAACTCACAGTCTTGGTGGGAACACTTAAGGGCCATAAAGGGTTCTTTGTGCTACACTGCAATCCCACACAGCTGCTTTGATACATGGCAAATACTTCGAACACGGAGCATCAAGGAAGTCACCGGTTGTTTAAAACCCACGATTTATATTCCAAAATGAAAAACATCAGCATACAGGATTGGACCATAATATAGGTCATCTGTACTTCTTTTGTTATGTTGTTTTTATTTCTTCTGTCATCCCAAAACTGCCCCCTCCCCGCCCCTAAATTATCCACATTCTATTAGTAGGACAATCCAAATGATCACTCTGTAGTTCAATCAGCACAATATAAATTGACTCTGTCATTTTGTCCTTTTGTTATCTTGCACAAATGTCTTTATCCCGTTTTATTATATTGCTCTACTGTTATGTTTTAGTCTTACTATCACCATCCTGTCCTACTGTTTCCATCTTATCCTACTGTCCACATCACACCTTTCTGTCTCCATCTTGTCCTATTGTCTCCCCCTTGACCTAATGTCCCCATCTTGTCCTACTGTCTCCATCTTGTCCCACTGTCTCCATCTTGTCCTACTGTCTCCACCTTGTCCCACTGTCTCCATCTTGTCCTATTGTCTCCACCTTGACCTAATGTCCCCATCTTGTCCTACTGTCTCTATCTTGTCCTACTGTCTCCATCTTGTCCTATTGTCTCCACCTTGTCCTATTGTCTCCACCTTGACCTAATGTCCCCATCCTGTCCTACTGTCTCCATCTTGTCCTACTGTCTCCATCTTGTCCTATTGTCTCCATCATGTCCTACTCCTGCCATCTTGCCTTAATTTCTCCATCTTGTCCTACTGTCTCAATCTTGTCCTATTGTCTCCACCTTGACCTAATGTCCCCATCTTGTCCTACTGTCTCCATTTTACTGTTAGGACTTTCTCCTTCTAGGGGTAATTTACAATGCATGTGCAAAGTGCAAAACAAGACAGTAATCAACACTGCACCCTGCATTGTGTAAGTAGCCACAGGTCTGTGCAATCCTTTTCAGAGGCCTGCTTCATGGCCCCTTGGATCTAGCACTGCCTGCGTGAGACATTAAGGGTACAAACTTGCACCCCTTAGGGCTCTAGTATTTGTGCCACAGGGAAAAGTAAATAGCCCCTACTGCGTCATATAAGAAAACTAAGCTAAGGTAGAGAAAATAAAATATTTGGCTTTTTACGAAAAAATTTAAATGTGGTTATCTAATAAAAATAGATAAATGTAAGCATTATAGGTAATTTTTTATAAGGGGGGGTTATCTGATGATGCATAGGATGTTCAATGAACTGGGATTTTGCAAATAGTAGACTCACATTCCCTAATCAGACCCCACCAGGCTGCAGTTTTCTTGGCCCACCTAAAAGCATTCAGACTGAGCACCCAGACTACTTACCATGTCTCTGTGATCTCCAGTCTCGCTGCCTTTCTAATAAACAGAAATAAATAAATGGCTGTTGTCTGGAGGGTAATGGGCCCCTAACTGCAGGGGAAGAGAAACATTGTTCTTCTAGTGACAGATACAGGCGCACAAGGCATTTATGTCTCCAGCCGAGCATCCCGGCACATTCTACAGCCCTGCGACTGTGTACAAAGCATGAGCGTCGTTACAATACACACAAAGAGAACTGTCAGCTGTGTAACGATTCATGAAAAATCACTTCCACTGGCCCACGATTCCTAGTTAGTGCAAGTGTCACTTCAGAGACGGAAGGAAATTGAGACAAATGGTTGGAGATTTTTTTGTTTTATTCTTTTGGCGTTAAACATGGATTAAATGCTGCACCCACATCTCTCGCAGCAACAGGGAAATACTTTGTATTCAGCAAACAGAGTTACATACTCCAGTGTCATATCTAAAGGATGTGTGGGTTTCCCATTTATTTTCCTGCATAGAAAGAACATAGTGATGGGATTGCTTATTTTATATACAGGACATCATTCCTTGTCTGTATATATGGAGCTACCATATTGTTTCCCTTAGACAGTAGACTATGAGGGTATATCTATTGTGTGCCCACAGCATATCTTCTCTGTGTATTTATTCCTATTGGTATTGGGAGACATATTGTTTCCCTTAGTCAGTACAGTTCCTTCTGTTTACATTTGTAGTTTTATATATGGGTGAAAGGTGCCAAATTTTTTCCTTTAGACATTACAGTGTAAGACACAGGTATGGAAATTATTGTCCAGAATGTTTGGGACCTGGAGTTTTTTGGATAAGGGATCTTTCCTTAATTTGGATCTCCAAGTCTACTAAAAATCATTTAAACCCAACAGGATTGTTTAGCCTTCAATAAGGATTCATTATAAAAGATCCCATATCTGTAGAATTTGTGCCCAGAACATTCTTTCTCTGTACATTTGTATTTACACATATGGGTGGGAGGTGTCAAATTGCTTTGTAGGTTATACAAAAAATACCCTAAATATAATTCATGATAAATGGATAACTTTTCTCTTAGAAAGTTTGTTTCACCCTGGGCCAATTCTCCAGTAAACATTTGTACATGATTAGGACAAGTTCCAATAGAGTGAATGTTAGGATAGCAAAAGCCTAAAAAAAAAAATGTTTTTTATTTCAGACGGCAACAAAAATAAAGGCAGTTTTCTTCAAAGAACAGTATAAACAACAAAAATAAAGGCAGTTTTCTTCAAAGAACAGTATAAACAACAAAAATGGTTTCAGCAGCAAGTTCAACAACAACATAAAGGCAACATAATTACAGACCTCCACACAGGCACATAGGTTCCTTTGAGTCAGGATCCCAGACCCTTTTCTGTATCTCTCTTAGGGCTAGAGCAGACGGGGAGATTCGGGGGCATTTTGTCGCCTGGCGACTTG
>CM044439.1:24250247-24270427 GCA_024363595.1 Xenopus borealis | reverse complement strand
ATAGGCACCATCTCTCCCTACTATACCTGCCGTCCCACAGCCACACTACCTTCCCAGAGACTCTATGATGTCTACTCAACATAATAACGAAATGATTGGTATGATTGTATCCCTCAGTTTTGAGTTACCTGCAATATCCATATCTATATATGTTTTATTATCAACATACTTATATCACATTAATGTCAACACTTGTACAGTATATCAGTATTGTAGATCATGAGAGTTATATATGCCACGCTGTGCCAATCCCATGCAGAGTAGGCAGGGTATAAATCTTGATGCTTTCCTCTGTAGTCCATCAGGCCCTGTTGGAAGTCTCTGCAGACATCAGGGAGAAGAAATATTTCCAGCAGATGTGGCTGCTTCATATATTACTAGGGATCTCATAAACCTCCCACAGATTTACACATTGCCAGAACATGAATTTCCTCCACTGCCTGATGTGTCTGACCAAAGCAGAATAAAAACCAATGGGATTTATTAAGTGCTAAGATTGGCCTGTCTGAGGGAACATGATGGAATGGGACATTCCTCTAGAGACAGGGATCTGACCTGAATTGGTTAACACAAGATGCAAATGTCATTAATGATATCATTGCTCCTCATATTGAGGTGAGTTTTGCCTTCACTGTTTCCGTTCTACCGCTCCAGCCTTAGTGACTCAGTCCATAAACTACAAGGCACATGGTCTTTCCCTGAGCTGGGGCCTCAGGTTGCTCATCTCTGATTTATTCCATTTTATTTCTCCTTTAGAAGCCAGAGAAATGCATTTCTGAAACATGAACTGATAGGAATATTATATAGGAGAAATGTTTATTGGAGTCAATTCTCCTTTATAGATAATGCAAGTTGTACAAAGGAAGAGAATTCTCTGAGATATTTCTGCCTAGTTACCTCCAGCATAAACCTGTCAGTTTCTTAGAAATGTGCAACCTCTTGGGCTTATTTTATAACCTGCATAGGCTCAGCCATGATGTGTATGTTGTATGTTTCCAGCTGCAAAGTATTCTATTGTAGACTACCTGTGAGTTACCCACAAAATCCCGCTGAACCGTGCCGGTTGAATGTAGAAGTTCCGGATGCAGTTATAGAAGCGGGTAGGTGGTTCTGCAGGTTTGCGGGTTGAGGGTTGGGTCGCGGATCTTGCCATAGCGGTTTTTACGCCTTATTTCTGATGATGTCACTTCCGGTTTATAATGCCAGCACTTCCTGTTTTACTCCTTTTTTCTGATCACGGCTACTTCCGATGATGTCACTTCCCGTTTACAATGACAGCACTTCCTGATTCTTGATGGTCAGCAGGTCGCGGGTCCGGGTTGCGGGTATGGGTCGGGTACGGGTTCCAAAAAATGGACCTGCGCAGGACTCTATTCTATTGCATTCTGCTTCTTATTTAAGGTATGCTGTCATCCCAAAATTCGATCTTCCTCCAGAAGTGATGGGATTTTTCTTTTCCAAAATATATTCCGATATTTTACCTACCAACTGTCCTGTTTTGCGTGTAACAGTCCCGGTTTTGACAGCTCAACCCACAGTCCTGTGTTTGTACTGGAAAGTCCCAATTTCTCTACAATGAACTGGAAAGTCCCTATTTCTCTGCACTGCACAGCCAAAAAAGATACAATGTTTACAACTGAATTGGCTCTTGGCAGAGAGCCCAGAATTTAAGATACACTTGTAACAGTTTTGTCTCTTGGAAGAAGTTAGACTCACAGCTTAAAGGGCAATTCACCTTCATTACTAAAACTAATAAAACATAAAAACTACAGAAATGTGTTAAAACTTTCATAACCTGGCAAATTTTGTAAAATGGGCATGGTCATTATGGGGTGTGGCTGCAAAAATGGCCATGGTCAAAAATGTTCTTTTTGTCTCCCTTTCAGTTTCCAAAATGTTGGGAGGTATGCGATATTCAACAATCATATTTTGTTGCAATAGATTTCAGGTCATAGTAGCAGATGACTCTGTTATACAGATAGCTAGAATCTCAGCCATAAAGCAGGGCAGGACTGCTGCTTACAATGGGGATTGGATAGGATCTGTGCAGCCACTAGGACAGAATGCTCTGTTATACAGATAGCTAAAATCTCAGCTATAAAGCAGGGCAGGGCAGGGCAGGACTGCTGCTTACAATGCGGATTGGATAGGATCTGTGCAGCCACTAGGACAGAATGCTCTGTTATACAGATAGCTAGAATCTCAGCCATAAAGCAGGGCAGGACTGCTGCTTACAATCGGGAGCAGCTATTTTTTTCAGACACATACATATACAGTACTTTATCTTTTGATGGCTGAGCCACTTTACAAGAACAGCAAAGGACAGAAAAGTGCATTATGAACTGATAATTGTAGTAACTCCTTTCTCCCATTAAAACTAGAATGACTCCCTAATTGACTCCCATAGCCACTATGTGTTCTAAAGCTGGGTCTCCCTCACACAGCAGTAGATTTCAGACGTGCCCTGAGCGGATCAGAACCATTCTAGGCAGCGAGGCACAGGTTGCCTTGTTAGTCATCCCCTAATATCAGAGTCTCAGAAAGCTGCTGAATTAATCCCAGTTCTGAGAAAATGTTATTGCTCTAATCAACCTGCTGCTTCTTGCTATTAATGAACTGAGTCTCTGCAGAATGTAAGGTCAATATCATTCAATTCCTAGCACTTCCCTTGCTCCACAGCCAGACCTTCCATTATGGCACCTGATGGAGGCTTTTCCCATCGCCCAACCCGCGTGCCGACATTGTCTCAAGCCGAGTCCATTAGCGTCCATGCTCTGCCACTTCTAGTCTTTTCCCTTTTCGGCGGCTGCTCGAGAAAACAACGTTTATTCCTAATGTCACAGGTTTCAGGGCACAGCATACATAGTAACATAGTAAAGTTAGGTTGAAAAAAGACACACGTCCATCAAGTTCAACCTTTCAACTCTATTTTAACCTGCCTAAGGCTTAGTCCAGATGGGGAGATTCGGGGGCGATCCGTCGCCTGGCGACTTTTCGCCGTGACGGATCGCCCCCGAATCTCCCCGAATAGCTAGGCACTGGCGAGGCTTAAAAACGCCTGCACCAATTCACACGCAGCGGCGCGATTTTTAAAATCGCTCCAAATTGCCTGCCGAGGCAATTTGGAGCAATTTTAAAAATCGCGCCGCTCCGTGTGAATTTGTGCAGGCGCTTTTAAGCCTCGTCAGTGCCTAGCTATTCGGGGGCGATCCGTCGCGGCGAAAAGTCGCCAGGCGACGGATCGCCCCCGAATCTCCCCGTCTGGACTAAGCCTAACTGCTAGTTGATCCAGAGGAAGGCAAAAAAAAAAACAATTGAAGCCTTTCCAATTTGTCTCAGAGGGGGAAAGAATTCCTTCCTGACTCCAAAATCGCAATCAGACTAATCCCTGGATTGAATACATTCTGAGGGGCTAGACACTGCATTGCTTTTAATTGTTAAAGGGAAGATAAACCTCAAAATGAATTGAATTCAGATGTTTCAGACTTTGCGATAGGAGGCACTAAAGTGTTTGGGAAAAGGCTTCTAATTACCATTAGTGTTACCATGTCTGACAATTTGTCAGAGAACTCATGGAAACACTTTTTTCTTCCGTTGATTCTAAACTTAACAGTTTTGTAAAACTTTAAGATAGACAGGATTCGATGCCATCTGGCTCTCTGAGAATACTGGGAACTATTATTTAGCATCAGCCAGAGCTGTGCAGGTCATACTACATACCTGTTCTACACACTATTGTTTATATAGCTGGTATTTTTTTTTTTTTTTGGGTGCTGTAATTGCAATTCTTTTTACAAGGTCAGTGTATGTGCTAGTGTGGCTCTCAGCTGTGTAATTGATTTGTTATGTCTTGATTATAAAAGAGACATAGAAAACCTTGGCCGAGGCTGAGTCAGTAATTGATTTGTTATGACTTGGTTGGAAGCTAATGCGCTGTCTATATTTAGGCATCAGTATCTCAGAGGTGAAGGTGAGTCGCAAAGGGAATACCAAGATGATGCACATGCGAACAATACTGAATAGACCATATTACCTATTCCACCGTGTACTCTAGTCCCACTAGCCTCTGTAAGCTTTTGTGTAACAGTTGGGCTGTTAATGTATAGGAAAGTACAGAGAAGAGCGACTAAGCTGATAAAGGGAATGCAACGTCCAGTTATAGAAAAGGCTGGCCAAGATGGGATTGGTTACACTGGAGAAGCGTCAATAAAGGGGGATATGATCATTATATACAAATGTATAAAGAGCAGTAATTAAATAGAGAAAGTACAGAGAAGAGCGACTAAAGGTGGCCATACACGTAGAGATCCGCTCGTTTGGCGATGTCGCCAAACGAGCGGATCTCTCCCCGATATGCCCACCTTGAGGTAGGCGATATCGGGCTGATCAGTACGGGCGGTCGGATCGCGGGACCGCATCAACGAACTGACGCGGCCGCGATCCGACGGGATTTTTAATCCTGCCAGATCGACATCTGGCCGACTTTTGGCCAGATATCGATCGGGAAAGCCCGTCGGAGGGCCCCCCACACGGGCCGATAAGCTGCCGACACAGTCTGTTGGCAGCTTTTATCTGCCCATGTATGGCCACCTTAAGCTAATAAAGGGAATGGAAGGTCCAGTTATAGAAAAGGCTGGCCAAGATGGGATTGGTTACACTGGAGAAGCGTCAATAAAGGGGGATATGATCACTATATACAAATGTATAAAGAGCAGTAATGAAATAGAGAAAGTACAGAGAAGAGCGACTAAGCTGATAAAGGGAATAGAAGGTAAAGTCTGGCCAGGTTGGGACTGGTTACAATGGAGAAGAGGCAGTTAAAGGAGAAGGAAAGGTGAAAACAAAGTAAACTCAAGAAAGGTCCATATAAATGCTCAAAGTAATGCTGCTCTGAGTCCTCTGTCAAAAGAAACATTGTATTTCTTTCCTTCTATTGTGTACACATGAGCTTCTGTATCAGACTTCCTGTTTTCAGATTAAACCTCCAGGGCTCGGCATGAGCATGCTCAGTTTGCTCCTCTCTCCCACTCCCTTTCCAGCACCTCCCTGCTGTAATCCGAGCCCAGAGCTAGGGAGAGGGAGAGACTCTGGCAGGAAGTGATGTCACATCAAGCTTATATGGCAGCTGCTATCATAAAAACAGAGCGATTCTAGAGTGTTTACTCAGGTATGGTAAAGCATTCTACAGAACAAATGTAAAGTTCTAGCTTGTGCTATTGTGGCTAATCTATTGGCAATAAACTGCCTTTGTCGCTGTCCTTCTCCTTTAAGGAGCGATATGATCACTTTATATAAATATATAAAGGGGGATCCAATATATTCTAACATGATTTATTCACCAGTAGATCCTTGCAAAGAACCCAAAGTTACCCCTTGAGATTAGAAGCACAAGGTTTCATTTTACGACATACAATGCTTATTTATTGCTGAATGTCATGAAATCCTCTCCCTGTAGCCTTTGCACTGGCAGATACATTAGATCTGACATACAAGGCTACACATAATAATAATCTTATTATCGACTGGCCACATCTTGCCCAACTTAGTGAAAAGGTTATAGATTAATAATACTTTGAAGATCGATTATTAAAAACATTTTTGAAGAAGCTTCTGCCTTTAAATAACAATTAAAGTCTTTGTTTTACTCATTCACTCTCTGCAGTAACATGTAAATATTTTGAATTGTAGAAAGACTTCTCCAAATAGATAAATCTTTCTTTTCATTTGGCCACCTGGGAAATATTCCAAACCCCATTGATATGCTCTGAAATCTTGTGCTTGAAAGGCGCGCCAGATACATAACATGTTTGGGGTTAGATGTTATAGCAGATGTTATTGCATATTGTATCTCATGGCTTCCAGCATTCTTGGATGATACACCTGCGTTGTCTTCTTTAATAAAAGATCAAGCTTTGCAACTAGAACACCATACTGTATCCCTACTGATTAATATTACTCTCTTTACTTGAGAAATAAGGTGCAATAATGTTCTGAAGGGTCCTGGCTCTCAAAAAGACTGCCTTAGGTTAGCATTATCCCATGATATTCCCAGATCAGCTGACAGAAGCCCCCAAAGTAAGTTGCATTTGGATATTTACTCTTCATATAAAATATCTATACTTTGAGATATTTGCTCTCCAAAGGATTTATCCAAAAGGTTTTAATAAGACTTTAGAACTATAGTCTTTCTTAAGAAGAAAACAATGTGAAATGAAAATAATATTCCATTCTGTGAGGAAGTATTCCTATGCCCTGGGAGAGGAATATGTGCTCATAGGCCCAATGGTAATTCCAATTGGGAGCTGAGGGTGGATCCCACTCGAGAGTCAGGGGAGCAGAAGGCCCCAGTAAATAGATGAGCTTTACCCATGCCTTACTAAATTTAGGGCTGCAAAATCTTCTTGAATGAAGTGATAGGATAGCTACTTTGATAGAACATTCTGGGAGTGTTAGACAGGGTTGGCTACTAGAGCAGCTCTTGATATACCAAGTATTGTAGGTTAGGGCTGTTCCCCAGGTGACATCATCATGAGTAAGCACTCAGAGCGCTCAGAGTATAGTATTATATCTTGGAGCACCATGGAATATCTGGTGGTATCTCTCAATGAGGGAAATTCACCAAACGGCGAAAATTTGCTAGCGTTGCCTTTGCTGACGGTGAACATAAGCAAAGTACCATTAGTTCGCCAGGCAAATCATATTTATGCTTGGGATGCCTAATTTTCATACAGCGCGAACTTAAGCGTATAATATAAGTGTATGTTACAGCCACTACATTACACTACACAAGCCCAGGAAACCTTTAATAAATAAAATAAAGTTGTCCTATTGCCCTACATGTGCCCCCTGTATAGTTGTGTTGCCATATGTTAGGAAATGTAGGGGGGAAGGAGGGTAACCCCCCCCCACCCAAAAAAATCGATCTTTTTCAGATTATCACCCTAGAATGGTAAAACACGCCAGCGTTTTTTTGGGACTTAGAAAGATTTTCCAATTTTTTTTTCAAACTCCTATCTATTGTATTGAACTTCGCCAGGTCTGACCTGGCGAAGTAAAGTCTAGCGTAAGTGGTAACGTTCAGGAAAATGTTGATCTTAGTGAATTTGCGTAATTACGATCCTTCGCATGGCGTAAGGGTGCGAAGTTGCGCTAGTCTACCTACTTCGCTAGTGAAAATCCGCCAGAGTCGGTGTTAGTAAATTTGCGAAGTTACGAATTGACGTCACGCTGGCGAATTAGCGCTAGCGTTAGACGCTTTGCACTTTAGTGAATTTCCCCCAATGTGAGATATATATATATATAATATATTATTGCACTGTAGCAATTTAAAATGTACAAAGGATGTACCATCTATGTTATTTCTTCAGTAAATCTACTTCTGCTGGCACCCGAGGTTCTGTGTAAAAGTGAATGTGTTTGAGTTATTTGTATACAGAATTCAGACCAGCGACACACCTTCCTATAAAATTGTCCCTCTGTATCACTGACTTTCAAAACATTTGCTATATCTTGAGCCAAACTAATAACATCAACTAAAGTAAATAATCTAATGCCAGCCATTTCTTCTAACTATAGCCATGGTATTGGTTTAAGCATAACAAACCCCATGTTTTCCTTTTCCTCAGGGTGAAACCAAAGTACTGAAGCTGAAGAACTTGCGGCCCAAAGATTATGCCAATTACACATGCCAAGTATCTGTACGGGATGTTTGTGGGATCCCGGATAAATCCATCACTTTCCGCCTCACTAACAGAACAGGTAAAAGGCATTATGTTTTTAGGTGGGATCTAGGATCTGTGTTGAGGTTGGTAGAACCTCTGTTGATATGACTTCAATGCTTTGTAGAGCTTTAGGAAAATAAGGACTCCAGACTATAACTTTGTGTTAGGACGTAGGCCTTCAGACTTAGCTCTATAGATACTTCTTCTCTTATTGAAACTTTGACCTAATGAAGCACTTACACTAGGCCAAAACTTTGTGTTAGGACCACAGGCCTTCAGACTGAGCTCACTAATTATTTCTTCATTAAATGGCCCATTCTTGGACCTGTTTTCATTGAACTTGAGTAGGCTTTCAGATTGAGCTCTCAATATACTTCATTAAAAACTAAGCTCAATGAAAGCAGATTGGCCCATCTCTGGTCTTGACCTGGTTTTGTTAAGCTTCAGAAGGTCTTCAGAAGAATTTTTCATTCACCTTTTGTCTGAACATGGGGTTGAATGTTTAGCTCCATCATATTTTTTTTAACGTACTTCATTAATTACCAGACAGGCCTTATTTTAAATATTTTAAAGATTAACTTTCTCCATTCAATATGATGTTTAAATTTAACAAGTTTTATAAGGGAACCATGCTATTGTACATCGTCTATTCAGACATCTCTCTGCCTCATGTACTATAGAAAGCAAGTCATCAACAGACTTCCATTGTGATACACGTAGTTCCTTATTACCTCTTCTTGTTCATTAACTACACTCTACAGCCATTAACCATCCTCCAAATCTGCCATTTACTTCTCCAGACTCCATTCATGTACTTCATATGCTTTTCAAGTTTTGCATTGTAACACTGTCCATTCAACCCTGTGGTCTTCAGGAAAAAGTCTAGAGGGGTGTGATCAGAATTGATGCTTTCAGTGATATCTGAATTCTTCTAATTAATTTTTACAATTAAATATGCATGGACTGATGTTGGCTTCTTAAACAAATGCCTTTGGGTATATGACTAGAAACAGCTTGGAAATATGTAAGATGAGGGAGGGATGTGGGAATTCCCACAGGACCATTAGTTTCTAAAAAAATAGTCATTACCTGACTCCGATTTAGATCACTTCCTGTTACACCCACTTCCTGTTAAATACAATGCCTGGCCCCATATTAAAGAAGCAATAGGAACATTGTAGGGAATTATAATTTGGTGAATTGTTTATTTATGCTGAGAGTAATTATATTCTACTTTATTTAATTGAAAATATTTCAAATGTTGGTCTAGAACAGGGGTCCCCAACGTTTTGTATCTGTGGGCCACATTCAGATGTAAAAAGAGTTGGGGAGCAACACAAGCATGAAAAAGCCCCTCAGGGTGCCAAAAAAAAGACTGTGCTTGACTATTTGCTAGCCCCCTATGTTTACTGGTCTACAGGAGGCTCTACTTGGCACTATTCTTAGTTTTTATGCAATTAAAACTTGTTTCCAAGCCTGGAATTAAAAATTAAGCACCTGCTCTGTGGCCACTGGGAGCAACAGCCAAGGGGTTGGAGAGCAACATGTTACTCATAAGCTACTGGTTGGGGATCACTGGTCTAGAAGATCCCCTTGACATATTAGTTCTATATTTGTTGTGCTGGAACCTTAAAAACTGCCCATCCTTGGCAGCCATCTCTGCATGAATCCAAGTCTCTACCCCCAATACCACTACCTCAACAGGTAGAGTTGAATGCAATTCTTTTTCTGTATACTCTGCTTGTCCCTTGGGTCTGGGGTAGGGGGCCATGATAGTTTGGCTTGTCTTGATTGATTGGGTAACAGTGACCAGGCATGGAGCCTGATAACACCCCTCAAAAGTACATAACATAGCACTAAGCAAGTGACTGCCTCATTATGCTAGCCCTGGAGCATGTTGGGTTAAAACCCTTTTTTGGTTGGTATATCAGCATTTATTTTGCCTACAGATGCTTTATTAGCCAATATAGGCAGAACAAGAGGCATGAACATGTCCATAACATCACAAATGGGAGTTTTCTTTTTCTTGATGAGTTTCGCAAGTCCAAATGCCCATATATTTAGGGGCAGATTTGCTAATGTTCGAATGGTAAATTTGAATTTTAAGTTTTTTTTGGGTCAAGACTCACATTTTCAAGTTTAAAACTACCAACTTTAATTCCAATTTGAAATTTGAATTAGAATCCAAGATTTATCATCCAGCTACCCGGGAAGTATTTAAAACGAATCAAATTCGATAGGTCGCCACCTAAAACCCGCCGAGTTCATGTAGAAGTCGATGGCAGAGGTCTGCTGACCTATTAGAAGTAAATAGCCCTCCTGACATTGAAGTTTTTTTTCGGGGGAAAACTCTATTTGAATTAGATTTTTTCACAAATACAGTAAGGCACCATTCGAGTTGTGAATACATTTGAGTTTATTAGAGTAAGAAAAAACTTGTATAAACTGTAAAATTCAACCTTTGATAAATAACCCTCGTAAGTTAAATTATATATTTGTTACACTGATATTAGAGAATATAATCGTGGAAGTTGCCTATCTGTGTCAATATTTTTGGTAGTTTCTGTAGAATGGGAATATTTCATTAATAGGGGAGAGTGATGGGTGAATTTATTCTCATGGGGCGAATTTGTGGCAAATTACCGACATTCGAAGCAGGTGAATTAATTCACAAAACGCCAGAAAATTTTCACCTGGCGAAAATTCAGTGGTGTCTCGTTTTGGACAAAAAATGGATGCCGGCGTCAAAAAACGGACACCCACGTCCATTTTTTGGACGCTGGCAATGTGCGCCCCAGATTCGCCTATCAGTAATAGGGGAGTCTATATAATGAATTTATAATGTACAAATGAGTTATAGGGACTTACCTCAGTTCCCAGGGCATCAACAAAATGGGGTCAGTAGTATGTACCATTTTAATGTGACGTTAAATATACTTTTGATTTCTAACTAATATTGAGTTATGGGTCATTTATCTCATACAGGGTTTTAACACCGGGAAAAAAACCAGTGTCCCCCTGCCGGGCCAGATCCCCTCTCCCTATCTCCTGGCCCTACAAAAAAAAGGCAATTTTTTGGCGACACAAAGTGTATGCCTGTCTTCCATCTCCAGTTCTAAATACTGTATACATGATTAGTTTATTTTCCAGAAAATAATTTTTCAATATAGATATGAATTCTGCATTCCTGCTCTCACTCAACCAATCTAACCTTTAACCAAGAATTAAATTAGCAATGCACATAAGTGTTCTGTTTATCAGTACAAAGTTACACCAGATCAATAAAAATATATGAAATTTGTCTGATATAGGGCTGAATCAATAACTTAGTTATACAGCACAGTATAAGGGTAAAGCGTATTGTGTGCCCAGATCATCCCCCCTCTGTGTATTTGTATTTGGGAGGGAGGTACTGAATTATTTTCCTTAGAATGTACAGTATTGTATTTAGGTATAGCAGACTGGTTTTACCAAGAAAAACTTTTCTTCCAGAAATATCAGTCCCCTTGTTCTTCTTAGCAGGAAAGGCCAAGCAAAACCTTTATTTCACAAGCTGTAAAACATCAGTAATGTCCTTTCAAAAACAATACACTTTACACCACGAGATAAATATGTTCCTATAACACTTGTGGGCATTTATTGCTGTGCAATCAGGTGTGGGTGGCAAGTAATGCTGATATCAGCTCCTCAGTGATTCCACTGAATAAATCCCTTAATTAGGGAATTGGTTTCATGGTTCGGAGAGATGGCTATGATGTACAGTTATAGTGCAGGCTTTCATAAGAGCTAACAGTCTGATTATGTGTTTTTGGGCTGCTGAATAAAGGGAACATTAGAAGGTATAAGGTATGGGACATGTTCCAATGATATGATAGCTCATCATCTCAGAATAAAGGGGCATTTCCTAATGATATGACTGAGCCCTGTGCCAACGTTATTTTGTAGTGGTACAATAGAGTTCTGTAGCATGGGACATTTCCTGGTATAGTATAGAGTGCTGAACAATGAAATATTTTCTGATGCTATGAAAGAGCTCTGTATTGAGGGGCATTTCTTTATTGTATGAAAGAGCTATGTGCAATGTTTCCCAATAGGATTATAGAACTCTGTAGGATGGAAGGTTTATTCTAAGGGACATTTCCTCGTGATGTTATAGAAGTCTTTGCCAATGATCATTTCCTCATGGTGTAATAGAGCTCTGTCTTCTGATTATACGATAGGGCTCTGGCCTGAGGGACATTTCCTCATAGTATTATAGAGCTTGTATGATGGGACATTTCCTGATGGTATCGTGGTGTGATGTGCTAAGGAACATTTTCTGATGGTATAACAGAGGTCATGTGATGAAACATTTCCTGATGGTATGATAGAGCTCCAGACAAAAGGACACTCCTTGATAATATAGAGTATTCTGAACACAGAATATTTTTCTGAAGATATGATAGAGCCTGATGACCCAACAAAGTTTTGTTATAAAGAGAAACTTCCTAGCGGTATGAGAGGACTTTATACAGTGGCATATACACCAGAATATTAATATTTCCAGGTGGAATTATAAAGCTCTTTGACACCGTTTGGCATTTTTTGATAGTGAAGACAGCTATGAACATTTTGAAGAATTTAATGGCTATCTAGGATATATGTCTTCAAATGGCCTGTTAGATCCTCTATCAATGAGGCTTTTACTGTTGGTCAGATAAGCATCAAGGCGGATGCATTTAGTCCCATTAATGTCCCATTAATCAGGCTGCTAGTGATGGTATAATGGACTTCTTAACAAAATTGCATTCATGGTCTGATATAATGGTTTGGGAGAACCCCTTTACTGATGGTATGCAAGAACCCTAATGGAGCAGTTACTGACATTTTAGGTTGGAATGGATTTTTATAAAGATACCGTAGACCCAAGGGGACTGTCATGGACAGATGGGAGCTTTCTTCTCCTAAATCTCTCTCCTTCATGATGTGATGGAGCTTTTAATGATTGAGGGGAAGTCATAGTAAAGGGCTTAGACGTTAACGATTTTCTGTATGTCATATTATATGGTAAATGAGTTTGGTGCTAGATCTGTTAACATAATTATTCTGTTACAAACTAATCACAAATATCTACAATTTTTTTAAAAATCTAGATTGACCTTGTATATCATTATTCTTATAATGTAATTCAAACAATTTTAAGCTATGGGATAAAATGACCCATAATATGGAGCAACAAAGGCTACTCCATCTCTATTGGATATATACTTACAGGTGAAATAAAAAGGCACAATATATAACAACATTAATTACAATAAATACGATAAAGGTGTGATGTTCTAGTAATGATCTATAAAAATATATTGGGGGGAGTTATATGAACCAAAATGTCTCGCTTTTCTCTGTACATAACGATGGAGAAAAGTTACTGAAATCCATACACAACCTTTTCCTAAAAACATAATTGAGTGCCAAGTGGACCAAATATATAAATAAAGTGTTCTCCATCATGCAGTGTATAGTATATTGACATACAAAATGGGGTAAATTCATTATTGCGCGAAGCGTCTAACGCTAGCGCTAATTCGCCAGCGTGACGTCAATTCGTAACTTAGAAAATTCACTAACACCGGCTCTGGCGAATTTAAGCTAGCGAAGTAGATATACTTGCGCAACTTCGCAACTCTTACGCCAGGCAAAGTTGCGCACTGACGAAGGATCGTAAATTCGCAAATTCACTAAGATGAACATTTTCCTGCACGTTAGCACTTACGTTAGACTTTACTTCAATACAATAGATAGGAGTTTGAAAAAAAAATGTACACATTTTTCTAAGTCCCAAAAAAACGCTGCCGTGTTTTAGCATAGGAGAGTGATAGTCTGAAAAAGATCAATATTTTTTTGGGGGGGGGTAACCCTCCTTCCCCCCTACATTTCCTAACATATGGCAACACAACTATACAGGGGGCACATGTAGGGCAATAGGACAACTTTATTTTATTTATTAAAGGTTTCCTGGGCTTGTGTTGTGGAATGTAGTGGCTGCAAATTAGGCTTCGCTAGCATAACTGCGCTCTGCCTAGAGAAGTAAAACTAGCGCAACTACGCTACCATTCGTCGACCTGATCTTAAATTCGTACTTTAGTGAATTTGCGTAGTGCTGGCGAAAATTCGCCTGGCGAAGTGCGTCGAACGCTAGCGAAGCTAACGCTAGCGAAGCTAACGCTAGCGAATTTTCGGATCTTAGTGAATTTGCCCCATAATGTATTCCTCATTGTCATCTGCTTAACAATTGCTAACTCACTCTAATTTTTATCTAATACAGATGGAACAGTGCTTATTTGCCAGTTGTTACACTGAGGTCTTCTCCATCTGCCCACTGTAAAGTCAACACATTAAGTGGTACCTGTGCCGGTAAAGATGTGTGTCTTAGTTTATGTGGGTGACTATATACTGGAAGCCAGCAGCATCCGTGTCCTAAGTTTAAGAAACTTCCTGTATATACTGTCCAGGGATCACATCAAGTAAAGAGTCAGAAACTTATCCTTGCTCTCTCTGTTCAATAATGGGCTTTGGGCAAATGTTGCTTGTATGTGTATGTGTGTGTGAGATATTTTGGTTTATTGTTATGTGCCTTTACACACTGATATGGACTCTAGTCATATTTAGATTTCATTAAGCCACATGCTATAGTATATTCATTAGGACAAGTTTCAAGTAGAAATAAAGATTTACAGAAGGCTTCACACTCGTCCATGGAGTTGGTGTAGTCCAGATATCCCTGGATTTTGGGATGTGGCCATTGTTCACAATCAAAATATTTCTGCTTAGATTTAGAGAGAAAATATTATTCCCAAGAAACCTGTTCAGAATTGTGAACCCCATCTCTGTTAGGAGGGTAATATTTGTCATGACATGATGATTGTTTATTTACCAATAATTATTTTAAGAAAAACGTACATCAATTAAGGATTATTCTGAACCAGGGTTTTATCCTCTTGGAATTCTGTTGGTCTGAAACTTTCAGGCTAAGTAGAGGGGCTTGGGCAGTGGCAGAAGGCTTGCTTTAGAGGGAAATTAGGGTTCATAACACCTTCAGAGTCTTAAATATACTGTCTTTGGGCTTCCAAAAGAGAGAATGTTTAACAGACACTATTGCAGAGCTACATTTTGCAACAATTGCAATTCTTGTGGGGTAAGAAGGTACCACCGTTGCAGACTGAGGAATCTGGGCCTTTTTCCAAAGGTAGATATGCTCCACTCTCCAGGGTGGTCAGATGAGGCCAGAAATTCTCAGTTACTAAGCATGTATCATGATTGAAATCAGTGGATTTATCAGTAATTAATTACAGTACCACATCCCTCAAAATATCCAGGCACAAAACTTATAGATAAGAACAAACTCATATTATGTGTGTGACTTTCCATGTTCCTCTCCTTGTTTGCTGAATATTTCTCTCCCTGGAGAGCGTCAGACAGTTCCCCAATTACCGCAGCACTATTGCTCCTGTTACAGAGAGAGAGCGCTGGGATAGGGATCCATCACTGGGCTAAATGGCCCAGTACAATTACAATGTTACAGAATCACAAATCCTGCCCTGTTATGAGTTTGTGCCCTTTCCATTGGAGGTGAGCAAATTAGCCCCATTCAATCGGCGGCATCACTAGAATTTGGCTAATAAAAATGATTTGTACTGAAATAAAACCTTAGCCAGAACGACTCGGTAACCTCTACATCTCTGCCGACGTAATTAAACAGGACATTTAAAGAAAACAAGAAGCAACATTTATTTACCCAATTACAGGTAGTTTTACAGCAATTTCATTCCCTTGAGCATATAGGCAGACCTTTAAATAATGCCATTGCTTGACAAAGTACAGTTGTTAATTTCTCAGGGTTTTGATTGCACCTTTGGTAGCTCAGTCAGCCAAATAAGTCAGGGTCCCAGACTGGCACCCAGAGTAAACCACATACTACAAATCAAATTTACATTGGAACTCTTTATTAGTGGCTACAATTACTGTACAGACTATGACTGTTCCTGCTGAATTGTGCTTAGTACAGGGGAATACCTATGTTGCCATAGTTTTATGGTATCTCTATGTACAGACTATGAGCAAACTCAGGTGACTGTTCCTGCTGAATTGTGCTTAGTACAGGGGAATACCTATGCTGCCATAGTTTTATGGTATCTCTCTGTACAGGCTATGAGCAAACTTAGGGGAATGTTCCTGCTGAATTGTGTTTAGTATAGGGGGATACCTATGCTGCCATAGTTTTATGGTATCTCTCTGTACAAGCTATGAGCAAACTTAGAGGAATGTTCCTGCTGAATTGTGCTTAGTACAGGGGAATACCTATGCTGCCATAGTTTTATGGTATCTCTACGTACAGACTATGAGGAAACTCAGGTGACTGTTCCTGCTGAATTGTGATTAGTACAGAGAATACCTATGCTGCCATAGTTTTATGGTATCTCTCTGTACAGGCTATGAGCAAACTTAGGGGACTGTTCCTGCTGAATTGTGCTTAGTATAGGGGGAATACCTATGCTGCCATAGTTTTATGGTATCTCTGTGTACAGACTATGAGCAAACTCAGGTGACTGTTCCTGCTGAATTGTGCTTAGTATAGGGGAATACCTATGCTGCCATAGTTTTATGGGATCTCTCTGTACAGGCTTTGAGCAAACTCAGGTGACTGTTCCTGCTGAATTGTGCTTAGTATAGGGGAATACCTATGCTGCCATAGTTTTATTGTATCTCTCTGTACAGGCTTTGAGCAAACTTAGCTTTTTCTTCTGCTGATATCCTTGTGTTTTTTTATTCCACTGTGTTATTTTATCACCATCTGGGTTGCTGTCGGTGGTTTATCACATGTGGCCAGAGAGGTAACTACTGAGTGCATTGCAGAGCCAGTACTACTTTTATAGGTGTTTGGGTTAATAATGGAAATGTTTGTAGATTCAATTTTAATGGGGAAGAAGAGGCTACTGGAGTTGGTTCCTCTGTGTGGGCCTTTAATAACAAGATGATTAACAGCAGTGTGAATAGAAGGCAGTGTTTTAATGATCTATGTTCATATTCACTGATAGTTCCCTCTCCACTCCTTGTATGAAATGAGACTCCACTCAATTTTGTCAGTAAATTAAACTCCTATAGAAATGGCTACATGCATTTTAAGTTGTTCCTCTCTAGATCATTTTATTATTTGCGAAGATTTAGGGGGTAATTTATACGGCTGGGATTTTTGTGGCAGAAGCTGGACATTTTTGTCTTAAAAAAATACCCAAAATGTTTTTGAGATTTATGCTGAAAAAAGCCCAAATCCAAAAATCCACCATCTCAAACCTGTCAAGTTCCTGTTCCAAGTTCCATGGGAGAGACACCTATCTCAATTTGAAAATCTGATGGGGGTTTTCAGGAAAGACTCAAAAAAATCGAGCAATTCTGGAAATAAAACCCCAGAATAATTTGAGCAATTTGGTGTTTGATTGATTTTTTCAAGTTTTTCCGATCTGATTAATTTAGGTTATTTTATTAATTAATAAGGTCAAATGGAGAATGGGAATTTGGTTGTGGGTCCCCAATAGTCTTCTCCATGCTACACCCCAACAAAAAAGAATCCTTGCAGAATGGACTCCATTGCCACCATTGTGTTCTAACCTCATACAGTATAAACAAGAATATTCTTGTCTCACATCCACACATAGCTGTGATCATTGTTTACCTGCTTGCTGGGGACCCATTTGGGTGTCTGGGACAGTTCTTAAGTGTAACGCTTTTAACACACATTTGAAACATTACTTTTAGAGTAGGTCAGGATTAATGTCACATGCTGGGATCATTGCTATCAGGGAAAGATAACTTATCCGGAAAACCCCAGGTCTGAAGCATTCTGACAAACAGGTCCCATACTTGTATAGTACAGGTCTGTAGGCAACTCAGTGGAAATGAAGACAGCAGTCTCTAGCTTGGACTCCCTACCAGTGCAGTCTATGGAGAAGGACACACACATCTCCTGAGCCATAAACACTACTCTAGTTACCAAACATCTTCCCTATCTATTGAGTCCTTTTTTTAGGGTGTTCGAATACTGTAGTCAGCACCCCCAGTCTTAGATCTTCTGGCTTCATCCCATCGGCTCTCTTCTCAATTTACTGTATATATATATATATATATATATATATATATATATATATATATATATATATATATATATATATATATATATATTCTCTTTTATGGATTAAAATCTTTCCAAACAAAGTAATAAGCAGCCGGTCAGGTGATGTAGAGGTCCCCTGAATCCTGATCCCTGGATTTGTCATTTCAATTCTACTTTTAGCTCCCAAATGACTTTAAATTGCTTTTGGCCAGGGATCGACTTTCTCTCATTTTTAGCTGTGACTTTTAATTGGATTATTGCTGATTTATTTGTTTCATTGTAACCTGCACCTTTGGCTCCCAACCTGTCTGAGTCATTTCCTCTGTACAAATCCTTCCTGTTTCTTTCTGCCAAAACCTCTTGCCTTGTAATGAGCTCTGCAATTCCTCTCACGGTTCGGGAGGTAGGACTATAGCGGGGGACACACAGCCACGTGCCAATGAACGCATTCCGGAGAATTAAACAATATTCAGGTATTCTTTATCTGAGATTCTGTTACACACGGACACATTCTCATTTAATTCTGTCTATGGCTAAAGAGCAGATTAAAAAAAATCTAGTTACATTTCATTTCAAAGGCGGTGGAAATATTCCCAACGAGCCTTTAATGCCAAGTCTGGAAGGGAAGTAAAAATTGAAAGATGCAAAAGATTAAAGATGATCGGGCCAATCCATTATCCCTTGAATCTAACTACATATGCTGCTGGCATCACCACCTAATCATATCTAGCAGGCGACTAGACCGATTCATTTTAATAGGCAAGGCAGAATTCTGGGAGATGGCCAGGCTCTACTACCAATAAACATTATGTGGGTTTTTAACTCTTTATAGTTACAGATTTGATTTGGGTTGAAAAGAAAGACAAATGCCCATCAGGCTTGACCCTTCCAAATGACCCCCGATGTGTGTATATAAAAATGAATACCTATACACTCCTAATTAAGGAGGTTATTTATCAATGTTTAATTTCTGCAATTTATTTGTTTTGTGCAAAAAAACATGGAAGATATAACACAAAATGGGCCAGATTCAATACAGTGGGAAAAGGGTTTATTACGTGGACAAGATTTGATTTGAGATGCAATTCGGTTCAGCAAAACTTGTCTCGAAGTTTAACGTGAAAACTCCACTGATGTCTATGGGGAAAAGCTGGAACTGAATTAGAAAAGTATTTTCTCCATGAATTGAATCTTGTCCATGACTTTTCACATGATATAACTTATTCTCACTAAATTGAATCTGGCCCAATCACTCATAAACAAAATTCAACTTAAGATGTAATCCAATTCAGAAAAGCTTATCTCACAGTTTATCACGGGACACAGTCTATGGGCCAGATTCAATTCAGTGAGATAAAGTTATTTCATGGGTTATCATGTGAAAAGTCATGGACAAGATTCAATTTGAGATGTAATTCAATTCAGAAAAACGTATTTCATGGTTGATCACATGAAAACTCTATTGAGCTATGTTGGGGAAAAACTGGAACTGAATATGGAGAAAAGTTTTTTCTCCTCGAATTGAATCTCATCCATGACTTTTCATGTGATTAACCATGAGATAACTTTTTCTCACTGAACTGAATCTGGTCCAGAGGGAAAAAACTGGAACTGAATTAGGAGAAAAGTTTTTTCTACTAAAAGTGACTCTCATCCATGAGTTTTCACATGATAAACCATGAGATAACTTATCACTGAAATGATTCTGGCCCAAGAATGGTAAAAAAAAACATACATATTTGATAAGACAAAAACCGTAATGTAAACCTTCGTAGAAGTCAATATGAGTTGTCCTAGCCAAAATGTAAACTATTTATTGAACTCAAGTTTTTCCAAATTTCTTTGAGCTTGTAAACTCACTAAAAAACACCAATTTAAGGTACTGAGTTGTTTTTTCCATGATTTTATTCATGAATTTGTGTTTTTCTTAAGTTGAAGTAAAAAAAACCTCTAAAATTACACAAATTCAAATTGTGATAATTACTTGTCCAAAATAGTCATCCAAGGCTCTCTCAAATGCATTAATAGAATCAGCCATGGCAATATCATCCAACAGTCCATTCTCCAACCTCACTGTCCTCACTGTGAGGAATCCTCTACGCTTCTTCAAATTAAAGTTCTGTTGTTCAGGTCTAAAGGAGGTCCTCTGGTGCAGTGATCAACTTTATGGGAAAAACAATCTACTATATCTATCTATAATCACCTCTAATATACTTGTAAAGAGTAATCCTGTCCCCTTGCAAGCACCTTTTCTCCTGTCTTTCCTCATTTTCATTGTTCCGTCTATTTTCTCAGTTTAGCTTCGCGTCTCT
>CM044439.1:24205676-24249920 GCA_024363595.1 Xenopus borealis | reverse complement strand
TATTTTTTTTGCCTTTACTTGCCCTTTAAGGACTGGAGCCCAAAACAGTGCTGTATACTGTAGGTGAGGCCTTACCTATAAAGGGTCAAACTTATGTTTTAATGCACTTTTTCATATGATAAAGAGAGCAGTTTTTTGCCTGTGAAGTCCACCACTTTGGGTGAGAAAGAGTTCAGCATATGAGTAATGGAAGGAGAGTTGTTAGTGGGTAAATAGAGTAGGAAAGGGCACCGGGTTATGGGCAAGTGTCTAAACAATTACACCATTGTCATTGAATATAGAAGAAGTGTAGTCCTGCCCTATATCTCTCAAATGACAAATCCCATAGATGGCACTGGGCAATGTTATACTTCTTTGTCTGTTTATGACCTTTATTCCTATTGATTCCATCAGAATCTTCCTGGTGGATCAGTCAGAATTACATTCCAGATTTAAGTTAATTCGATGATTACTGGCCATCATAAATCACCAATGATTAATCACCAGATTGTTATTGAATGCAGGAAGACAGGTTTCTCTGTAAGCCTCCTTATAATGGTAGTTTATCCTGCATAGTGTCACATGATCCTCGGCTGATTATGTAATATATATCTATATATATTGATAGTTATCTCTATTGTGTCCTAGTTCTTTCTTCATTCCCCTTTTCTGTTCAGGGAATTTGTGTATTTTTGATTTAACATCCAGATTGCTTGTCCCCCCTCATTCTCAGCTCTTGGTCTATAATTCCCATAGGGCCTTGTCACAGTCTTCCTTTCTATTCTACAGATGAAATTTACTCATTGCACTCATTTCAGAAACAAATTCCAAGGTAACAGTAAACCTTCTGCTGTTCCTACGCTAAACAATCTGATTTGCAATGCCATCTGTCAACCACAACTGATTTAGGTTGTGGAAAGGGAAAATCTGGACAAACATTTAGAAAAAACCCCATAAAAGAATATTTTTCTGTGTTACACGAGACCTACTTGTAGCGACAACTTTTCAGCTAAAACAATTTACATAAAGACCAGGGTCGTGCAGAACCAGCAACTGGTGGGGAGGGTTTCAGGGTACAGAAGATATGCTGAAGTCTTGATGGATGTGTCATTTAAATATATGATTGAGAAACTGATTATCCTCCTCAAAGCAAAGTCATTCTATTTAGGCCTCCAAATTAGTGATGGGCGAATTTATTCGCCAGGGCCGAATTCGCGGCGAATAAATTCGCGAATCACCAGCAAAATTTCGCCAGACGAAATTTCACCGAAAAAACGAGTCGCGCGTCGTTTTTGACACGACAAAGTTGACGCGACGCACGTCAAAAGCATCCCGCGACTCGTTTCGCAAATTTTTCGCCAATTCGCGAATTTCTCTAGAAATTCGCGAATCTTTAGGCGAAGCGAATCGCGGGAGATTCGCCCATAACTACTCCAAATAACAGCAAGTTATTAAACTCCCCCACCTGGTAGTGGTGGAACATGCATAAACATTTGCTCTGACAATGAGTATTTCAGGTTTTATTTAGAATACATGAAGTTGTTTTTGTTTATCACTCATTGGTAAATCATAAGAGAAATTGCCCAAAAGAAAGATGTCCGCCCCTGGCAAAGGGAACAAATTGCATGTTTTCAGCCTGTCTTTTGTGCAGAGTGGTGGGTTCCTCCAGTATAAGGAACTCTGTGTTCGAATATTATACACAATGAAAATATGTTTTTAAAAAATTTTTGTGCTAAAATATTATTTTAGTTTCTGCTTTAAAGAATGAGTATTGCTCAAATGTTTTTACTTTTTAATTAAAAATAAAATTGTAAATTCATCATAGAAGCCATAGATGTTTTATAGATTTATTAACTTGAGAATGTATCTACATACACATTCAAAACTGAACACAAACCTCACACCCTAGTAATACCCCCAAACGTTTCTACTCCAAACCCCCCACACAACCGCCACCAATTTGTCTCGTATAAACCTGCACTTTCCTGGGAAATAGATGTCAGTTTAGACAACATTTCTCCAACATATTATTAATTTTTTTAATCAGAATTTTTCATACAATTTGTAATCATACATCACTTTAAATATAAAGGGGATCTAAACCCCCAAAAATAAATGTTGTACTTACACTGAGCACTATTACAAGTTACACTCATTTTCTATTTTTAATGGGTTCTGAGATATTTGCAGTTTAGCTAACAGCAGGCATTTGGCTCACCTGAAATTCAGCAACCCAAGGATTAACTGAATCCTGGAAGTGCGTAGAAAGTGGATAGACTGTTAGGGTCGATGACTTGGTCTTCATAGTCAGATGTTCTTATCTGTCAGTAAGCATTAAAATAGGAAATAAATGCAAATTCTTAAAGTTTACATAAATGTATTCTTTTGATTTTAGCTCCTCTTGAATAGATACACTCTTCTCATTTAACTATAAAAAAGACCACTCTAAAAATGATTGTCTAATGTTCAGTGACCCCTCAAGAAATGATCGTTTGCTGAAGGCCCACCAGGGAAAAGGGACCCACCATCAGCCATTAATTCTGCAGTAAGCTTTGGAGGGAGAACCTCATGGGAATGATAGACCTCTCATTTTCTTTTACTTAAAGGGGCTGTTCACCTTTGAGTTAACTTTTAGTATAATGTAGAGAGTGATATTCTGAGACAATTTGCAATTGATTTTCATTTTTTATTGTTTGTAGTTTTATAGTTATTTAGCTTTTAATTCAGCAGCTCTCTTGTTTGCAGTGTCAGCAATTTGGTTTCTAGGGTACAAATTACCCTAGCAACCCTGCATTGATTTGAATTAGAGAATGGAATATGAATAGGAGAGGGACTGAATAGAAAGATGAGTAATAAAAAGTGGCAATAACAATACATTTGTAGCCTTACAGAGCATTTGTTTTTAGATGGTGTCAGTGACCCCCATTTGACAGCTGGAAAGAAAGAGAAGAAAATTGCAAATAATTAAAAAACCATGAAAAATAAATAATGAAGACCAATTGAAAATTCTCTTAGAATTGTCCCTTCTACAATATACAAAAAATTTACTTGAAGGTGAACCACCCCTTTAATCTTGGCACTGAGCACTCATTATAAAGGTCCGGGGGTTGCTGTCTTTAATGTAGGGGCTACAGAATTGGGTGGTTATTTAAATTTGGAGCAGACTTCAGCCCTTAATCATTTAATATTATTTATTAATATTATTTTATCAGTTTCCCTTAGAGTAGAGTAAAGTTAGTACTGCTACAGATATGTTTGGGGAGAGGGGTTGTGATATGATGTTTGCCCTGGGGTCAGCCAATGTGTAAAAGTGTTAAAGTGACTCTGGACGAGAGATAAATGAAGAAAACTCTTCGAAGGGAGCTTTAAAAGTTACTCACTAAAGGGGAAGGCGATTCAGACATTAATGCTCAGCTCTCTTAGATGATTCAGAACTTTAATGAAGGAAATACAAAAATAAACTTACAATCAACCTCAACAGATTTAAATGCCATTTCATTGTAATTCCCATTCCACTCATATTCTACAGAAATTGCGGCATTTTGGGTTTGCTGCAGCTTTTGTTGTAAAATGTGAATGTTACCTTTTACTCACTGCAAATTATGACATTTAAATGTAAAATAATTACATGCTTTTACGTCTCCCCCTCAGTGTGATACTGTACATATTTCCAGTATAATTCAGTGTGTAATTGACAGCAAAATCAGATAACGATTCTGCATAATTAACTGTAAATATCACTGTAAATTCACATCCAGTTATAATGAGGTGACGTTTAAGGTTTATATCTGCTCTTAGTTTCCTGCTCCAAAGCAGAACATGGAGAATTATTCACACTTTAACATAAAAGTAAATTCCAGCTAATTGTTTTATTTTGAGGTGTTCAGTAGCCAACTTCCCATCCCTCAACCCCTTGACTTTCCAACCCCCTTCCTATCCCTCAACTATCTCAACCCAGGGCCGGGCCAAGGTAGTTTGGTGCCCTAGGCAAGGGTTCCAATCAGCGCCCCCTGCCCCCCCCATCCCAAATTTCCCACCTTACCATTACAGTTTTTTAATAAAAGAAAACTCATTATTGAATGAAATTTTTCATTTATATAAATATGTAAAAGTTTTAACCTGGTAAACAAACAAAGTGCAAATGAAGGGTTCAGTTACCTTAGCAGCCATCACAATGTAACTGTGCCAGCAGCCATCAAACTGAAGCCCCCATGATCTGTACCCCACAGGCTGTGCCACTGCCAGCCCAGGATCAGCCACTTCCACCTTTAATACTGCAGCAGACCCCAAGCCGATGCCCCCATCTGTACCAGCCTGCTGTGCCCAACCCAAACCCCCATGATCTGGTACCCCACCACAGGCCACACCACTGCCAGCCCAGCCCTGGGCAGGCCCAGCCATTTCCACCTTTAATACTGTCTGCAGGCACCTGTACCAGCCAGTGCCCAACCCAAGAAGCTCCCACGATCTACTTGTGCCAGCAGCGAGCATCAAAGAAGATAGTAGTAAACCTTAGGTCAGGTGCAGGAAGCTGCCAAAAGTGCCCAGACTGCCAGGCCCCAGCCAGCAGGACAGACAGCCTCTTCAACATGACTTTGAGTGCTCCCCTCTAGGCATGCACACAGCAGGTCCTGTCTGCGGCTGCCCAACACTCCAACCAATCCTTTTTAATGATGTTTGACGTGATGGATGTGGCGTCTCGCACCCCCCAGTGATTGCGCCCTAGGTGGTTGACTACCCTGCCTACCCCTTGGCACTACCCTGACTCAACTTCTTCTCCCTCAACCCCCTCAACTTCCCATTTCTCAAACCCTTAACCTCCCATCCCTCAGCCCCTCAATTTCCCATCCCTCAATCCCTCAACTCCACATCCATAAACATCCCAACCCAAAACCTTTCAACCACTCAACTTCCCATGCCTCAAACCCCATATATTCTTATACTTCAACGTATTGCCCCTCAACTTCCCAACCCTCAAGTAGAACATGGAGAATCATTCACACTTTAACATAAAGCCACATTTCAGGAAATTGTTTTATTTTGAGGTGTTCAGTAACAGCCTTCCATCCCTCAACCTCTCAAATTCCCATCCCTCAAACCCCATATCTTCCTATCCTTCAGCCCCTCAACTTCCTATTCCTCATACCCCTCAATTTACCATACCTTAAGCCCTTAACTTCCACTCCCTCAACCCCACAACATTCTAATCCTCAACTTCCTCTTCATCAACCCCACGACGCCCCTCAACTTGCCATCTTTTTTATTGTCAGCATAATTTTGCTGCAAATAGCATAAATGGCACTTCAAATGTATAAATAATTTTTTTTAATTATTTTCCTTCCAGTTGTGCCTCTTTCCAGCTTCCAGCCATGTAGCTTATGGAGGTCGCTGACCCTGAAACCAAAAAACTTTGAGGCTAAAGTGTTATTACTTACTTTTACCTTGAAGCACTTTACTCTACTTGTGGGACCACAGCAACCAAATATGAGAGAACAAAAATGTTCAGTAATGCAAGTATAATTCACTAAATGAAATTCTCCTAGTGTTTTACTGTAGCTCCCATTTAGTTTCCTTTTAGATACAGAATGCAGAGAGTCGCTCAAAATAACTTGCACATAATTGTTCTATATCAGACAATGCAGAAGGCGCCACAGCCCTGGGGTATCTCATTTAAGTCTCAATTAAAAGAAGGAAAGTTTGGTTTAATTCACTGTTCCTGAGCACATGACACGGCAGATTGAAAGCAATCTATCTCGCCGGCGCATTAGCTGCAAATAGGAGGGACATTAAATCCCAGCAGAAATCTCTGCAATAAATTGCGTTTGTATGCAAAATGTCCCCAAAACCAAAGCCGCTTTCTACGTTCCCTAACGTTGATTTGATTGCTGTATTAAGTGTCTGTTTTGAATTACCAGATTGGGCTGTGCTTTATCAGGCCTGGAGCCTTTTCCGCTGTCTGTCAAAACCCTCGGGTATCATTACACCACATTCTCTTAATAAAAAAATACACATTTCAAAGCCAAGAAATAAGAGATTGTCAGGAGAGACTTCCCCACTGACCGAGCCCGGCTGTTCCAACAAATGAATGCCTCGAACAAAACAGGTGTTTGTGCAAGAACAACAAGCGGGTAATGAATGTGGTTTGGTCCCTTGTTATTTATATACGTCCCATAACCCAAAGCTGCCACCGGAATAGCTTAATTTAGCCTTATAGGTTGCTCAGATCTATAAAAATCCTGGAAATCAGCTGAAAATAACAACATATCTTTTTTTTTTCTCCAATCGTGACCCAGCAATAAGGCTATGAACCTTCTGTAAACTTGGATTCGAAACTGCAGGGCTGGTTTTTATAGGGGGCCTAAACTATGTACAGGAGACCTAGCCTGAGTCTAATTAGTGAAAATAGAATAGAACATCTTTACTATTACTTTACATCAATGCTGCCAAAAAGAATCAATAATTTGAGCTACATCTTCACGATTTTACATGTTTGGGAGCCTAATTATTATAAACAATAATGTCAAACAAAGAAGTCGTTGAAGAACTTGACCAGGCTGAAGGACCTCCACATAAGACTCCAGCTGCACAGCCTTGCTTTACATGAATGAGGTGGTTGCACCTGTATCAGTTTTGGCAGTAAGGACAGCAGAGGGCAAGGGGCTAAAATGCTGATGGTCTTAGTGTGGTATTAAAATCTGCTCCCTTATAAATGTTCCTCTTAGCTGTGTGTAATTTATTATTATTTTTGTGAGTTTTACACCAGGGATTCTTTACCTAATAGTAAAAATGGGTCAGTGTGCTGTTTAGATTGGGTCACCAACCATAATATACTTTAATAAAGTCACTTCCTACAATAGATGGATTACTAAGGGGTCACCAAGCTGAACAACTAGCTTTATATTGGTCCCCTAAAAAAAGGCATGAGATACAACCCCTGGATGTCAGGGTGACTGTTACCCTAATGTTTCTATATTACTGTAACCTTTTTATGAGCTCAGGAGGGGGCAGTCTGAAGCCCAGTTAGGGGGAGATTTGGGGTGAATGCTTGTTTGTGCCTTGGATACTGCCCTGGGTACCCCTGGATGTCAGGGTGACTGTTACCCTCAATGTTTATATATATCTGTAACCTTGTTATGAGCTATGGGGGCCCAGCATGAAGGCCAGTTATGGTGAGATCTGGGGTGAGTGTTTATTTGTGCTCTGGGTACCCCTGGAACTATAGCAGGGTGACTTTTATTTACCCCAATGTTTCTATATATCTGTAACCTTGTTATGAGCTAAGGGGCCCCAGTCTGAAGGTCAGTTGGGGTGATACTTGGGGCAAGTGCTTATTTGTGCCATGGATACTCCTGGGACTGTAGCAGGATGACTGTTACCCCTATGTCTACATATATCTGTAATCGTGTGCTAAGGGGCCCTGATCCAAGGTTTCAAAGGAAACTAAACTGGAAGAGTCCAACAGCCACTGGATTAAATTTTAATTTATAGGAAACTTCCTCTTTAAGCAGTTTTTTATAATACTTTCACATTGCCAGATCTGCTATATGTATCAGGTACAGAACAGAATCATCTGCCTTCTGTAGCCCGGTGGCCCCAAGTAGCACCGTGTCCAATCTCCTGTGCTTGTTGCAGCAGCTTCCCGGGAATTGATCGCTCCGCTGTAGATGCCAATATATATGCTGTCAGCCTAATAGTGCTGTCAGGTAACGAGGCTTGTTTTCCCTCTGCTGCTCAGCTCTGCGGCAAAGTACAGCTGACAGTTTAATAGGGACTGGTTAATAAGATACTTCATTATTCTCCATGGGTTTTTCCAGATATTTTAGTTTGCGAGCTAAACAGAGAAAGGTGATGTTGGGGAAGGGGGGTTGGGGGGAGTCGAATGAATTGATTGAAGCCAACTGCTGAGTTCTGTTGTCTTTTCATCTGTCTTGAGCATAATAAGGAGGCAAAGAAAGAGTCATCTCCTGGGATTCTGGATTCTGAGGTGGGAAACATTACAGCTTTCTCACTCCCAGACTGACGTTCTGAGGGGGATGGCGCCCCCTTGCCTTTACAACCAACCCACATTTATAGGGGTCTGTGACTGACAGCGACACTCAGTAGGATCGTGGTTTTATAGCAGTCTGCTCATAAATGTCTCTATAACCAGCAGATTAGATTGTATAAGGTCAGGCAGCTCAGCCAAATGACAAGGCAGTAAGCGGGCACACCATCCAGTGAATTTACAGCAGGTGCTGGGAAGGAGAGCTAAGCAGTCTCACCAAGATTTTATCTGCTGTCTCTTGGATGCTTATAAAATATGGAGTCTGATGGCTTCAGTGAGATTAGTAGCCTTGCCTAATGGAGAGAGATCAAGCTTTTAATTCCCACCTTAATTCATGCGCAGGGGAACCATGTGTTGATGGCCATCTAGTTGCCCATTGCTTAATTTCTTTAGACCAGACTATATGTCTCATCTTACCTCCTGCCTAGGGCCACCCTGTGTCTATCCCAAGAATTCTTTCTTCCCTTATTGGATTCTGTGTTTCTAGAGATATCAACTCATCGGGACCGCCCATTCCCTAAATGCCTATGATCTGACTATTTTTGTCCCATCTTAGTTCATGCTAAGGGGAGTTCTGGTGTCTATCCCATTAATTTGTCTTCTATTGGGATATATGTTTATGTATGTAATGGCCTCTCTTTTGTGCCCTGAAATCTGACCATTAATATCCCATTTAACTTTATGCTCAGGGTAACTCAGGGTTCTGTTTTAATAGTTGATTTGGGTCCATCTGTCCATTCCTTAACTGTCTGAGAGGAGAGTATGATTATTATATCTAACTTCATGCCTTTATAGGTGCCAGCCTTGCTTATCTAACCTATCAGCGGAAGAAAAGTGCTTTAATTTACTTTCAATTTAGATGAGTTCCTCATGGATCCCAGGCTTTTCCTGTACTTGGTTCCCATTGTCCAAGTTCAGGCTTTTTACCCTACCTGGCTCTTGTTTACTGATAATCTGGGTTGGTCCATTTGCATATCTCATGTGTGCATCGCAAGACTTCTTGAATTCTATTAATTTACAGAAATAAAAAGATGGCTCACCACCCACAAATAAATATACGTGATTCTGCCTGTTGATGGTACAATGTTCTACAGTTTCATCTTCCACCAACCAACATGTGTATCTAGTCATGTTGAAGGGGTTTTATTTAGAAACTGCTGTCCAGCATAGCTCTTAGTACTTTATTTAATTTTCATAATTCATTTCCAGCTTTTTCCATCGAGCCAGATGCAAATCAATGCAAAAAAAAAAATTGAAAACTGTACTGAAGTCTATGGGGTAAAACTGGAACTGAATTAGGTTAAAAGTTTTTTCTTCTCAACTTGAATCACTTGCATCTTGTCTATAAAAGTTCTAGTAATAAACCATAAAATAAAAATTTCCTATTGGTTTGATTTGGCCCTATGAATGGACAAAGAACAGTGAATGTTCCAAAAAATACAAAAAGTTTATATACAGAGCTGTTTCCAATTTCAGTATCAGCTGAACTCATTGTCAATGTTCTAAACAGATAATTAAAAAAAGAACATCAGATTTGAATTATTTTGTATTGAGACAGTTAATAAATAGACTTCTGGTTATTGATACACAACAGAGCAGGAACACATCCATACAAACTCACCTTCAACTGAAAAGGCTTCCGAAGAAAATTCAATAAACGTACCCCATATGTAACAAAGCCCCGAGTGGCTCTTCACCAGCAAAGCAAATGGCTTAAAATGAATGTTACAATGAAAAGGAAGGCCAGACACCTCTGAAAGGGCAAATAATGTATGTGGAAGTCTCTCAAGAGCATAATGGAGGCAGGAGGCTTGAGAACGTTTTTATCGATCTCCTGAGATGAATTTCAGAGAGATGGAAGCACCATATAGAAAACACAAGGAGATAAAACACCAGAGAGCCCTGTGTACCTAACAATGTATCCTATTGAAGTCATTACTTTCTCATTTATTTGGTGCCTTTGCTTTGCTTAAATGTATAAAGGTGAAAAGACCAAAGCAGAGCAAGGCTTAATGAGAGATTTATATGTATTCACTACAAAGGCCTCTTTCATTAGGGACCAGTCACAACTCAAATTGAAAGTCCTTGGTTTGAATTGACATATGTAAATGTGTCCTATTGTTTCCCACACAGTATACGATCCAATATCTAGACGTATCTTTAATGTTTCTTGTAATAAACAAACATCCACTGGTTCAGTGTCAGCTACTTTATTTTCTATAGAGCTTTGCATAATGCATATTATAAATGCACTGAAAGCCTTGATCCTCCAATTCCTGAGTGCTGAATCTAACCAAATATTAATGTGTTGGACAATTTAAAATGACGGTAGATCCCTAATAAAATATTCAATAATTAGTCTATAACTATAAGCGAAAGGGAAAGATACTGTTGCATAAAATTATAACTGATTCTATAAATTATACAAAAATGCATAATTCTGCTTAATTCCATATAGATATTTTTATGGCTATTTAATTGTCATTTTCTAATTATTTGCCTCTAAAGTTGTTATTATTGGATACAAGGCAAAAAAGTATTTATGTTTTATCACATATTAATATATTAAAGTGATAAATTGAATATTGAAATCATTAATAATAATAAAATTATATTAATTAAACAATGAATCAATATATACATATGTAGTATCAATTATATCAGTCTCAGATACATGAAATCAGGACTGCCCAATTAATATTCCCCTACTGTTTGCTGATGTGATAAGATAATTCTCTCTTTAGAAATTGCCGGCCCCTTTTCTCTTCGCTAAAATCCCATTTACGAGCCTGCAAAAATCCCATTTACGAGTCTCAATCAGTTTATTAGAAAAAAAAAGTTGTGTTCTTTAGAAGAAACCAATTAGAAACTGAAATGAAATCCCTAATGAGAACAAATTTTCAAATTTTGTAATTGCATTCACAGCCGCAGAAGGTGTTATCATAATGGCAGTGTTTGTAAATATAATTGTAAATTCCCGTTTCAGATGACTTGAAATGTGAAGGTGAAATCTTTCATTAACTGTAGATTAAAATCATAATTAGAATATATTTTTCCATAAGGTGAAAGTGAGCTATCAAGTTGCTTCAAAAACCTTCTCCAAGTCTGATATTATATCCTTTGGTAGTCATGGTTAATTGGCTGTACTGCTTTGCATGGCAGGTTTGAATTAAAAAAAAAACAGAAATATCTCAGATAACAAATTATTTGAACCTTTGATGCAAGAAACACTGATAATTAAAATATGCTGTGTAACCAGTCAATAGTCCTCCTTTCTACCAGCTGAACCTTCAATCTACTTGAATACAACTTGGAGGTATCATAACTGTTGGTTTACTGTGACCAAAGTCCAGAACTAAAAAAACATTGTTTTAGAACAGAAAAAGAAAATATGTGCAAACAATTATAAAACTTCAAAAGAGAGCTGAATTGGATTTCAACATATGTTTAATTTCCATAAAAAGTGGAATAATTAACAATATTCAAATGGAAGGAAATTGCATAAAGCTAGTGAATACTTCAAACTTTCTAAAAATATTCAAGACAAGCTTGAGGAGTTCCATGACATTTACTTTTAGCCAATTTAAAGTTTACAAAATAAACAATTTTTAGTCCCTACTATGAAGTCATGGGTTTAAATTTTTCATTAAATGTCTGCCCAAATTGACTGAAAAAATTCAAAATGATTTCGAATGCATCAAAAATAAATTCTCTTCCAAAACTTTCCTTTTGCTGTTAACAACACATACAGTAAAAAACATTTTCATCCCCACTTCCAGTGGCATAACTACAAGGGGAGCAGGGGGTGCAATTGCACCAGGGTCCGCTCCCTCTTGGGGCCCGCCGGAAAGGCTAGGAGAACTCCAATGTGCAATTCATAGGGGGAGAGCCTGATAGGGGGGCCCAGGTGCCAATCCCATATGAAATAATCGGTTGAACTGAATCAGAAAGTCTGTTGGAAATCTTGGCTGGAATAATTCCAAATCATTGAAATGCATCAATAATTAATTATTTCTGGTTGAATAGCATTTTTAATAATAGTCTGAATAGGTAAACTGAAATATTTATATTAAAATTTTGATTTTCATATCTTAATAAAAAGAGTCCACTGTCTGTGATATAATGAAGCATCTCCTGGAAAGTAGCGTATTGTCAGTGGGGGCCTAGAGGCTCCCAGTGGGGGAGTTGTCAGGACCAAGGAGAAAACAAGCGTTAAAGTCCAAATACAAGGCACAGATAAGGTTCAGGCAAAATACAGAGTCCAATCCAGGCAAAGAGTCAAGAAGGCAGGCAGCAAGTGGCAAGGTCGGTTACAGGCAAGGGTCAAAAGTCCAGAAATCAATAAAGAATTAATTTAGGAGAACCCAGGGATAACTTAGCAAAAAACTATACTTGGGCATCGAACCCGGGTCTCCGGCATCCTTTTAACTTTGAATTTGGTACCAAAGGCTCAGACGCCATGACGAGCCCGTTGCGGCGCAGTGACGTCAGCGTGTCAGCGTGTCAGCGCCGCTACCCACGTGGCGGCCATGGGCGCCACCATTGGGGGAGTGATGCCAGCAAGGAAGGACGCGCCACCCGGAGTTCCTGGGAGAGCTCCGGGTGGCGATTGTGACACATATGCATGTGCAGAACAATATAAAATAGTACAATTAAATGTATAAAATAAAACAATAGTACAGAATAAAATTCTATAGGCCCAAACTGCTTTTTTATTAGAACTTTTATTGACTCTCGAGGGGATCTAGAACATCTTGTCCAATGACAGAAGGACACTACTGTCTGGGCATCATTGCGATTAAATAAATTGTAAAAATAAGTAGATACAAATAATCAAGTTTAAATATCCCCCCCTTCCCAAGAGAAGGAAATTTCACAATGATTGCTGTTCAATTCCACAGAAGATGAAGAACGCTTGCCTTTACTATTGATAGACTAGATCTGACCAGGGACCACATTTGTTTGTTTTTGAGTTTATCCAGTTCTTACTGGGATTTAAGAGAATATCTTACTGAAGACTACAATCCTCTTTCCCATAAATGTCATCAAAAAGAGCTGTCTTCATATTTTCCAAGATCAAAAGAAAGAAACCTCTTCTGGGTTATGGCCCTTTATGTATCAAAAACTACCAGCTGTGAACAATAGGATTGTTTATTTCATTTGTTTATCTGTTGCTTGTTAATTCATTTATCCATTTCCCCATCATTCTTTATTATGTTTTCATGAACACGACCTTACATTGTCATACTCACATTGATACTCTTCACTTTTTGTTACACATAAATTCCCACACCTGAACATCTACATAACCAATAGACCAATCACTTTTGTATCTTTTCAGGCTACAATAACAGAAAAAAAAAATCCAAATGTGTGCTTCAAACTCCAACACCTACACAAATCAATACAATAACATTTATATTCCAAATTGCTGGGGGTGACATGGACACATGGAATGTCTTGGAAAACCGAATGAGAATGTCACACTATATATTAAACTGTGATCATACATAAATTTCAGCAGATTTTCCATCTAGAAGGAGGTGGATCTGGCTCAATAGTGGACAACTAAGCCTTTACTTGATCGCACAGTTTTTAAATCTGACCCGTTTTGCTTTGCTGAAAATTTGTGAAACAGCTAAAATTCTTGATGTCTATGGGCAACAAAATTTGTTTGACACTCGTCAATTTGTTTCACCCATTAGAGTCTATGGGTATCATATTCTTTTTTTTTATTAGTTTTTTATTGAGTTTATCATTTTCAAACAAACAAAACAAGCTTTAAACAATTTGAAACCGAGTGATTTACAACAGTCTCAGTGGCTACATTTTCATGGTATTCAAGTGTTCCTTCAGTTCAGGGTTATCCTAGCAATTATATATACCTTGTAATATTACTGTGTGAAGTTTTCTGAGTGTCATGCTTAACTAATAAACAGTTTAAACTATTAAATGTGTATTATGCCATGCCTTTGGGGAAATTGAGGTGGTGGGGAAGGGGGGATTAGATTGTGTGTGGAGGAGAAACCCGTGGGCCTACTGCATATGTTCTGATATCCAAGAAGACCAAACCTTATCTAACTTCCTAGGACATCCTCTAGCCCAGGGGTCCCCAACCTTTTTTGCTCGTGAGCCACATTAAAAAAGAGTTGGAGAGCAACACAAGCATGAAAAAGTCCATGGGGATGTCAAATAAGAGCTCTGATTGGCTTTTTGGTAACCCCTATATGGACTGGCAGCCTACAGGAGAGAATGTTTGACAGGACATCTGTTTTTAATGCAACCAAAACTTGCCTCTAAGCCAGTAATTCAAAAATAAGCACCTGCTTTGAGGCCTCTGGGAGCAACATCCAAGTGGTTGGAGAGCAACATGTTGCTCGCGAGCTACTGGTTGGGGATCACTGCTGTAGCCATATATGTTATTTGGTACAAAGGTACTGAGTGATAAATGGATCATGTTTTAATTTTGTAATGTCGCTGACATATTGATACAGAGTTAACAAAGGCCTTTCTATTTGTCTCTTTTTCCAGCACCACCTGCGCTGAAGTTGTCGGTCAATGAGACATTGGTAGTGAACCCTGGAGATAATGTAACCATGCAGTGCTCACTCACGGGAGGAGATCCACCTCCTAAGGTCGTCTGGTCACACAGTCAAAATGTAATGCCATCCAAGGGGGGAAACCTCACCATATGGAAAATTCGTCCTGAAGATTCTGGATATTATAATTGTACTGCCACCAACAATGTAGGGAATCCTGCAAAGAAGACAGTCAACCTCTTAGTGAGATGTATGTCCCTTATCAGGCCAGTAAACCTTAGAGGATCTTGTTGTTTTCCTCTGTATATTGTGTCCTGCCAAATGCTATGATTGATTGTAATTAACTGATAAAGCAAATAATAAGCAGGTAAGAGGTTAAGGGGCAAGTATGTTACCAAGCTCCATTTACTGTAATTGCTATTCTTCAATAGTCACACCCTACCTATAAGGTCTCTTCCAGACGAGGAGATTTAAGGGAGATTTGTTGCCTGCGACAAATCGCTGCGTTTTTGGGGCAACAAATCTCCCTGCAATCTCCTCGTCTGGAAGAGCCCTAATTCTATAAAAATGGTGGCATCTACTTCTGGTCTTCAGTTAGAGCACTGTGGGGGTCATTTATAATGTTTGCGCAGTGCATAATTGTTCGCAAATGGTAGTTTTGCCCATGCTTTTTCCTGAATGCTACAATATTGCACTACTGTGCCCGTCTTTCCGGTTTTTGCGAATTCGCATTGTGAATGAATTTTTCGCAAACAACTCGCAAACAAGACGGGTCTTTGTGTGAGTACAGGCACTTTGCTTGGCTGTTTTGCATGAAAATAGCGTTAACAGTAACTTAAATTCGCAATTTGCGAAACAGTTTTGCAAATATTTTCCCCGCCACCAAAGTTGTGGCGCAGAGTGTTCTCAATTTGTGATTTTTGCCATATTTAAAAAGCTCCTATAGACATTCGCAATGTGAAAAACAAATTCGCAAATCTGTTTGCACACTCTTATTCAATTTTATAAATATAACCAGGCACAGGGCAAATATGTTCACTCTGCGAACCAATCGGCCCTTCGCAAAGTTTATAAATTACCCCCTGTGACTTGTAATTCATTCTCATGCTCCCTCATATCAGACTCCCTTTTCTTCAGGTTGAGGCTAAAGAGAGCAAATTATTGTATCCCCTTGCTTATAAATTAAGCAAAACCCATAACACCCCTGGACCAATAGGGATGAATCCCTCCACAGGGCATAGGATACTCTCCAGGGGATATCGCACAGATGGGGAGGTTAAGACCTTACATTCCTTACAACTAGTGTGTTAACATTTGTAATGTAGGAATCTTCAGGGGAAGTATAACCCCTCTCTAAGCAGCCAGTTTTCACTAAAAACAGCAACAGAGGACATCATTTTAATGATATTCCTCCTATGTTTTGATTATTGTTGCTAGTCTTGTCAGCCTCCTTGAGAAGCTTCTTTGAAGCCAGGGGTTCCTAATGCAGAGGTTTAAGAAGATTTCGATGTATTTATATACTTTCATAAATGATGTCCTTCAGGCATGGTTTCAATTTTATCATTACTGTCAGCTTCACAGTTGGATAACCTGTGACCAAAGGTGATATTCAATACTAAAATTATATGATATGACTAATAAACTACTAATTCACACGTTTTTTGTTTTTTATTGATGTATCTCATCAGTGAAGATCCAAGAAGAGTCAGAAAATTACCACTGAAATCACTTTATTCTTTTCTTTGAATCAGCCATGAAAAATGCCACATTTCAGATCACACCTGATGTCAACAAGGAAAGTGAGAACATCCAGTTGGGTCGGGATCTGAAGCTCTCATGCCATGTTGATGCCGTTCCACAGGAGAAAGTTGTGTATTCTTGGTACAAAAACCAACGGATTGTGGTGCCCTCTAGACGGCGACTGGAGATCAGTAGGAATGACCCAGATCTCCCACCGGACACCAGTAGCTTGGATTTCTTTGACTTGCGGTTCAGTGACTATGGCACCTTTATGTGTGTGGCCTCATTTCCAGGAACACTTACCCCCGAACTAAGCATTGAAGTCAATATATCTGCTGAAACAGGTAAAGGAAACTATTAAGGCTAACATTAAGGGGTGCAGTAAGGCTACTAGTCTGTGGGCATCTGCTGGATGCAGAAAGAGATTGTAGGATCTCCATTGCATATCATAAATATATCTCTTGACCCAGTGGTAGGGAAAAAAAACCTCTAGAGACATCTTTAACATATGAGCATCTACTTAGAGTTGTACACTACTGAAGATGCTGTGAGTTTTGGTTGAACAGCAGCTAATGGATCGTACTGGTTCAGGACACATTAGAAATATCAGAATTATGTACCTACCAACATTATCATGTGAAAAATGAGATGTGTCCATGCACAGTACAGAACAGCTGATCACTCACTTTCCAGAGTTCCACTTATATACTATAATATATACTATAAGCCAAACTTTATGAGTATTCTAGATGTAGACAATATGTTCCAAGAACTGCAATTCAGAAAAATTGTCTTGGGGCCCCTAAAACACATTGCCAATATCTTACATATTGCAGGCCATCAGTCACTAAAATCAATTCAATGCTGGGTACAGTAATAATTAAATATGAGTGAAATGCTTTAATTACAACTGCAGAATGGGATTCCTTTAATGATTAACCACGGAAAATGCATCCAACTTGCGTGATGAGATATTTTTTTTTTTAATAGTGTTTATGCACTGGTGTACTGAAAGCATGTAATTTTTAGCCATTTCCCCCCATTAGCAATTAAGATATTTTTACCAAAAGGTGTCATTATTGTTTAATTTCGATCGTTGTTAGCAGTGGGTTAGAGTTGGCTTGCATGGTAGGCTAAACACACAAAAGCTGTCTTGTCATAACACTGTAAATAAAAATCTGAGCTCTTCCTGTGCCCATAAAATGCCCAATTAATTTTCATCCAAGCAATTAACACTGAGTAGGTACAAATTATAGTTCATAAAACAACAGGCAACATCTCTGTGTGTTATGTACAAACAAAAGAGGGAATTCAACAAATAAAACTGATATATTCAGTGGTGTAAGCAAAAGTTCCCTGAACCCACCAAAAAATGTTTATTGGGGCTCTCTACTCCCAATGAACATCTGTTTTAGCAAACATCTTCTTTACTGTGGGCCCTCTGTACCCCTAGGGCCTCTTATTATGCACCAGCAAGGTTAATGTTGACCAACTGAGTAGATGAAGGACTCACCTAGTATCGGTCATACCATGCTGTATTATTGTGTTTTAACAGCAAGTTGATTGTGGGAAGATAATACATTTTGTTTGGATAAATTAACAAAAGGCTTTCCATTGGAGAACTTATCATTACATTTGGGGAGTCTTTTGCAGAATATTTCAGAAGGTTGTTATCTACTGACTTAAATGGAAAGTCCAATGTTAATCAGATAACCACCATTTATTTGCTCCATCACAGTAGGATGGTCATCTTTCAGCACAGCCAAGCACGTCACACTACTTTACTGTTTATCATTGTATGATTTCCTCTCCCCAATTACCAAAGAGTGTCTTCCGTATTCGTTATCATTTGGAAAGGCACCTTCTTCCTACTGGTTTTGGACAAGGACATTTATTCTATTACTAGTCAGTAAAAGAGATGTTTCAGTAAGATTCAAGCATTGTTATGTTTTAACGTACTTGTAACACTAACCTTACTCCTAACCTCCTAACTCATAACCTGAATCCTACTCCTACCGTAAATTTACTCATGAACCTATCCCTACTCCTAACCCTAAACTTGCTTGTAACCCTAACTCTACTCCTAACCCTAAACTTACTGGCAGTGGTAACCCTAACTTACTCATAAAGCCAACTCTACTCCTAACCTAAATTTGCTGGTAACCCTAACTCTACTGCTACCCTAAATTAACTCCTAAACCTAACCTTACTCCTAACGCTAAACTTATTTGTAACCCTACGTCTAACCCTAAACTCTAATCCTAAGAATACTTGTATCACTAATCCTACTCCTTACCCTAATGGAAATTAAATAATCTCTAAACACATGCTCAGATTTTGTTTCTTTCTCTTGCAGTGCCCCCCACACTGACTGTTCCCAAGGGACAATCCATCATCACAGTTCGAGAAGGATCTAGAGTAGAGCTACAGTGTGATGTACGAGGGAAGCCCAAGCCACCTATTCTCTGGACACGGGTGGACAAAGAGGGACCTTTACCAACTGGAGAAATGATAGCTGAGACCTACGATGGGAAATTAAGGCTGGAGAATGTGACCCGGGAAATGAGTGGAACGTACAAGTGTCAGACGGCAAGATACAATGGATTTAACATCCGACCCCGAGAAGCCACGGTACAGCTGAATGTTCAGTGTGAGTAAACGTAGTCTATGGGTTTTTTGTACAGAATATGGTGTTCTGGGGTGTATTTTGAATATTGCCATTACATGGTGATATTTGTGGCACAGTATAGTATATATATATATATATCAGAGGTCTTCCAATGGTACACCAGTCTATGGCTGCTTGTATTACATATTATTTATGCATGTGTGCGCATGGTTCTTATATGGTCCATGGTTTACTGCGTGTGTTTAGTATTAATATGGTATAATTATTATGTGTTGTGTTTTTGTGCTCAGTTCCTATATGGTACTTTATTACATATGTTTTTTTGTTGATACAGTAAATGTTATTTAGATTTGTCCATGCAATGGCAGGAGCAACAAGGCAGCTTGGAACATGTCCCTAAGAAACCAGCGAGTGCTGGGAAAATAATAACTATGTCTCAGTGCCTCTCCATCAGCCCCCTCTCCCCAGCGTGGCACTGTCCGACTTTCATTACCCTGTGTGTTCTTTGCTTTAAATTAAAGTAAAATTCAATCTGTTCCACAAAATTATCTCCCCATGAATGGAAGGAGGTCTCCCATGGAGAGGAATATTCAGGCCAAGCGTAAAATCTTATTTGCCTTGAAAAATAGCCCACACTGGGGCCCAAGTCAGACCTAGCAGAGTATTCATTTTCCAGCATCTTCTGCCTCCCCCCACCTTGTCCTTGACCCCAGAAGAAGACCCGAGGAGCCTGTCTTTAGATGAACCCATTAAGCCGACGCTGCTTTAACCAGACACCTGTTGCTTTTCTGTGTGAACAGCTCAGGATGCACTTGTGTCTATTAATGGAAACGTCTCTCTGAAGCTCAGACACTTCATTAGTCCTCGGCTGGTGCTGCTGGAGGAACAAGAAGCGTGCGCTTTGTGAAGATCTGTTGATGAGTGTTTTATTTTCCCATCCTGGGCACCTTCCATCCGCTTGTTTTCTTGTGTGTGTGCGCTTGTGGGAGAGACGTGCATACGAGACTCCTCTCTCCTTTCTCTAAGTGCCTCTCTCTCCAGGAGACTAACCTGCACAAGATCAGCTGCTTGTTTTGCTGATTTGTTTCAGAGCTGGAAGTTATGGAAGATCAATAGTGCGGCTGCCATGAGGTGTCACAACTTATCTCTTTCTGGCTTTTCTCTCTTTTCCTCTTCTCTAGTCTGTTGTTTAATGGTATCAACTTTACCTCCAACCTCCCTGTTCCCCTTTTTCTCTGATGTGGATTTATTTAAGCCCAGGGCTGTCTGTACTGGTGAATGGCTGAAGGTGAAACAATACTGACATGAAAGGGCTCTTTTGCTAGTGGTATAATCACAAAACTGTGCCCCTTATGGCCCATACATGGATAACCTACACCCGAACTATGACTTGCATCGCCAGCACTAAGGATAGGTATGTTAATGGAAATGCCCATGCGCTGCCCACCTACCTCCCATTGCAGGGCAAGCAGTAAAGCACAAATAAGGCACAGATACTCAGTATGTGACTCTTCAGATGCTGCTGAGCTACTGTAAATATCAGGATAGAGTTGAAATTCAGAAACAGCTGGACAGCCACAGACAGGATATCACTGTGCTATATTATGGTGTTACTGGTCCTTTAAGGAATTGCATTAGACTTGGGGAGAATAAACCCTACTCTCTTTCTTCCTATATCTTTTCCTATATCTCTCCCCTTCTATGTTTTTCTTACTCTACCTCATCTTTTCTCTGTCTCTCCCTCCTGTTTTCTCTCTCTCTCTCTCCTCTTCTCTGTCTCTTTCTATCACTCTCCCTCAATCTCTCTCTTTCCCTCTTCTTCTATATCTCTTCCTTAGCTCTCTGTCTTTCCTCTTCTTTGTCTCTTCTTACGTGCCCTCCTCTTCTCCCACTATCTCCCTTTTCATCTCCTTCTCTTGCTCTCCTCTCTATTTCCATTTACTCTCTTTCTCTGACTCTTCCTGTCCTCATTTCAGTCTCTCCTTCCCTATTTCATCCCTCATCCCTCAATGTGTCTGGGTCCCCTTCCCCTCTCTCCCCTGCTGAGCTCCTCACACGCTGGCAGAGGTTTATGGCTGCTGTAATTCAGTGGTACAGGTTGGCTGCTGTCGACACGGGCTCAATTCTCCTGCAATCAGCACAGACTGGCACTCGGGGATCTGCTCTGATCTATAAAATCTCTGCAAAAAAACATTTCTTCCAGAGCAAGAATGCAATGATGAGGGGGTGGAGAATTTGGCCTTTACTGTTCTCAGTCAAAGTGAGTTTTTGAAGCTGCCATGATTACACATGAAATTACATACATATGAGAGGTTTAAAGGGGAAGTTTAGTTTAAAATTTGAGAAATAAAGATAATGTTATGGCAAAATGTACAACTGATCACATTTACCCAAAGAATTCTACAATACATGGGGGTTGAAGTGGAAAAAAGGATGAAAAATTCACCAGAAATCTCGAATTTTATAGAACATTACCTCTTTTGCCAGAGTTTCCTTCACCGCCTTAGACCTAGCGAACTGATAAGATGAAACTACATCCTTCTCAATCTTATGTCAGTGACATCATATCCTGGATGCCTGGAAAGTCATAAAATATTTAAAAAATTCTTGCTTTTTTATATTTTAAAGTGGGATTGTCTTTAAAAGTTCTAACTATTAAAAATATTTATCTTAACATTTTTTCACGAATGTATATTGAAATCGTACAAAATTCACAAATTTTTTGTGAAAAACATTTGAATTTCACGAATTTATAGTGAAATTGTTCGAAATTCACAAATTTATAGTGAAATAGTTTGAAGTTCACTAACTTAAACGTTTGAATCGTTTCACTAAACGTTTGAATCTCACAAATTTTTTATGAAAACGTGAACATTTCCGATTTCACTATTTTCGCGAATTTTTGTAGAAGCGAAATGCCCCAGATTTGCCCATCACTACTAGGCAAAAACGAACGTTAGCCAACGTTCACTATGAAATGCTCACCCTTACGAAGTTACCACTAGTGAAACCTCACTAGCATTTGGCTACAGAGACGCAACTTTGCATTTGCAGTGAATTAGTGTAGTGGTAGCGAATTTGCTCCTGGCGAAGCCTTTGCAGGTAAAAATCCACCCTTTAGTGAATTTGCCCCATGGAGTTGATCTTTGTGCAAAATACCTTGACACAATACCACAGTATAATGCAACTGGTTTTATTTATATTACGCCCAGTGATACAAGCCATACAGTGCAATGGACTTTGTGGCTCACAGACAGGCCAGTGATACAATAACTGAACTTGGCTTTTTTTATATCAATCCCATCTGTGTTATAAGGCTGTGTCCTTTGTGTTTAATAACTACAGGCAGACTCACATCAATTCAGCCTTTAGTTTAGAGGGTGTCAATTCTCTTAAACAAACGTCACAATGTTTCATATTAAAACAAAAATGGCTGGCTTTCAAATTCCTGGTTTATATTTTCTGTTCTAGTGCTGTACTCTGACAGAGGCCAGTTATGTCGGGGGGCAGAAAGGGTTTGGGTGGGGGCAGAGCTACTAGAGCAGCCTACAAGCAAGGTTACTGTTTGTCATTGCCTGGAGTCAAATGCTCAGCCAGTGTGTGTGAAAGGTTTGGTGGTGTTTTGTAATGAGCGATGCCCCAAACCTGGCACTTTAAGGGGGGGGGGGGCAGGTCCCTGGGGTGCAGGAGGCAAAGTTCAATTGTGTATGACTTGTATGAATTTATACACCATTATCTTACAGAGCAATAGCCACCCTCCAGGTATCCAGAGTTCCATGTTAGTGCTGTTTCCATTGCATGTGGCCCTTGGCTTTGTTAACCTTTATGTTGCAATGTCCTAGTTGGCTACAAGCTTGATTGAATTTTCCTATAAAGGTCTCCTAGCAAGGTTTTCCTCAGCCAAATGCAATAATTGCTCACTCCGAGGGCCCAGCTGCAAGCCCACAGCTTTAATATCACTTTTTCTTTTTATAATTCAAGGGCCATGGAATCCCTGCATTGTCCCCGGGGGGCCCCCTCTGCTGTAACTGTTACCTTGCGTAGAAAATTCCCAATATGCTTTATATTTACTGCCGTACTTTTAAATTTTAGTTTAAAAACCCATGCCGTTTCAGTGCAATCATCTAAATTCTCTTTGAGATGGGAGTATCGATTATTTGAGGGGCTGCGCCGCGCGGCCGCCTATCCCTGGTGAGATCCGTGTGCAGTAAGTGCTGAAAGCTCAGCTGCAGCCAGAAAGTGTGAAAAGAAAATAAGAAGAAAGCTCCAAGCAACAGACATTTCATATGCCCCTGTGGCCGAGCGCCAGCGCACGTTAAATAAAAATGGCAGTTCTGCTGATATTACGCTTTTGCTACCAACCGTCATAATAAGAGAAAACACGTTTTATTGGCCTAATAATGGGCTGGAAAGTGCAGCCAGCTGGTAGCAGGATATCACATAATGGATGAGTTTAATAGTGGAGCCTCCAGCAAGGTTTATCTGGTAGCCGAGCGCTCTGCGGGGACATGAGTAATGGAGGAACCTCTGCGTTCGGCCTCAGAGTCCTGTCTCTGCTGGGAAGCTGGGAGGCAGCAGGAAGATGAAATACATTGGGAATCAGAAGGAGCAGGCACTTTACTGCAGTCGGGATCTTTCCCCAAGAGCTCAGGGCCTGGTGTGTCCTTATTGGCATACAGCATCAGTAGCACTGCAGGTTTCTTATTCATGAATGGCTGACCTGTGACCCTTAACTTGTCCTTTAATTTCCTCTGCTTCCAACCATAGGCAGTGAGATTCCGGTAGCAGTTTAACAGCCACTGCAGGGACCTAAGCCCCATGCTTTTATTACAACAAATGTGGCCTATTAACTGAAATATTATGTTACGAGAATATTATTTTTTTTCTCTTTCCTTGAGCTTTTTTACCTTTTCCTTTTGACTTTGTATAACATGTTCTAATTTTCTTTCTGTGTTCTATCTTCCACTCCATTTTCATATTGATTATCCTGCCTGTTCTCCTGCTGTTTTTGCTTTCTCTTTATGTAATCCATCTATTCATTAGGATGTTTCTGTTTTCCTTCTCTTTTGCACCCTCCATTGTGGCTGCTTTCTGTTCCGCTGTTTGCAACCACTTTGTTTCCATATTTGCAGCCTTATAATCATATTCTCTTTTCTGTTCTCTTCTTTATCCCTTCCATTCTCTTGGAATCATGTCCTGCGTTGGGAGTGGTTTATGTTTTTACGAGGAGGAGTTTCGCCTTATAAAGATGCAAAAAAACTACAAAAAGGGGTATAAAGGTGATACCTTTATTGGCTAACTAAGATAATCATAGCGAGCTTTCAGAACATTTTAGTTCCTTTTTCAAGCTGAGTATATCTAAAAAGGAACTTAATTAGCCAGTAAAGATATCACCTTTATACCACTTTTTGTTCTTTTTTTTGCATCTTTATACGGGGCCAACACAGTACAACAACTTTAACTGGACGTATAAAGATGTAAATTTGGAGCGTGTTCAGACCCCAATTAAACTTCATAACTAAAAATGTTCCTATTTGCTATACTATTTTAATTCAGTATAATATGATGGTCCAGGCTACAGGCATATGGAATTCAGGACCAATTGCATGTGGTGATTCCCCCGGCTGGTTCTGCACATTATCCTTTGCTCGCTTGGCTGCACAGTGACGGCTGATGGAGGATCCTGGGGGAACTGAGGCTGATGGAGGCCAAAGAGGCGCTCCTGTCACTGACAGATCATGCAAGTTTAATGTTATAGCGTGTTTATCCATATGGCACGGAGACTAATGGATATCTGTCACTCCCCAGGCAGCAGGTGCAGTGAAGTCTGCATGGATCACAGACTATGAGACTGAGCTTAGGCTGAATATGGTTCCAGTAGGAAGGATCATGGGTACAGGGCATAGGGCACTGTTAATATGCATGTTATTCACTCCTCAGCAGCAGCTGAACCATATGACAAGCCAATGGTGAATTCCAAGCAATGATACACCATTAGCCCAACAGAACCAGGCCTAGGTCTCAGGGGACCTGTGGTGATGTAAATGCTTCCTATGGCCTACAAAAGATTAAGAAAATATTAAAATGTAATACCACTGCCTGAAAATCACTTCTTATTCCCTGTGTAGTGAACTTTGGAGCTACCTTGGGTAAAAATGTAGCTGAGGCCACTTCAAAGCTGGTTGCACACACAAGAAATGTGGTTTCAACATTATGATCTTTAATGGTTAATGACATTTAAATAGCTCCCAAATTCACTCAACAGTTTCACCCTACACAAGGGTAGGAAAAGAATTTTGGGAGGATAAACTGAGATTTCATTTCCCAGGCAAGACCAATCTGTAGCCAATCTGAGTATTAGAACATTCTCAAGTTTAGACCTACCTGTAGGCAATCAGAGCATTAGAACATTCCTGAGGCTAGAGCAATCTGTAGCCAACAAAAGCATTAGAGCATTCTCGAGGTTAGACCAATCTGTAGCCAATCAAAGCATTAGCGCATTCCTGAGGCTAGACTAATCTGTAGCCAATCAGAACATTAGAACATTCTCGAGACTAGACCAATCTGAAGCCTATCATAGCATTAGAGCACTCTAGAGGTTAAAGCAATCTGTAGGCAAGTAGAACATTAGAACATTCCTGAGTCTAGACCAATATGAAGCCTATCATAGCATTAGAGCATTCTTGAGGTTAGACCAATCTGTAGACAATCAGAGCATCAGAACATTCCCAAGGCTAGGCCAACCTGTAACAATCGGAATATTAGAATATTCTGGAGGCTAAAGCCAACCTGCAACCAATTAGAGCATTCTCGAGGTTAGACCAATATGTAGCCAATCAAAGGTCCCCATAGATGCAAAGATTTTTCTCTGATGAACTACCGATTTTAGTGCAATCCAACCAATCCGTCAATGAGTTTAGTGGGAATGATTGTGCATCCTACAATTTTCCGTCCGACATCAGTCAGGTTATAAAATTTTCATCGGTCACAGTGAAATCTATCTATTGTCCAATTTTTTTGCAGGGCCAAGCAGGCAGCTACCCTCAGTTTTCCTGGCTTCAACCATTTCAAATATCGCTTGAAATTGTCTTTTTAGTTGATGGACAAATCGATCGTTTCAAGATAATCTTGGTGTAACCATAAAGAAAAAATCTTTTAAAAATCTATAAATCTATGGCCAGCTTAAGAGTATCAAGCAGATTTGGAGAAATCGCACACCACACAAAACCTGGCAATTACTTTTTCTGGTGCCCAGCGATAGAGCAATTGGCCACCTCACGCCTAGGTCAAGAAAAAATTCACTGGCACACAGGAATTGTAGTAGAAGGGCAAGCCCTTGGCCATCGCATTAAAAAACTGCAAGAACTTGCCCTGTTACTACTGTACCAGTGACATTTTTCTGCAGCTTAAGAGTATTCCAGAGGCTAGACCAATCTGTAATAAACAAGGGAAAGTTGTGCTCACCACTAATTTAAAAAACCATTAGGCTGTGACCACAAAATGCATACAAATACAAGAGGTCCTCTGCACTCAACCCATTATCAATATATTTAAGACATTGAGACATTTTGTGCATACAGCTACTAAAATGCCTTACCCTTTAATCAAAACAGGGGTTGTTTGTCCATATATTGCAATATATTTAAGCTGGCCAACTACGTCAAAGTCATCCCATATCTGGCCAGTCCTGATCTCAAATTGCATCTGATTCATTAAGAATTCTATTGGTTCATTATACATTTTACAAAGTTTCACCTGCAACTTACCTGCTGCTTTCAAAGTAAAACTCCCAAACTTGGATGCCCTTTTATTGGCCACCAGTGGGATCACCTGACTATAGTTGGGAAGGGGTGGGAGCTACAACAAGGAGCTGGTCACTGCTCCTATATGAACTATAGCAAACAAGGGAACGTAGTGCTCACCACTGTAGCCAATCAAAGTATTAGAACATTCCTGACAAAAAAATTTGAATATTCCCAGGGCAAGACCAACTTTCAGCCAATTAGAGCATGAGAATGTTTTCAGTAAAACATATTTCTGTATGACACCACCATGAGTATAAGGGCCGTAACAAATCCATAATTTTTTTAAACAGGCCAAATCCTGAATCATCTGGAGGTTCAGAATATTTACATTTGAGAAAATAGAAAAATAGCATCAGTTGTAACCAAGAAATTGTTGCTCATAGTTTTCTACAGATGGATAATAACCAGGTGCTTGGGTGGGGTACTCAAAGGCTGACTCTGGCCAATGAGGGGACCTTGAATATCACTAGTGCACTGCCTGCCCAGGTCACAACTCATTGTATATCAGGTTTGATGCTGCAGCAGAGCAGGATAATTGGACGGAGTTAGATGGAAGGGGAGCTGCAGATTGTGAGGTGTCTGCACATCACACGGGGTTATCGTGCCAGACTCTTCCGACTGAGGCTTCTCATTTGGCGCAGCTAACGCTGACAGATGCACAGAGATGTCTGCCGCTTCCTTGTCATTGATCATCTGCGCGGAGCTGGGACTGGGGATGTTAAAGGTTGACAGCAGCAAACGTCGGCGTGTTATTATATAGTGCGGAAGGGAAATGAAGATAGAAACGTCAGACTAATGAATCCCCAAACTCCCATTTGGCCAAACTTTACTGTGCAACAGTCATTACAAGCAAGGAAGCTCAGTACTTTCCACTTGAAGCCGAATATTCATCTTTGTCTGTTCCCAGAACAGTTCAGTCAGCGGTTCTGCCTGTGGAAAAGCTTTATAGGCCTCAGGGATAAATTCATTAGAGGGAAACGAGAGGAGAGTGTTTTGTTTATGCAATCTGACAGGAGTTCAAATTCACCTGGTGCTCAACTACAATTCCCACAATGCAACAGGTGCCAAAGCCTAATTTGTGTATCTTATAGATACCTGTATGTAAGCAAGAGAATGCTTTCCGATGGGGGTTCAAATAGTAGCAGCTGCTGTAGGACCATTACATAGAGGCATACAGAACATCAATTGTCAACAGCAAGAGGAAAGCAGGTACAGTAGGGCAACATGGAAATAGTTGGGACGATGAAGACAGCTGAGCAAAATGGAAACAGTATGGCAAGATGGCAACATTAGAGCACACGACTGTGCAAGATGGAAACAGCAAGACAAGACATTAGGACAACATGAGACAGTGGGGAAAGATGGAGCCAGTAGGGTGAGATGGCAACTGTATGATAAGAAACATGGCATCAATAGAGCAAGACTTGAGAGTAGAGCACAATGGAGCTAATAGGATAAGGTGGAGTTGAAGGACAAGATGGAAATAGTATGAAGTGGCAACAACAGGACAATATGGAGTCAGTAGAACAGCAAAAAAGGACAGTAAGGCAAGATGTTACAAAAGGACAAGACTTTCAGAGCCAGTAGGATGAGATGGCAGCATTAGGAAAAGGTAAAGACCGTAGGACAATATCTCAACAATAGAGCAAGATGTGACAGTAGTAAGATTAAGACTCTGGCAGCAGGGCAAGAGGGAACCAGAAGAGTGAGGTGTCAAGATGGAGTTAATTGGGTTAGAGGGAGAAAGTAGGATGAGATGGAGACAGTAGGACAAGATGGCTATAGTAAGGTAACTGTGACAAGATGGAGACCGGAGGACAAAATAGCAATAATGCAGCAAGATGTGCCAGTAGATCAAATCTCAGGCAGCTGGGTAAGATGAAGCCAGCTGGCAGAAGAAGGACTGGCAGTAGTAGGACAATGAGATGAGATTAGTAGTAGTTGGACAATGAGATGAAAGTAGTAGAACAAAATAGAGACAGTATAGTGATGTTGCAGCAGTAGGACAAAATGGAGGCAACATTGAGAAAGTAGTGTAAGCAAGAAACAGTAGGACAAGATGACAAAACTATTTCAAGATGGAGACAGTAGGACAAGATGGCAACAATACATCAAGATGGAGACAGTAGGACAAGATGGCAACAATACATCAAGATGGAGATAGTTGGGACATTGGAAGCAGTAGATTGAGATGGAAACAGTAGAGTAAACTGAAGTTACACATTATAACAATGATGCTCTGTCCAAACTGTGCCTGCCCTTTTGTCTTTACAGCTGCTTGCGCCAGGCTAGTACTTTACTGCAACTGCTGGGAGTTATTTTAGCTGAAAAGTGCAAGGTTGGAATGAATTTATTCTTTGGGCCGTGCCCCACTAAATATAGCCCTGACAAAAAGTTGCAGCTTTAAATGTGCTTTTCTGCTTAATTCCATCTGTTTATGAACAACAGTTGCAGCTCTCTGTTACATCTCTATGGCTCTGATATTCCAGCTGGTTGCTTGGAAACTCCAAAATCATTAAGATCAGAGACCAACTGCAGATTCACTTACGTGTACTCTGTACATCAAGATAACATGCTAATGACAAATGGGGATAGCTGAGAATTCTGGGAGTTGCAGTTAATCAGATATGAAGAGATGATTATTTCATTGCTACTTTCACATTTCAACCTCTCCTGGTTTCCTGAGCTGAAGTGCTACAGCCGACTGCAATAAATTGTTTATTGCCATTCCTGTGCTGGTGCTTTTGGGACCGTGTTCCAAGAATTGGCATATGCTCTGCAGCCCCCCCAGTAGCACAGCACAGCCTGTTCTTTTATCAATTTGTCCTCTGCATTGGGAATAGCAAATGTACTTATACATTCTACCCCAGGGGCCAATAAATAGAAGAAAATCTGATGATCACCTGCTGGCTTTTTGGCAAAACAATGATCTTAAAGCTGATGGTGCCAGAAATTGGAATAAATTAAGAGATTTATGCAAGATTTATAGAATTTTCAGATGCAACAATTTATTTAAATTATCTGTAGAATTAACCAAGGGAATATGTCTTTTTCCTTGATACATGTATGGAACATAAACAATATTGTCTGGGATCCCTATTCTACAGAACAGGTGGAACAGCCAACTGTGTGCTACAAGTTTCTAATTGAACAAAGGAAATAAATATGAGGTTCCGTTGCCTCCTCCTCCTGTACTCCTGTGCTTCCATAGTTTTATGATATCTCTTAGTTCAACCCTGGATCAACCTTAGGAGGCTGTTCCTGCTAAATTGTGCTTAGTACAGGGGAATACCTATGCTGCCATAGTTCTATGGTATCTCTCTGTACAGACTATGAGCAAACATAGGGACTGTTCCTGCTGAATTGTGCTTAGTACAGAGGAATACCTATGCTGCCATAGTTCTATGGTATCTCTCCGTACAGACTATGAGCAAACTTAGGGACTGTTCCTGCTGAATTAGTACAGAGGAATACCTATGCTGACATAGTTTCATGGTATCTCTGTACAGGCTACAATCAAATTTAGGGGGCTTTACTGGTGAATTGTGCTTAGTACAGGAGAATACCTATGCTGACATGGGATCTCTCTGGACAGGCTATGAGCAAACTTAGGGGGCTGTTCCTGCTGAATTGTGCTTAGTACAGGGGAATACCTATGTGATATAGTTTTATGGTATCTCTCTGTACAGCCTTGGATCAAACTTAGGGGGCTGTTCCTGCTGAATTATGCTTAGTACAGGGGAATACAGTATCTGCTGTATGCTGCCATTAGCATAGTATTTCACTTTACAGGTCCCTGTTGAACTGATATTCTCTTATTCACATGAAGATACCTTTGCACGACCCATTTCGAGCAATTGTGACATTACAGAAAAACAAGGACGTTTGAGGCCAGCATGGAACAATGACATCTTATCCAAGAACGAAACTTCAAACTGAGCCTGTGGTGCCTTCAGATTAACTATAGAAAACAAGAATAAACTAATAACGGCAGCCAATACTTCCATTAGACAAACATTAAAAAAAGGGAAGCTATGGGGGCCCTTTAACCGCCACCAGGATTTTTGCCATTTCCATCAGTTTTGTGAGTGTGGATTAGTGGCTTTTGTGCCAGTTGCAATGTAGCAATTTCAGAAAGGTTTTTCCAGCTCGCAACTTCAATTATCTCCGTGGGTTCCCGGCTGTACGGACCTTTCATATATTTTATTGCTTTCAGAATGAGGGATTATGGTAAAACTAACAAAGAATCATTATTCCCATTAATGGCTGAACTTTGAAGCCCCCAAATCCATTTTCTTCTCCCCCCCCTGTTCCTGGGAATTATTTCTCAAATCCCAGACCGGTCAATGTCTGTGGTGATGTAGGGCCAGAAATCATTTACTTGCAGTCTAATTGCCCGTGTCAGGAGATTTACACAGGCTCATGGGGAAGGTGAAACCAAGTCGATTTAGGGGCAGCTGAAGAGTTCATATTCTTATTGGATGGGGAGTATCTTACAGGCACTAAAAATGTCTTCTTTTATTTTGGTTCTATATAATGAACACACTAAATACTAAAACTCTGCTTCTACCTGCAGTTGCACCTGTGGTGGAACCCAAGTTGCAGGAGATCCGCCAGGCCATGCACACTGGCTTCACAATGAAGTGCAACCTGCTGAAGGGAAGTCCACTCAAACTAGCCACTGCTGTGTGGAGATACAATGGGAACCTGCTCAATGTGGACCCCACGGAGCAACAGGAATATTCAGAACTGAGGATAAACAGCCTGAACCAGAAGACCAGTGGTACATATGAATGCACCATTTCAAATGACGTCGGCTCCGACTCGTGTATCTTTCAGGTGACCGGTGAGTTATGTCCCAGCTTAAAGCAGTGGTTGGGGCTGGTGGTCTTATCCAGAAGGCCTATATTTTACAGAACAGTGGTTCCAAGATTGTAGGGCTCCATAGGTGGTACCCAAAGCAGTGGTTGTGGATCACAGCAAGAAGACCAGTTGATTTATGGACCCAACATGAAATAGAACAGTGGTTCCTAACCCATGAGGTTTTCTAGGTGTTGCTCAAAGTTTTGGTCTTAGACAGAAGGTCAGTTGAATTATAGCCCCTATATTCTATAGAACACTTTCCCAAACTGTGTGGCTCTTTAAGTTGTGCTCTAGGCAATGTTTAAGGGGTCAGAAGGCCAGTTGATGTATGGACTATACATTCTGTAGATCAGGGACTGGTTGGTACTAGTATCACAAACAAGGGAAAGTTGTGCTCAACGCAAAATTTTAAAACCATTAGGCGGGGGTGCAATGAGCCTGTGACCACAAAATACATATAGACAAATACAAGAGGTCCTCTGCACTCAACCCATTATCAATATATTTAAGACATTGACTTACCCTTTAAACAACAGGGATTGTTTGTCCATATATTGCAATATATTTAAGCTGGACAACTACGTCAAAGTCATCCCATATCTGGCCAGTCCTACTCTCAAATTGCATCTGATTCATTAAGAATTCTATTGCTTCATTATGTATTTTACAAAAGGGACTACGTTTTACCTGCAACTTACTTGCTGCTTTCAAAGTAAAACTCCCAAACTTGGTTGCCCTTTTATTAAAAACCAGTGGGATCACCTGACTATAGCTGGGAAGGGTGGGAGCAACATGGGGACATGTTGATGCATGTTGGTTACACACAGGGAAATGGTTAAACATGGCTCTGCAGTTAATATAAGGCCTTTCAAGTGGAGCTCAATAGCAGCCATGTTTAATGCATAAATTGCGTTGTATAATTTATGTCCTTCAGCTTCAGAGGATCTGGGCTCCCCAGGCACAGAGATGGGTTTATCTTAAAATAACAATGTTATTTATTGCAATATTTTTCCAATGCAGGTTCTGGGGTGGGGGGGGGATTATTTATCTTCTCTCTTTTATAGGACAAGCCTGTATTAACTGTTCTTCCTCTTGCAGGGAAGGCCCTCAGCCCAGAGTTCTACTATGATACCCCGAGCCCGATTAAGGTCTTCAAGCAGTTTAGAAACTACTCATATTTGCTTCAGTGGACCCAGAAGGAGCCTGGTGATGTGGATCCAATTACGAGCTACAGGCTGGAATATCGACAGGTAAGGATAGGCCAGATGTTAGGTAACTGTCTGTGAAATAATATCTTCAGACAAGTCTACACCCTGATGTATTTGCTCATAGGGAATTATAGGAGCTTTTCTTCCCTTTGATCATGAATCGATTCAAAAAAAGTTGGGCTCAAGGTAAAGGAATCCCAGCCAAAAGGCCACTGGGACAGAATGCTCTGTTATACAGATAGCTAGAATCTCAGCCATAAAGCAGGACAGGACTGCTGCTTACAATGTGGATCAGAAAGGATCTGTGCAGCCACTCGGACAGAATGATCTGTTATACAGATAGCTAGAATCTCAGCCATAAAACTTAGGCAACTGTAAGTAGTGATTGCTGGGGCTTTGGGCATGGAAAGGGTTAACAGAATTAAACCTGCTTTTTCTCCTTGGATAGGGCCTGTGCTTAAAAGTTGCAGAAGCGTTCTTCTGGGCTTTGTTTAGTTATTGATCCCTCTGGCCTTTGCTATTGCGTGAGGGCAGGAGTATGAGAAGTACTGGGCACCGGTGGATGCTTTCTCTATCCAGAATCTTCACAGGATCCATTATCCTCTTAAAACTGTAGTTTAGAATGGACTCGGCGGCACTCCATCTCCCCGGCAGGAAGGCTGCATTATCTGATGGGGATAAGTGGCTTTAATGTTATTATTCTGTCTCCTTATAGCAGAGCAAAAAGCTCACAAGGAGCAGCCAGCAGTCATGGAAACAATAAGAGATGCTGCTTATGGGAGTGGCCAAGGGACTGGCGTGGGCCAAAAACATACAAATGTTCATGTGATGAAAGGAAAATGGTTTCTCTTAAACTGCTGGAAAGGGGGAGTATTCCTTTTATTTCCAAATAGAAATCATGTATATGTCATGTATGTAGTTGGTGTGCAATATACAAGTAATAGGTATCCCTTGTGCTGGAGTTCAGGGGAAAATGATGCATTTGTTGTACCTATTCTTACACCAAGTCTACTAGTAACTGAGGCCCTGAATGGGAGGGAGCTTTATACTGTCCTGAAATATAAATGAATGCCATGTCCCATCTCCTCATTGGCACTTGAGCCGACTCATTTAATGGGCGCACCCGTCGGACTTGGTGCCCGATCAGATTCCATGATGGGGTAATTTAGGAAGACTTGGCAAGAATGGCAGGTGCTCGTTAGATGTGCTGGGCTCATTACAGGAACCTTAGCCAAATGCTTATTACTGTCTAATTAGACTTGCTGACCCATAACGGGGCCTCACTAATGACACTTCAGAAGCATGACTTTGTTGGACGGTAGATCTTGCTGCATTACTTTATAATTATAATTAGCAATTAAAGAGATACTGGCCCGGTCCTGATATCTTATAGGAGAAGCTCACTCAGCGCTGGGGCATGGTGGGAGAAGGATTAGGATAGAAGTTGGAGGCCTGCATATCAACACAGGCACCGAGCATTCTATCCCCCAGTGGAGCACTGCTCTGCTCTATCATTCCTGGCATCAAAAAATAAGCTTCCTCATCGTCAAACCACCAATAGGATGACCAGTTGGGGGAATGGACATACTTACTGCAATGGACATCTGTCATTCAGGAATGTCCTAATATAACCCAGCTTGTTGCACCAGCCTGTGTAGCTACCAGATCTCCCCCACTCAATTATAGACACACAACTGCTGATGAAAGGACTTGATGCATAAGGAGACCTGTTCTGGGGTTTTCAACTTTTTGCTCAAACTCCACTCACTACTCGACGAAGACTGAAGAAAAGTAGATGGCGCCTGTGAACTCCCGAGGACAGATTCTGCACGTAGGGGTAAATAAAAGATAATTAGGGACATTTGCCCGGGGTACCAGGTAGGCTGGGAGGAGGAGGGAGGGGAATCTATTTAGAGTAGGGGGGAAGAGGTATTTAATAAAATGGGTTGAATTCTCCTTTCAAGGAGAACTAAACACATTATACCAAAAGCCCCCTAAACTGCCTGCCATTGCCCCTCTCCCTCCCAGAACTGTACATTCGCCAAAAAACCAACCCCTTTAAAAAAATCTGACCATCACACCCACACACGAGGAATTGCCTCCAGTGCAGTCACACCACCTGCACACCTGGTAGTTACACCACTTAGTTGCACATCCCTGCGGCATATACCCAAAAATTATTATTTGGTTATGTAATATGTGCTTTTATCAGCCCTACAGGGCTTTTAGGCACAGGTAAATCCACTTTCTAGCAATCCTGCCCATCCTGTTGGTTTATTTAAAAGCTCTATATTAGCACACCTAGAGCCATGCAAGTATATGGAACATAGTACAGGTATGGGGTTTTCCAGATAATGGATCTTTCCGTAATCTGGATCTTCATACCTTAAGTCTACTAGAAAATCATGTAAACACAATAGGCTGGTTCTGCTTCCAATGAGGATTAATTAAATCTTAGTTTGGATCATGTACAAGCTACTGTTTTATTATTACAGAGAAAAAGGAAATCATTTTTTAAAATTTGGATTATTTGATTATAATGGAGTCTATGGGAAACGACCCTTCCGTAATTCAGAGCTTTCTGGGTACTGGGTTTTTTCCGGATAACATATCCATACTTGTACTTGTATCCTAATATAACAGGGCGGGGGAAATATTCCCATAACAGAGGGATATTTATAAAATATACATTATTATGGGTTTCATGTCTTTCAGCACAGCCCAGTGAACTGTTGGCAGGTAGGCAGGCATGGCACTGGCGTAAACATTTCTTCGTGACTGTCGCTATGCTAAATCTCAGCTGCCTCCATTTGGCTGTCAGGCGGGTCACAGACCCCCAGTTTGTGGCTGTATAAAGACTGACTGTAATGGTAGATGGAGCAGAAAGACATAGGATCGTGCAAAGCCAAAGGGGTGGGTGTTAACCTGACACAACGTGGCATGTTCCCAATTGGCTTTGGCTGGTTAACCCAACTGAGAGATCCTCATTAACACTGAGCTTTAATTGAAATTTTGCAAAGCTGTCTGGTCTCATTAGGCCTCTATTTACAGACACAGCCATCTGCACAAATGTGAGGACTCTCAGCCGCTTAATGTCTGATTGGAGACGATTTAGTCAGACATAAAGATATTAGATTACCCCGCGGCCTTACACCCATCACCAGTGAAACAGCCCAGAAAGCATGAAACTGATCGCACCCAATTAAGCCTGTGGCTTCCTTGTGTGGTCTAAATCCTGCAGTGCCAGTGAGGCATCTTCCACACTAAATTAAAACCTACAAATTTGCCCAATGGGTAAAGACAATGTGAAATAATGTTATAATGCCTCCCACTTGATCACAGCCAACAGATTTAGGGGGGGTGGGTGGGGGTTTTATATCAATAGATGCCAAGATAGATCAAACATTCAATACATGCAGTAATGGATCAGACCATCTATACAAGCAGTGGCTGATCTTCATACCGTGCAGTGATGGATCAGAACTTTATTATATCGATTAAACCTTCCTTACCTGCTGTGATGGATCACATTGATGACGTATAATTACATGTAGCGATAGACTGAGGCTTCATCCAACCAACATTGTGTGAAAGATCAAACCTTCCTTTTATGCAGAGATGGATCAAACAATCTTGACATGATGTGTTTTATCAGATCTTCATTGCCCTCAGTGATGGATCAGACCATCATCACTTGAAGAAAATACTAGGTAATACTTAATCATTATGTGCAATGTCGTATCAAATAGTGATCGGTCATACCTTCAAAAGGATGGATCAGCAGAGATGACTCAAACCTTCATTGCATGCAGTGATGGATCGTGTCTTCTTCACACATTTTGATGGATCATATCTGATATCCCTAGTAGTATAGTGTATTCTATGATGGATCAAACTAGATAACATGTAGTGAAAGTTCATTGCAGAAGTTATGGATCCAACTTTCATGGCACTGTGTAATAGACTAAACCTTCATTACATACAGTGATGGCTCCAACCCTCATGACATGTTGTGTTGTGTCAGCCCCTGGTCCACTACCTCTGTGGTGAATCAGACCTTCATGACTTCATGATAGCTCTTATCTTCTGTAATGGATCATAACTTCTTTGCAAGCTTTATGTTTTATAACTTCATACCCTAGTGCCTTAGTGTGGTCTAACCACTCTGTAGTTTAAACATCCTCATGTCACCTGCCTCCTCCTTTGGAGAATTTTTCAATTAGACATGTTATCAAGTGGATTTTCTATATATTTGTCCCAACACCTTCTAAGGCTTCTCTTTTCTAAGAAGAACCTCAATTTGTCCACCTATTGATACATACTCCCCTCCTTCCACTTCTTTTCTTGTCTTTTATATTGGTGGGTTCCTCAGGATAGCCATCCATTCTCCCCCACTGGGAAGTGAAGATCAAAATTCTTTGACCTGTTCAAATGGAAGTTGAACGTTTGTCTCCAAATCCATCATGTATGAACGAAAGTGTCCCTATGTTCCTCTGCTTCCCTAATCAATCCTCCTGGCATCTTGGAGATTCCCAATACCATGCTAAGCTGCAAACCAGATGAACAGAAGCAAATAAAGATCAAAAAGTTGCTGCCATCGAAATCTGTGCAGCTCAGCAGAATGTTCTGAAAAATAACTGGGCTTAAAAAAGACCCTGGTGCTGATGGTCAGACAACCAAGACCATAACCAGATCCAACTTCTCCAAATGATCAGTAAGGATTATATATCATTATATGATATTACTCTGTCCAACTTTCCATGAGGAACCAAGATAGACCTGTAGGTGGGACAGTGCATTGTTGTTCTTCGGTTTTAGTGGCCGGGCAACAGGTTTGACATCCCTTTGAGGTTCTGCTTGTTTGTTGTGCTTTATTTATCAGCTGCAAGTCATGTCTTGTGTGAAATGTAGGATGGCAGGTGACTCACAGTGAATATTGCAATCTGATATCAATTATTTTCGGTGGTGTCAAAAGTAAAAAATGTGTTTTGACCTTGTCTTTGTGCAATATATCTATAGATATCATATCAGCAGTTAGTCTTATGCCTTGTGTGAGATGTAGCATATACAGTATATATATATATTCAGAAGGAAGGATCAGAAGGGAGTGTGACTGTGTGATGACAGGTATGGTAGAGAGAGATGATGCCTATAGTAACAGTGGGATAATAGTCTCTGGGAAGGGAGTGTGACTGTGGGATAGCAGGTATAGTAGGGAGATATGGTGCCTATAGTAACAGTGGATAATAGTCTCTGGGAAGGGAGTGAGACTGTGGGACAGCAGGTATAGTAGGGAGAGATGGTGCCTATAGTAACAGTGGATAATAGTCTCTGGGAAGGGAGTGTGACTGTGGGATGGCAGGTATAGTAGGGAGAGATGGTGCCTATAGTAACAGTGGATAATAGTCTCTGGGAAGGGAGTGTGACTGTGGGATAGCAGGTATAGTAGGGAGAGATGGTGCCTATAGTAACAGTGGATAATAGTCTCTGGGAAGGGAGTGTGACTGTGGGATGGCAGGTATAGTAGGGAGAGATGGTTCCTATTGTAGAAGTAGGGATCATTCTTGCATCTCTAGGCTCCTGACCTATATTTTCATTTGGTTACAGACAAACTTGAGAAATATAATGACCAAGGACATACCGGTTCGGGGGATCCAGAAGGGGCAACTCCAGCAGTACCTGCTGACAGACTTGAAAGCGAACCAGAGCTACGAGGTGCAGCTGACACCATACACCAGTTTTGGATCAGGAGACTTTGCCTCCAGGATCATCCAATACACAGAACGTAGGTATTACAGAGAACCAGACCTCTACAACTGGGACAGCATTAGGGGAGATAGGATTCACTTGTCCTTTCTGACCATGGGAGAGTTACTGGGCCTCAAAAATATCCAGAGGTTGTCCTGTTTTACCAATGTATTTTGAAATTGCTTCTAATTGGGGCCTCATGGGGACCTCTACACCTTCTGGGTCCCCTGCAGCCGCAGGGTCTGCTTTCTCTGTAGTTACGCCCCCTGCCAAAACCTGACCCAGCCCTATCTACTTTGTGAGATTGTCACTCTATTTTAAATGCAACAATGGGCCAGAAAAAGCATCAGAACATTGACCCAGACCCAGCAGAGCTTTCAGACTGCTCCTGCATTAGTTTTGGCATTTTATAGAGAAGCTGTTGCAATTCCAGTTGAATGAGCAGCCCCCACTGGGAACCCTCCCATCACTGCTCTCAGGCACATTTTCCGATCCGTTTCTCAAGCTCCGTCCCTGGTGATGGGACCCGGCTTTCTGGGCAGCTTCAGCTGAGTGACGCATGAACCCTGTTGGGATGAAAGAGTTGTCTGTGCGTGTGGCTTTTCCCTGCCACTGCTCCCTAGCGCCCCCCCACTGCATGCTATAATCCTACATGAGGCAGTGTAACCCCTAAAGTGCCAGGTACTTAAGAAGCATATGGAATCCTGCAGTAGAGGAGAACAGACACAGCCTCTCTGATACTGTGGTTTTGATGGTATTATACACTAAGTGTAAGGGCTGACATTGCAAGGAGACTATTAACCCCTGCTATGCTGCATAAAGGAGCTTAGAGCCTAGCTATTTGAAGGATGCACTCAATAGATGCTGCAGGAGCACAGAGACTTACATATAAGTGAGTGCTCCCTATTTATTAAATGATAATTAGTTCTATAAACTTGAGAACTTATTTATTGTTTATGTATTAACCCTTTCTCTACATGCTAAATGGGGACCCCATTTGTGCTGTGTACCATGAATGACCCCAGAGCAAAAGTACAGCATTGTGGGCCCAGCGCTGGCAGAGGGCCGAGCCGGATTTATTGCCGCCATTATATTCCCAAGGAGATAAAGTAAATCCCTCTCCCAAGGCCTCTTGGTGTTGATCTGTATCCCTGCCCTATAAAGACAATTTACAGTCCTTCCTAAATTATCTGAGCTGTTGTGACCTTATACATTAACCCCTCACAGACAAAACAAGGGCTACAACTCGGAAAAGAGTAAACAACTGCCTGTTTTTCTACTGAACATTCAGTGGTTAACCCCTGTCCATCAATTTCACCTCATACAGGCCAATGTTTGGTTATTCTCTATACAGTGTGTGTCTGTTATATTGCCCATAAGTGCACCTTCTGGAAATGCTAAGGCATGGCAGCCACCAGGAATCACAGGGCCCTATACCTTTAAGCTAGGAAGGTGCTACCTCATAGGGACCCAATTATTAATGCATTGCTCAACTAGACCCTGACCACAAGTGGGATGTGGCTGCAATGCCACCCTTGATCCACCCCGGACATGCCCCGTTATGATGAAACCCTGCCCACAAGCTAGAGTCCTACAGTGGGTTGGGTACCCACTGGTTACCTGCAAAAAAAGCAGGTACCCTGTGGAACAAGGGTAGGCTTTTCCAGTTGCGGGTATAGATGCGGGTCTGCGGGGTCGCAGGTTGGGGGTCTCTTCCTGCTGCAGCTCTCTTCCTGCAGCATTCCCTCCACTCGTCTCCCATCTGACTTCAGGCACAGCTCTCTTGCATCACACGGCACGCTTCTATCCCTCTTGGCTATCGGCCACGCTTGATGATGTTACTTCCGATTTGCAGCAGCACCACTTCCGGCTAGATGGTAGTCGGCGGGTTGCGGGTCGGGTTGCGGATAAGGAAGTGGCTGGTCTGGGTCGGGTAGTGGATTAAAGTGGGTAAATATGCAGGTCACGGTTCGGGTTGCAGACTGCGGGATACGGGTTCGGGTCTGGTCCATGTCTTAGAAATTGGTTCCATGCAGGACTCACAATCTATTCAGACTCCTTCCTCACCTCCCCAAGCCCACCCCTATGCAACCTGTGAGTCACACTTTTCTTGGGCCCCCATCTACTTTTGGGCATCTTACTGCACTACCCCCTCAACAACCCATTTCATTAGCAAAGCACCTTCTCTTGGGCATAGTCAGACTGGCATTTTTGGGCTCTCAAATGATTTGAGACATAAGCCTTGAGCTCAGAGGGGTTTATTTACCAAGTGCAGAAGCCCCTGTATCTTTTGGGGTGGCAGTATGGCCCATATATACCCCAGTTGTGGTACTAAGACCCAGAGTCAGACTGGGGGTCCCATCGGGACTGTTGTCCCGGACCCACTACTGTGACCCTGCGCATGCGCGACTGCAGCCGTGAGGCCAGGAAGGACAGGAGATCAGCAGAGGGGGTCTGGTCTGCTGGGGGCCCACCGGGTTTTTTCCTGGTGTCCCGCCGGGCCAATCCAACGTGTTAAGACCCTTCATACAATAGAATTTTCCTCCAAAAAAAGGTATTTGTTGCTCCAGTGAATGCAGGCAGTAAGGCACGTACAACAAGGGCAGGAGGCACAGGATGATAAAGTAACTTGCAGGCAGCGACCGACTCTCTGATAATTAACTGGGCAGTCGATTTCTTTCCTTTATTCCCACGGGTGACAATTAAAGTTTGTAAGAAGTTACAATATTACTCTTTTTCCCACTAAATCCCTAAGCAAGAGATTAAGCAGGTCATTTGTTATACTCTGAAGGTCCATAAGAACTATAGGCAGCCCACGCGTCCCACAAGCAGGGATTAGAATGTCGGCCCTATGTATTTACAATAGTTGTTATTAAAGGGCAACTCCGACCATAAACTGTTTTCTGTCTAAAATGAAAAATGTAACGCTAAGGAACTCCTTTATATACAGTACATTCCTATTTATTCTTCTAACTTATTTTAATAGTTATTGTAATAGGTAACCTGGCTGTCTTTGCCTTTCTGTTCACTGGTTCTGACTTTTTACAACAATGCGGAAGTCGTTTCTCCTTTCTCCTTAATTAATCAGCTGCCTTCTGCTACATTGTTTGAGGAATTAGAACCAGAAAGTCTTCTTCATAGTGGGAAGGCCAACAAGAAGGAGCAATGGCATGAAAACTTTAACCCAATGAATATTTGTTGCTTGAGTACTACTGAATCAGGGATTACAGTAAATGCGGAATGAGCAGAAATTCCTGACACATGAAACAGAAAACTAGTGAAATTTGGATTTTTTTTAATTACATCTTTCATAGGACAAATCGATTTGGGCCGGGGAGAGAGTTGTCATTCCCCTCACGTACACATTTATATAAAGCCCAGTGGGCTTGAGCTGCAGGAGACCCCTAGGCTGTTAAACCTACAGAGTTGCATTCCCTCTGATCATCAAAGTTCATTGGAAATTACAGTTTTATGGGCCTGGGGATGAAACGAATCGGAACAACTTTCCAACTGGGGGGACTTCAGAATAGTTGCTTCTTTCCAACCCTTAAAGAGTTAAATAGGTTGTTCCGCTTTAAATTTTTGAGCTATTTAGCTTTTTATTCAGCAATTTCAGCGATCCAGTTGTTAGGGTCCAAATTACCCTAGCAACTTTGCGTTTATATGATGAAGAGACTGGAAGATGAATAGGAGAGGGCCTGAATAGAAAGCGGAGTAATAAAAAAATAACAATACACGTGTAGCCTTACAGGGTATTTATATTAGATGGGGTCACTGAATCCCATTTGAAAGCTGGAAAGAGTTAGAAGAAGGAGATGAAGAATTTAAAAACTATAAAAAAAAAAGAAAAAAATGAAGGCCAATTGCAAAGTTGCTTAGGGCCCTTACACACGGGCGTTTTTACCTGTGCTCCCCTGTGTTCCGTTTTGCTGCGTTCAGCCGCAGGGGAGCGCAGGTATAGACGCACTCAATTATTTTCAATGGGGCTGTACTCACACGAACGCATGTAGGCGCCAAACGCAGGAAAAATGCAGCATGTTGCGTCTGAACCTGCGTTCGGCGCTTACACGCGTCTCGTGGGTACAACCTCATTGAAAAGAATGAGGTGCATCTAGACCTGCGCTTCCCTGCGGCTGAACGCAGCCAAACGCAACGCAGGGGAGCGCAGGTCCAAAACGCCCGTGTGTACGGGCCCTTAGGGCTCTAACACATGGGCGTTTTTGACTGTGCTACCCTGTGTTGCACCTTCTTCTGTTCAGCTGCAGGGGAGCGCAGGAGTAGATGCATTCAATTATTGTGAAGGGGGCTGTACACACACAGACGCATGTATGCGCCGAACGCAGGTAGTAATACAACATGCTTCGTCCCACATGCGTCTGTGTGAGTACAGCCCCATTCACAATAATTGAGTGAGTCTACTCCTGCGCAGTGCAGTGTAGCGCAGGCAAAAACGCCCGTGTGTAAGAACCCTTAGAATTATTTGTTATAGTAAAAGGTGAACCAGCCCTTTAAATAGGTTCTACACAGTCTTTATCCATACTTTGCTGGACATATTATCACAGGTTAAATTAGGCAGAGAGCTGTAGTCCAGCAACATCAGAGTTGGAGTCTTAAAATTATATTGAGAGGTGGGCGGCATGTGGATCTCACCTCAGGACCCACTAGCACACCACCACAAGCAGCAATGATTCAAACACATTAAACCTACTAAATAAGAATGTTACAAAGAGGGAAATGTCTATTTAAATCCAGCGATACTTTGTGTCGCTCCTGAAACTGATGTGGGTCACGGAGGGCTTGGTGCTTCCAATTACTTTATTGCCAGAATCAGTATTTTGGCAGGTGAATGTACAAACTTTATTCACAGATTCTGTTTTTCTGGAAACTAAACCTTCTCTCTTCTTTTCCCTTTATTTCTGCAGCCAATTCTCCCAACCTATCAGGTAAGTGCTACTGTCTATCTCCCATACATAACCCCTTATAGCCAATGCAACAAGTTATACTAGTGCTTACATATGTTCATTATATTTGCCTTATCCCTCTAAGTAAGCAGACAGCATTTAGCCTAGGGCTTCATTATACAGCTCATCAGAGCCCCAAACGTTCAGAAAGGCCTTGGATGTGGCCGAAATGTCTTGAGCCAATTTATTAATAAAAATATTTTCTACAATTTTAAAACCTCAGAGTGCTGATCCTTTTTGCAGTTGTGTATATATATATATAATATATATACACACACAGGGATGGGACCTGTTATGCAGAATGCTCAGCTTTCCGTAATCTGGATGTTCTTACCTTAAGTCTACTAGAAAATCATTTAAACATTAAAACTTCCAATAAAGATTAATTATATCTTAGTTGGGATCAAGTACAAGCTACTGTTTTATTATTACAGAGAAAAAGGAAATCATTTTTAAAAATTTGGATTATTTAGATAAAATGGAGTCTATGGGAGATGGCCTTTTTGTAGTTTTGGGACTTTCTGGATAACAAGTTTCCGGATAACGGATCCCATACCTGTACTGGAGCACTGGGTCACTAACAGTCCACTCAGGTGGAAAAAGATTTGCTTTGTTCATGTAAAAAAAATAAGCTGAGAATGGGCTTTTCCAGATAATGAATCTTTCCATAATTTGGATCTTCATACCTTAAATCTACTATAAAATCATGTAAACATGAAATAAACCCA
>CM044439.1:24179232-24193033 GCA_024363595.1 Xenopus borealis | reverse complement strand
AACCGCAATAGGGCAGAAGAAAGTGAACCTATAAGGCATACTGAGAGAATCAGGAAACTGTCTGCATGGACCAAGGACTATGTCATGTGAAGATTATTGCTTTAAGATACATACAGTTTAATTGTTACTGTTTATATATTTGTCCAAATGCTTTCCTACTATAGGGGGAATATGTGGTGTTTATACAAATGGCCTGCAGGTGGCACTGTGCATATACAGGACTTTCTGTACAGCTTGAAAGTGAAAGTAAGGCTTACTGCTGTTATGTAATGGCTGCATGAACCTGCTAATAAAACATTTTTAGACCATCCTCATCCTCGGCTACCAAACACAACAGTGAGCTTTACAGGCAGGCATTTTTTCTAATTGAGGTCCCATTCTATTGAGTAAGTATGCCCTCCCTTGGCATTCTATGGAAACGAAACTTCTTATATACAGACTATTATAACTTGCTACCCAGCCAGTGTAACCCTCTCCATTCCTCTAACCCACTGAGGTATTGGGCTAATTAATAACTCCCCCATCAGAGTAACACTGTATTAACCTCTGCAGTCATTTACACTCACTCGCTTGATCACATTTCATTAGCAGCCTCTTAAATAAGGAGTAAAATGCAGCAAATTCCATATCTCGCAGGTGTTGAGGAAACATGATGGATAGTGCTCGCTGCCTGTGTGCGGCTCCGGGGGATATTATATTTTTCATTTTATTTTTTTAATTTCATTCCTTGCTTCTTGTTTATGACATGCCTGTACAATATGACTTTATTCATCTGCAGACTGCTTGCACTTCCATGGGATTCAGCCCAGGCCTGCAATGCTGATGGGGGAGTGATACTGGGGATGGAACAGTTGGGCCCAGTTGGCAACCAACCTAAAACTCCTGCTAATCATATGGCTGCAGTAGGGCAGATAGGGGGCAATCATATGCTGTATTACTTCTGTAGTGGGTCATAAAAATCCACCATTCACAAAAATTCTATGGGGAAAACATCAATAAATGAACGCGGTTGATTGGGTAACCTTCGTCCCTGCATATTTCCAGCAGGCTTCAATTCATCACATCACTGCTCCATACTGTATCTCAGTGTCCCTTTCTTATCAGACATGGCAGAACAAGGTTAATCCAGTGCAAATGGACCAGATGACTCAAATACGGCTTAGAAATATTTTCCCATGCCGCCCTTTGATTTCTTCCCTCATGAGGGCCAAATGGCCGCACCTCCTTTAACTTGCTTACTCGTGTAATTTAAAAGGGTTGCAGTGTTGTAACTACCTTGGGAGCAGGGGGTGCAACTAGGCCAGGGACTGCACCCCACGCAGGACTCTCGGCAGTCTCCTTCTCCTGCCTCCCCTGAATCAGCAGAGAGAGACCTGCAACACACTTACTTGTCCCCCTCAAACAGCTTGTACCCCTCGATAGTCTCACTTGCTGTGATTACTGATTTTAGTCTGGAGTGGAAATGGGACCCAAGGGCAAGCTCTGTAGACAATTAGCACATTGTAACATAATAACCTATTTATAACCTGCCTGTTAGTTGATCCAGAGGAAGGCAAAAAAAAATCCATTTGAAGCCTCTCCAAGATGGCAATCGGACCAGTCTCTGGATCAACTTGTACCATAAGAGATCATCAATACAAGGTTGTATTATACCAGGCTGGATATGTTGGTGTTTTATCCGGTGTTGGACCCTCTGAGTGTTAAGATGCAATGTCCAGCAATAGCCGACAACGGCAGTAGGACGTCAGCTGTCAGGTCAAGTCTGGACCCCCTGATTATACAGTGCCATGCTGTTATCTCTGTTACAGGTGATATGGGCAATGGGACTGCCTCTCCCCACAGACAGGGTTCTACAGACTCCAAGAGAAATACATTGACTGGGGGCTCGGATGCTTTTTTTACCTGCCAATTGGCACAGTTCTTGCCCATTAATGCACGGGCCCCAGCGGGAGCAGCCTGGATAACTGCACCAAAGCCGGATTAAATATTTATCTTTCCTATTAAGTGTCTTGGCTGCAGTGGATCCAGCGCTCAGGGAGTGTCAGCGCTTAACTCTAATCCTGCCAGAGAACAAGCGACATCTATTGATTGTATCCAAGTGCAGGAAGGGCTCAGCGTGTGTCTGCCTTTGCAAATATCTTTGTATTTGGGTACATGTGTGTATATATATATATATATATATATATATATATATATACAGTATACTGGTGACTAGCATGAGGTGCTCCCAGGCAGTTCTTAGGGTACAAATATGTAACATCAGGTTGGGGCCAGGAGGAAAACTGGCCAATGGGGTTCTTGTTAACCCTTTGCTTCTCTCTTGGACAGGAAATCTGAACCTGTTGATGCGGCCGGCGAGTAAAGGTACAGTGGACACCCAGGTGTGGAGCCTGAGAGGCAACAGGGGGAACAGATGGCAGCATGCAATGGTCCCTATGAGCCCCATGGGGCCATTCCAGGTAATCAATTGTTTAAATTAACCCTTTGCAGTGAAGCGCTCCAGTTTCTCTCTCTTGTCTTACAACACTTCCCTATTGCTAGCAACAGTCACCCTAGCAACAAGCAGTCTGAACAATTTAGAGGCAAGAACTATTGATATACCTAGGGCTGGATTTACATAGCGGGTGCCCCTATGCCCACTGCCATTCGTAGCCCCCATCCTCTGCCCTTTATTCGCAAAGTTTCATCATCAAGACCAGAGCAATGTGGATTGGTGCATGTTGTGGTGTTTATACAAATGGCCTGCAGGTGGCACTGTGCATACATAGGACTTTCTGTACAACTTGAAAGTGAAAGTAAGACTTACTGCTGTTATGTAATGGCTGCATGACCTGCTAATAAAGCATTGTTATACTCTCCCCATCCTCGGCTACCAAACACAACACATGGGAAATGTAAAAAACTAACGTATCTCTCGCTGATGCCCAGTGTTTCTGCACCAATGTGTGTGTGGCTGGGCAGCATGCCGCCCCCTAAAATCCTGCCACCCTAGGCCTTGTGGCCTTTCCACAAATCAAAAATAGCAACCAGCTTGGTGTCTATATGGAGTGCATCACTGATGTATAAACTTAATATATCAAAAATATCCAAGTTTACTCCTTAGTGATGTCAGGGACCCAGGGCAATTCCCCCTCTCTGTCCTGCACATAGGCACAAAAATCCATTGTTTCCCCCCCCGAATACAAATTTATAAATACAGACAAGTTGGCACAGAGCTGAAAGCAGAGAGCGTAACGGACGTACAATACGCAGAATCTTTGTGTTATTGCTACGGCTCATAAACCCTCTGTGTATCTGTGAATGAATGGTGGCACTTTTGCCAATCTCCACCCTGGCACTTCGGGCATTTTAAAGGGGTTGTTCACCTTTGAGATAACTTTTAGTATTATGTAGAGAGTGATATTCTGAGACAATTTGCAATTGGTTTTCATTTTTTATTGTTTGTGGTTTTTAAGTTATTTAGCTTGTTATTCAGCAACTCTATAATTTGCAGTGTCAGCAATTTGGTTTCTACGGTACAAATTACCCTAGCAACCCTGCATCGATTTGAATAAGACAAAGGAATATGAATAGGAGAAGGACTGAATAGAATGATAAGTAATAAAAACTGGCAATAACAATAGATTTGTAGCCTTACAGAGCATTTGTTTTTAGATGGTGTCAGTGACCCCCATTTGAAAGCTGCAAAGAAACAGAAGAAAATTGCAAATCATTAAAAAACTATGAAAAATAAATAATGAAGACCAATTGAAAACTTTCTTAGAATTGGCCCTTCTAAAATATACTAAAAGTTAACTTGAAGGTGAACCACCCCTTTAAATATTCAGGCAATAAAAGCAGGACAGCCCTAGGCACTGAACGTACAAAGCTTTTCCCTATATTTATAGTGTCTCTAAATACAACATATATCCCTGTAGCATCTTTATCTCAGGCATTATGTGTGACCGTTGAATGAAGGCCCATTCAGGTTAGTACTGAGCAGAATAGAGACTCATAAGTTGCTGAAATATTTATTTCTGTGATGTGCAATTACCATCAGTTGTTGGGAACGTGTCCACCCACCCCAAAATCATGGTTATTGCTTGAACTCTGGGTGTTGATAAATGTTGGAATTTCCAAGCAGCATTCCCGGCTGATATTTGGCACATGGGACAACTGGAAGAAAGTAGCAAAATGGGGACATCATGCTCCAGGGTTGGAGATTCCAGTCACTGGGGGGTAGCCCAACACCTATCCATACCCTTACATCTGTTACTGGAATTTTTCTTTAATTGCTGCCAGGAGCATGCCTTGTAAAGTATTAGCCTCACAATGTCTCCTGATGGTTGTGCCCATTGTGGGAGAAAAGTAATAAATTAGCCACTGCATGACTGTGAGTCTCACAATGAATCCCCAGGGCATCCAGTAGCAGCTTTGCATATCCTCACAACAGGATTATAGAAATATATTTTCCAGGCAGAAGAGGAATCAATAATATTAATATCCTGTTGAGGTTAGTTACAGTTCACTGACCTTTTATAAATCCATTTTAATCTAATGTTGGCATTAACTTTCCTCAACATAATCTCACATAATCTATTTATCATCAACCCTTCCCCTGCCGCAGTGCTCCACAATCTTGCAGTTAGGAAAAGGGTCCCAGTTCGTGGTAGAACTACTCCATCATAGAATTTGCCGTAAGCACAATTCAGCAGGAACACTTCATATGTTTGCTCATAGTCTGTACAGAGAGATCCCATAAAACTATGGCAGCATAGGCATTTCCCTGTACTAAGCACAATTCAGCAGGAACAGCCCCTACGTTTGCCCATAGCCTGTACAGAGAGATACCATAAAACTATGGCAGTATAGGCATTTCCCTGTACTAAGCACAATTCAACAGGAACAGCCCCCAAAGTTTGCTCAAACCCTGTACAGCTTAATACCTAACACTGTTTATGGTAGTTGTCCAAATGAGTAGGTTCAACTCCTCTTAGACATATCAGTTTTGTAAAACCTATCTAACGATATGTCCAGACTCCCTTTAAAGGAAAAGTAAAGGTTTTTCTTTTTCTTTCTGTAAATTTGCTCTAAACAGCCCCCCAGATTAATGTACCTTAGTCCCTGCTGCAAGTCTGCTCTGGTTTCTGTGTTATCAGCAGCTTGTTTCCCCTTCTTCCTGGTGCAGAGTGAAGCCCCGCCCCTTAGTTTACTGAGCTGTCCATTTGCTGCTGTTCCACAATAGAGAGGAAGAGGGAGCCAGTGTGTGCATTAGTAAGCTAGTTTCCCCAAGCAAAAGGTGCTGCACACACTGGTCTCTGCTATGTCATAGTATGCAAATGATCTCCAGGACTAGTCACAGAGATAAGGTCAGCTCAGTAAACTAAGGGGCGGGGCTTCACTCTGCACCAGGAAGAAGAGGAAACAAGCTGCTGATAACACAGAAACCAGAGCAGACTTGCAGCAGGGACTAAGGTACATTAATCTGGGGGGATGTTTAGAGCAAATTTACAGATAGAAAAAAAAAAGGTTTACTTGTTCTTTAAGTCATATTGTGATAGCTAAGGGTAGTTTTCTCAATTCTGTTTCCTAATTAAGATGAACTCCCTCCTACTGGTCAAACCCTGAAACTCCAGACAGGAAAGTAACCAACTGAAACTTTGATTTCATGACTCACTTGCTCATTACTAAGTGAGCCTGCACAGATTGCTGTAGTCAGGTTACATTGAGTCAATCTGGGCAGGTTATATGCTCAGGGCATTTTCCCTGCACAGGAAAAAAGTCCAGTGGGGGAATGTATTAAAGTCTCAAAGAGAAAAACATTGCGCACCAATAAGAGTAAAAATCCACATCTCGCAATGTAATATTGTTCCTTAAACGATTATTGCATTGTGAATCGTTATTGCGCATTGCGGATTATAATTGCGCACTCTTATGAAGTGCTTGAAGGTTTCATATTCTTTTGGAGCAAACACTGAGACTTTTTCAGTAAGAAGTTTTATTACATTGACCGCGCATTAGCGCAAAGTGTAAAATTCGCAAAATGGCCTTCAATGTTCAATGAGCGCACTCATTCCGGATTCCAAACTTCTTTTCGGGTGTGTTGGTCAAACAAGAACAAGGACCCTCACTCCTTACTTATTGGGAAGAAATGAATGCGCTTTTTATTATTCACAATAACAAAGCACATTAATTTATTCACAATAAGTAAGGAGTGCGGGTCTTTCTATTTTGGTATATATAATATAATTCCATTCAACTCCAAAAAGAGAAAAATAGAATTCTCACAATTATGACTTACTATAAACATCAACAATTTAAAACTGTCCATAAATACAAGGAATTTCCCTCTTTACGTTGATAAAGGCAATCAAATATGCATCCTCCAGAGATATAGAGAAAGGATACTGAGGGTAAGGTGATAAATATTGCTATGCCACGACTTCTTAAATCTCTAAGGGAATATTATGCATCAGGTATTAAAACTATGTGTATAGAACCCATCCAAACTATAGCCCTTGAGATTTTGTTGAGCTGCATAACACAGCTGAAGAAGTTGACTGATATAAAATGTTACTATTATCTTGCCCTACAGCCTCTTTTACTCCTGCCTCGGCCTTGCCCAACTCTCATTTTCTAGTACTACTGTCTCCATCTTGCCCTACTGTCTCCATCTTATCCTACTGTCTCCATCTTGTCTTACTGTCTCCATCTTGTCTTATTGTCTCCATCTTGTCCTACTGTCTCCATCTTGTCTTACTGTCTCCATCTTGTCCTACTGTCTCCATCTTTTCTTATTGTCTCCATCTTGTCGTACTGTCTCCATCTTGCCCTACTGTCTCCATCTTGTCCTACTGTCTCCATCTTTTCTTATTGTCTCCATCTTGTCTTACTGTCGTCATTTTGCCCTACTTTCACCATCTTGTCCTTTCACAACTGTCTTTGCCTCTCCCAGTTGTCGCCATATTCTACTACAGCCATCTTCTCCCATCGTGTCCTACTCTCTAATTATTGTCCCATTATCACATTATACTCAACTGTATTCATTCAATTGTTTCCATTTTGTCTTACGTTCTCCATCTTGACTTCTCCACATTGCTCTACTGTTTCCATTTGTCCAATCCACTCTTTGCCATTGCTTCTGTTTGGACCCTATAAGACCAGTGATCCCCAACCAGTAGCTTGTGAGCAACATGTTGCTCTCCAACCCCTTGGATGTTGCTCCCAGTGGCCTCAAAGCCGGTGCTTATTTTTGAATTACTGGCTTAGAGACAAGTTTTGGTTGCATAAAAAACAGATGTCCTGCCAAACATTCTCTCCTGTAGGCTGCCAGTCCATATAGGGGTTACCAAAAAGCCAATCAGAGCTCTTATTTGACATCCACATGGACTTTTTCATGCTTGTGTTGCTCTCCAACTCTTTTTTAAATTTAAATGTGGCTCACGGGCAAAAAAGGTTGGGGACACCTGCTCTAAGACAAATAAATGCATCATAAAGCAGACTCTTAAAGACAAGGTATTATTATTATTATGATTATTATTATTATTATTATTAATAATAATAATAATATTATTAACATGTATTTATAGAGCACCAACATATTTTGCAGCGATAAACATCTGACAGAAAAATGTAGGCATTGTGATTGTGTGTGTTGTGCTGTTTTATTCTCATAGCTCCAGTACTACATTTATTTCTTTCCCTTCATCACATTAACAGGTTGTGTTTGAAGGTGTGAGAGGCTCAGGAATAGAAGGAGACATTGCTATTGATGATGTTACTGTGAGAAAAGGAGACTGTCCATGGAAGCAGCTATCTCCAACTAAAGGTCAGTGTTAAATACAAGGTGTACCCAAGTCTGCATTAACTTTTAATGTGATGGTGATTTGCCATAGCTGTAGTAACAAGTTTATATGAGGCGTTTCTCATATCTAGGTGTGCTTGCCTTGATTATTCCATTTGTGTCCTTATTACTTACAATTTACAGTTTGTGGGTGAAATTCCCCTTTAATTTTCTACTCCACTCTACTCTTGGTATTGTATGAATGGTACAACTAATACTGTTACACTGTTGTCATTGCCCATTTCTATATTTTCTTTCTTCCCCCCCCACCCAAATGCAGATGTGATTCCTCCTGGAAGCCCAGCCTGTAAGGTCTTCGCTCCAACAATTAACTGGGCACTCGCCTTCTTTCTCTTTGTGCTGCTGAGATGATACTGAGCCAATGACACTGCTGTATTCCAACTAAGGCTCCTTAACCTTGCATCCTTTCCTCCTCCTGTCCTCCTCCGTTGCAGACACACGAAAGTGTCCACAGTTACCAAAGACCAACAAGCATGGCCGCTTGAAGGACCCTCCAAAAAGCATAATGAGACTGGGAGGCTACCTTGGAGAAGGTCATCATGTCTCCACAATGAGTGGAAAGGAATATAAAATGGAAAAAAAGGATAGAAGCTAGGGGAAGAAGTGATAAGGCAAAGGACTTTTCTTTAAGAGATGACTTTTTATCACATTGACTTGTGGTTAAAAAACAAGCAACAAACAAACTTTGATGAAAATATAAGCACAAATTTCTATATGGACTATTCTGGGATGGGGGAAACAATGGCTATTAATCCGCTCAAGGTTAGCGGAGGTAAAGCGGAAGAAATTCCAGCTGCTGCATTCTAATTTTCTAAGTAGATCTCTTTTCTCGTGCTGCTGCTGCGTCCCATCTGCGTTCATGTAGTCTCATGCCAGTTGCATGTGCTTCCGTGCCCATATCTGCACATAGCCTCACCTCACGTATGCCGACGCTCATGATCTTTGCTATAGTAGACATGTTTGTTGGAGAAAGGGAACTTTTACTCTGCTGGCCTTTGGAAAAAACGATCCCTTCCGCATCAAATGTGTATAGACTTGGCAGAAGGGGAAACTAGGAAAATTCCCCCCTCTATTCTGGTAGCTTTGGATCAATATTCATCTCTCCTTGGTCTTCCCTCTTGTCATGCTACTGTTAACATACATCTCATTTTATCTAGAGAGCCCTGTGCTGGTCAGGAAGACCAAAAAAATTATGGCAAAACAAAATGGGTTCATTGCTTTATCAGAGATATAATGTCTTTCTGTAGCATTTTTTGAGCTGCCGATGTCCTCTTCTCTTCTGTTGGAGACATGGGCATTAATATATTGACAGGGAAAGTGCCCGTTAATCACCACAAATCCAGGGATGTCATCAAATTTTACTTAGGTGGATGAGGCAATATCGACACCCAGCTGTTTCTAGAATTAGACAGCTGCTGAAGTTCCATTTCTTGGACCAATCAGATGTCTTAACCAAATTTTAAGGTCCTAATTCAAGTTTAGAAAGCTCAAAGTACCCATGGGAACGAGGTGGCAATAGATTTGAGAATCTGGTGTATGTTGGACTGAAGCCACCTCAGATAATTGCGTAATGTAAAGATACAGAACATGTAAGGGAAAATGTTTTTTTCTTTTTTAAAAAAAATCTATATATGGAAAAGTTATAAATGTATTCTGCACAGATATTTATCTTACCGGCTAATCGGCTGGTTTTTTTTTTGTGATGTAGCGAAGACAACCTCAGATCACATAGAACGTTTGAAGGTTGAGACTGCACTGAAGGGGCCCTGGGAGGGACAATCTGCGAGTGAGTGTGTTGCAACGAGTCAGTGGCCGTATGTCAATAATGCGGGATTTATTTGTACATGACATTTACCAATCAATAATATTCCACAGGTGCCTATGGGGAAAAAATGTTCCTTAATAAATGTCTAGAATTTTTTTTTTTTCGGTTTCTTCGATTTTAATAATGAAAGAATTTAATAAAATGCACAACGTATTTTGTGTCAGACTACTATGATGTGTGCATGGAAAGACCCATTTAGAAGTGAATACATTCAGGTAGGTTTTACAGTCTCTTTCAACCAACTGGAAAACCCGTAAATTCTCTGCAAGTGGATCTTGTCACCACCCATAGTGATGGACCATTAACCCTACAGGAAAGAGTATTGCTAGAATGTATTCTGGTGATCATGTGCCATAAATGATATTTGGGGGCAAATTTACTATTATTCCCCAAAATTAGCTCGATCAAATTCAAAATCCGATAAGGATTCGACCATCAAATGCTTATCGAATTGTTTTAGGCTATCATTTTGCTTGATATTCGATTTCTTGATAAATTCGTACGATCAGATACCGATCGTTTGATTTCACAAAAAAATAGTGAAATTTCCTTCGAGCCTCTGAAAAATTTGTACGATTCGAACGATCATACGAATGGTATTCGAGCAGGACTTAGTCTCAGAAGCCTATGGGGAGCTTCCTATAGGCTTCTATTGCAATTCGGTAGGTTCAATCTGGCGAAGTAGGCAGTTGAATAACTTTAAAATTTTGATTCCTTCAATCATCGAATGATCGAATTATCGAATATATGATCATTCGATCTATTTGATAATTCGGTATTTGATGATCGAAGAGGCCAAATTAGAATATCCGATATTACGAAAAATTGGTACGATCGTTATTCGATCGATCTTCGATCATTTCACGTGAATTTCGTAAATTGGCCCCATAGTTACTGATTTGGTAAAATCATTTTAAAATCAAAAAGTTTAATTTCTAACAAATCTTTTAAATTCTATTCTGACCACTTTTCCTAATTTCCTCCTAATTTTTTTTGCATCCCTTTTCCAAGAAGAAGAATCCAGGAGATTGTATTCTCTGCCTGAAACCTGTCAGAATCCAATATTTCATATGGAAAGACTTTTCTTTGTTTGTCAAAATGAATTATTATAAAAATCATTCTTTCTATAAAAAATTTTATGTCACTGACATGTCAAACTTTTTCAAATATTGCTTAATTTACCATTATTTGAGATGATATTTTACACCTAGGGATATGTTCCCACTGATGGATATTGGAGGAAAATTTAATCTGTAGTGATGGGCAAATTTGTCCCATTTGGATTTGCTGAAAATTCACAAAATGGCAAAAAATTTGAGAAAAAGGGATTTTTGATGCCGGCGACAATTTATCAGACTGGTCGCAGATGGTCGCAGGCAATAAAACAGGCGCTGCGTCAAACTTTTTTTTTTTGTCACTGGTATCAAACCCTGAAATTCGCCGTCAATTTGTGGCTGCCGAATAAATTCAGCCATTACTAGACTGAAAAAGATGTAGCAATCTTTCTAGTCAAAACTTTTATAAAATACCAGAAAACTTGCTACAATTATGCCAGAGGTTATAATAAAACACTTTTAAGCGAAGATACAAACTCACCCAAAATTTTCACACAAAACAAAGTGAGAAAAAAAGAGAGATTTCAATTCACACATGAAAATAATTATAAACTGTGAAAATGTGAATTCAGTTTTTGCCAAAATAGAATCATCTAAAAAAATTTTAAAGATGAAAACATTGCCCATATAAGTTGGCATTTTATTAACTATGAATATAAATTAACATTATTGGCCATACTATAAAACATTTATAGTCACTAATTTAGTAAAATCATTATCAGCATCTCTATTTTTCCCCATATTTTGTAAGGGGAAGCGTATTGCTTAAACGGATACTATCATGGGGAAAAAAAAAATTCTAAATGCATCAGTTTATAGTGCTGCTTCCAGCAGAATTCTGCATTGAAATCCATTTCTCAAAAGAGCAAACAGATTTTTTATTTATATTTAATTTTGAAATCTGACATGGGGCTAGATATATTGTTAATTTCCCAGCTGCCCCAAATCATGTGACTTCTACTCTGATAAACTTCAATCACTCTTACTGCTGTACTGCAAGTTGGAGTGAGATCACCCCCTCCCTTTCCCCCACCCAGCAGCCTAACAACAGAACAATGAGAAGGTAACCAGATAACAGCTCCCTAACACAAGATAACAGCTGCCTGGTAGATCTAAGAACAGCACTCAATAGTAAAAACCCATGTCCCACTGCGTACTATTCAGTTACATTGAGAAGGAAAAACAACAGCCTACCAGAAAGCAGTTCCCTCCTAAAGTGCTGGCAAAAGTCACATGACTGGGGCAGCTGGGAAACTGACAATATGTCTAGCCCCATGTCAGATTTCAAAACTGAATATAAAAAAATCTGTTTGCTCTTTTGAGAAGTCTACTGGAGCAGCACTGTTAACTAATTTGTTTTGGAAAAAACATGTTTTCCCATGACAGTATCCCTTTAATTTATTGAGATGATTTATTCAAGTGCAAAAAAAAGGAAAAAAATATAATATATATTCTGGACCAAGGAAATTGTTACCATATTCAATATTTTTATAAAATAATGAAAAATGTTCAACATTTTTGCCAGAGGTTCTAATGATTTATACAACCTCAGTGCAATCCAACATTTTTAAGTAAAAAAAAAACACCTGGTTTAGTAAACTACATCTTTGCAAATAAAAGAAGGTGAGAGAAGTTTTTTTTTTTTTAAAAAGCACATTTAAATTCACACATGTGGATACCATAAACTGTATTATATGTGAATTATTTTTTATACAAAGTTTGACAATTTATGTCAAAATAGAATCAACTTTTTTTTTCTATGTAGATTTTACAAAATTCAATGAATTAATTTCCAGAATTTCTCACATATAAGGAATTCAGTTGTCACATGCTTCTTACTACTAATTAGACGTGTCACTGTTATATTTCTATATCACTCTTAACGTGTTCCAATTCATTCTAGCCAAGTTAATAGAAATTATGTACCAAAAGGGAAGTTTGATTAATTTTTATTTCTATTTTATTACATTGTCAATAATAAAAAGTTTGGCACCCTCCCAAGTGAATTAATGGATTTTTATGAATAAGGCTTAGAAGAAATTCATGGAAGACGGATATTGAAGCTCTTTATAAAAGAAGGAAAGGAAGAAAAATTGTCTGAATAGAAATTAAACAAATGTGTTTGGAATTAAACTTAAATAGGATTTTAATGAGGCTTCTTTTTGCAATCTTGGATTTTTCCCCTAAAATTGTGTGTTTTTCATATTTACAGGTATACTGTCATGGGAAAACAGGTTTTCTTCAAAATGCATCAGTTAATAGTGCTGCTCCAGCAAAATTCAGCGCTGAAATCAGTTTCTCAAAAGAGCAAACAGATTTTTTTATTTTCAGCTTTGAAATCTGACATGGGGCTAGACATATTGTCAATTTCCCAGCTGCCCCTGGTCATGTGACTTGTGCCAGCACTGGTGGGGAAGTGAGGGGGTGATATCACTCCAACTTGCAGTACAGCAGTAAAGAGTAACTGAAGTTTATCAGAGCACAAGTCACGTGACTGGATGCAGCTGGGAAACTGACAATATGTCTAGCCCCATGTCAGATTTGGTTCCATCTGTCTTAAAAGCTGATGCTACAGGGCTGATTATTAAAGGAACAGTTCAGTGTAAATATAAAAACTGAATAAATAGATAGGCTGTGCAAAATAAAAAATGTTTCCAATATAGTGGGAAAAATGCAAACTATAAAGGCTGGAGTGGCTGGATGTCTAATATAATAGCCAGAATCCAACTTCCTGCTTTTCAGCTCTTTAAAGCAGAAGGAAAGTCAAATTATAAATAAGCCTCTAATCCAAGGCTTGTGGCAAAGCAATTTACGTAGCCTTTTGAAAGTTTTCTCCATGGTATGTAGTGGAAGCAGCAACACTGCTAGGCAGACTGCAGCGGTGGACTCGGGTGACGTCACGCTCTATGCAGTTTGTTTGTGTCCAGCTGCCAGAGGCAGCCTTGATGCGCATTAGGGGTAAATTCTATCTACTGCGCAAGTCCCGTCGGTGCTTCCTCTTGCTCCATATCAAGAGGA
>CM044439.1:24155329-24166228 GCA_024363595.1 Xenopus borealis | reverse complement strand
AACTGATAGTGTACACATACACTAGTGACTAGTCTAACAAAAGGGAATTCCATGATATGTTGATAGGAGTGTGGTGAGTCCTTCAGGCAAGGAGCATGTTAGGACCAATAGGGTAGCAAACAAGAAAGAGGGCAAAAACTAAACAGTATAGAGTGAGATGGAGAGGATGATGAAGCAGAACAACTGATTCGGAAAAGAGTGGTCAAAGAAGCAGACAAATAAAAGAGGTCCTCTGCACTTAGGGTTGCCACCTTTTCTTGAAAAAAATACCGGCCTTCCTATATATTTATCTTTTTTCCCTATTAATAACATTGGGCTCAACCATCAAAAATACCGGCCAGGTGGCAACCCTATCTGCACTCAACCCATTATCAATATATTTAGGACATTGAAACATTTTATATTGCAATATATTTAAGATGGCCAACTACCGGGGATGACATGGACAAACAATCCCTGTTTTGTTTAAAGGGTAAGGCATATTTAGAAGCTTAAGGCACAACATGTTTCAATGGCCTTAATATATTGATAATGGGTTGAGTGCAAAGGATCTCTTGTATTTGTCTATTTGAATTTTGTGGTCACAACCTCGTCGCACCCATGATTAATGAGCTAAGAGCTAAGAGGAGCAAGAGCTAGAACAAGCTTTAATGCTCAAGTAACAATACTCAGGTCAGAAGTGATATGGGAGAAGGGTTTAAATATGGCACAAGCAACTCTGATTGGTTGGCCCTGAATATCTAATAGGACTGCTAGGATGTGGCAGGCACAATGGCGAAGGCAGGTAAAATGGCCAAATTCCCTCAGCCTAACATTATGGAAGTTACCCAGTGGTTCCTGGTTCAAAGTAGAGCCAGTACAGCCAGGACAGGTTGTTAATTTGACTCTTAGAATTATTTCGAGTTTCTAACTGCTTGCTGCCATCAGAGACTCTGACAACCACAACCCAGCAAGGACCTTCAGTTACACAATAGCCTTCCTTATAAACGTATGCGCAGTGCTGGAGGATTCGGCACTCTTCCAACTACCAACTAAAATGAACATACACCAGCTGGGCAAATGAGCACAGAGACCCTGCCTGCACTCACTTACCCTGCTGGGCCAATGTTCATTCTTTTATCCAGAACCCAAAAAGATGATGAGGCTTTGAATCAAGAAAAAGTGAATTCCTTGAAAACCAAGTAAAATAAAAGAAGAACAAATTCAAATGAACATCATACTAAAACTTAATGTTGAGATAATCCCCCCATATAAAGATGCTGTTTAGTCCTGATGATAATTGTTGCAATTCTCTTTAGTGTTGCGCTTGATGTCCATATATCTCATGTGCCAGTCAGCTGTCCTTGCACCCCCCTGATCTTCCTTGTTGTAAATCATATTCTTTGCACAGCCGGACATTCTGCGCCGCTGTGTTGGCAACAATGCACAATTAACAAACTCAGAGATATTTTCTTCTTGCGACTTTCCTACATTTCAGCCAATTTAAGGATATTCTGGGGAGGAGGCAGGGAGATAGCAAAGTAATTAAGAGAGAATAGAAGTGATGAAGGATTAAATGTTCTGCTCATCCTGCAGACACACTAATTAGTCAGCCTAAGACTGGCTGAGAAATGAAAGCCAACCTGAATCCCATAGAAATGAATTATTTCACTCCTGCTGTACCACTATTATCTGTGGAGATCCAACTCATCCCAAGAGCAGGGGGATTTTGGTTTGATGTCAATAGAAGGTTAAAGTGATACTGACACTTGTAAACAAATGGCGCAGTTGGATCCTTGACATGAAAAACCTGTAAGTTGTGCAGTTAGTTTTTCTTTCAATAAAGTGTTTACGCTCCTTGCAGTTCTGACACTTCTCCATGCAGAGTGTGCTGCTTTGTAGGGTGGTGTGGGGTTAGCACTTCCTTTATCACTTGGGCAGATTGGAGCATGCACCTGCCAGTCACAGCTGAGCATAGATCACATCCTGTGCAACAGAGGAAGTACCGCCCTCCTGGCACAGTACAGAGCAGAAAGCACACTCTGCATAGAGATTTTAACCAACTGCTCAAGTTTAGGGATTACATTATGGGAAGAAATCAATGTTGCCATTAGTTTAGAAGAATCAATTTCACTTAAGCCTTTGGGGCAGCTTTCGCCAGAAATCTAATTCGCAGGAACATCATCGGCAATTTACTAACATGTATAGAAGACAATTCAGTAGTGAAGGAGACCGTCGCTAGCAGTTTTGCGCCCTATCGCCAGGCGAATTTTTTGTTTGGCAAACAGTTAATCCGCAAAATTCACTAAAGTGCTAATTTTACAGAACGTTACCTCTTTCGTCGGGATTTCCTTTGCCACCTTAGATCTGGCCAGGGGCACTCCACCAATGAGGCGAGTTGAGGCACTCGCCTCAGGCGGCAGCGCCCCTCTGGTTACCAGGGGCAGCAAAAAAGATCTAAGAGTCTCTTGGTAACTAGCACAGTGGACCCCCCCCACCCCTCTTCCGCGCTGAAGAAGAGAGCGCCGTGGGGAGGGGGGTGGCATATCGAAGGCCGCCTGAGGCGGCAATATCGCCAGGATCGCCCCTGGATCTGGTAAATTGATAAAATGAAGTTACATCCTCCTCAGTCTTATGTCAATTACATCACATCCTGTATGCCGTATTCATAAAAATTATTAAAAAAACACTGGTGTTTTTTTTCATATTTTAAAGAGGCACTGCCTTCAAAAGTTCTAACTATTAAAGATTTTTGTGTTAACATTTTGTTTTCCAACCATTTCAGGGGCGTGCCACATTTGTTTTAGAGTGGACTCATGTCTAGGCCATTAGAGGATCTCTTTTGCCTTTATTTTGCTTCCTTGGAAATTTCTAATAATAAGTGGCCACTTCGAGCATTTGCACCAACATCTCTAGTAATGACGTCTATAAGACCTACAGTATATGCATCCACTCTATTCAAATTGACCTAAGCGTAAGCGTACTAAAGTCAGAACTGAAGACTAGAATTAGGTCGCTAAGAAATGCTTGCACTATGAATTAATGATAGTGAAACTTCACCAGCGTTCGGCTGCCGAAACTCAACTTTGCATTTCAGTGAATTAGCAAAGTGGTAATGAATGAATTAAGTGGCGAGACGTGTAGCGGAGTGTTCTCTGGTGAAAATTCGTCCGTTAGTGAATTTGCCACTTTGTATTTCTATTCCTTACCTACTGAACATCTAGGGCAGGTTGCAAAGTCTAAAACACAGGCACAAACCACTAAGTAGAAAATTATGTTTTCTGCGTGAATGATGAAGCCATCCCTTCAGCTGTATTCATAAGGGGAGTCATCTCTCCTGCCCCCACACAAATATCAGGGGACCTTTTTACCCATAAAGAGGATCACCGCACCAGAGGCCACCCCTTCAGACTAGAAGAAAAGGACTTTCATTTGAAGCAGTGTAGGTGGTTCTTCACAGTGAGGACAGTGAGGTTGTGGAATGCACTGCCGGGTGATGTTGTGATGGCTGATTCTGTTGATTCTTTTAAGAGGGGCTTGGATGATTTTTTGGACAGACGTAATATCATAAGCTATTGTGATACTAAACTCTACAGTTAGTATAGCTATGGGCATATATAATTTATGGGAAAGTATTGTAGGGTAGGTGTATGGATGCGGGGTTCCAGCCATTGCTGCACTCTACACCTTGCACTGGATTTTATATTTGGAAAAAGGAAAACCCGCATGCAGTTGCCCAACTACTTTACAGAAGTGCCTCTCTACCCCATATAACTTAGTGCTGACTGTGTCTGTCAGTGCTATATTCAAGAAAGCCAGGAGAGGAGGCCCCCCCCCATCCTAGGTCTAAATTGTGCATCATTCTGACATGTAAATTGGGGGCCTGTGCCCCCTGAAGCTTTGGTCTGCTACTTGTACTGGATTTTTTTTCTTTCATGGCAAAGAAGTTCATACGCCCTTTAGTGATCTGCACTTTCTGTAGTTGACCCCTTATACTCTATATATATATTCAAGATATGTAAAAAAATTGTTCCTGCTAATGGAATTTCTACAATACGTATCAGACACTTGTTTAATCCAGAAAATAAAGCTGTTGCATTTCTCTCCCAGGCAGTAATCCCACAGCTAGCTCTACGTGGCCATCTGCCTCCTTGTCCGAAAACCCCACATCCAGCAATCAGAAGTATTCACGGGCTGCACCGGTAACAGCTGTTCAGCCCTACTTCCACTTTAATATCAGTAAGCAATTTTTATTTTAATTTAAACGTGATCTCCTCTGAAAAAAGAAATAGAAAAAATGGAAGATTAAAACATGATTGAAATAGAAAACTGCGGCTCCGCTTGGAAATGAGAGTGGGCGAACGTTCTACCCAACTGATTGAGTTCCATACTCTGGATTTGACGCGATTTGTGATGATTATAAAGGATTTTCGTAGCACAAGATGAAGATTTGGAGCCAATTTGTTTGCAGGACATAATCACAGATATTTCCCTAAAGCCAGCTAAAGATTACTACCTGGGGGTTAAGCTGGAAAGGGGCGAAGTCCTTAATGTACACCCCTTTGAGTGGAGAAGGGAGTGTAGCTGCTATCTCAGCCCATTAATCACACTCCCTGCAGCATGTTACTCTCAGGATTCTATGCTGGGCAAGTCTGACAATATAATAATAATATAAATATCGAAGAATATAAATAATATGGAACTTCCTACCCATATATATATATATATATATATATATATATATAAATATATAGAGAAGGAATAATAAGCTATACCCTCATACTGTATTGTCTAAGGCAGTGATCATCAACAAGTGACTCATGAGCAAAACATTGCTCTCCAACCCCTTGGATGTCGGCTGACAGCAGGTGCTTCTTTTTTAATTCCAGGATTGGAGGCAAGTTTTGGCTGCATAAAAATCAGGTGCGCTGCCAAACAGAGCCTCGTGTAGGCTGCCAGCCCACATAGGGCGACTGAATAATCAACCAGAGCCTATATTTTGCAACCCTGGGCAGTGATGGGCGAATCTATCCCGTCTCGCCAAAAAAATTGCGAATTTCCAGCGAAATTTGCGAATTGGCAAAAAATTTGTGAAACGACACGCATATCGTTTTTGGCGCGTGAGGCGTAGTTTTTGTCACTTCCCGTCGGCGTGCGTCTCATTTTTTTTTACACGTCAGCGTTTCGTGAATTTGTTCCCCAGCTGCAAATCCCTGCAATTCGCCGCAAATTCGCCCATCACTACCCCTGGGACCTTTTTTATACTTGTGTTGCTCCCCATCTCGTTTTACAGTTCAATGTGGCTCAAGGGTTGAGGACCACTGGTTGAAGGGAAACAATATGGCTTCCCCTATGCATATGTATAAATACAAATATAAATAAGAGGAATGTTCTGGCAAACAATAAGCAAAACTCTCATAAGGCAGCTCCTACCCATATGTATAAATACAAATATACTGAGAAGGAATGTTCTGGGCACATAATAAGTATCAGTTCTTAGTTGATACTCTAGGTACCAGCCACCCATGCTCAGCATTTATAAAAATAAAAAACTGTGGTGAGCACTTTCTGCGGCTGGCACTTTGCATGGATCGGTGCCAGTGTATTGGATACATTTATCAACTGGAATTGTTTGTGTGATTCCATGCTGTGCCGTCTGGGTTTATTTTTTCTTATATAATTTCCTCCAAGCTGAGCAGGAGCTGACTGCACTAACTGATTGGGTATTGTCGCTGCTGGCACCACAGGGAGGCTCACTATTGCCACACAGGGTGGGCGATAAGATAATAACCGCCTTTAAGGGACTTAGCTAGAGGGATGAGTGTTTCCCTGGTGTAGCAGATAGGAGGACAGCTTAAGGTGCCCCAACTGTGTCATTTTAGATCCTGGGAGTCTATGGGGCATATTTATTAGGCTGTGTAAAATGAAATTCGCAGTAAAAAAAAAAAGTGTAAAAAGCTGTGTGAAATAAATAGTGAATGTATCAAGGTGTGTGTAATTTTACGCCACGTGAAAGCCAGATTTACTGCTGTTATTTTACATTGCTTCCCATGGAAGTCACTCTAAGAAAAAACAAGTAGAGATGGGAGGATATCAACCGTTATGCGTTGCTAAAAGTTTGCTGCCAGTGAAAATTTATCTAAATGAATTAAAGTCCACGGGGGACATTTATTTCTTTTTTTGACGCGTTGCAGTTTTTTTCTCTCATTGGAGTCTATGGACGTCTTTTCCGCAGCGAATATCAGCAAAAAAAGTTCTCATACCTAAAAATGAGTACAGGTTTTTTGCAGATGTGTGGTGTATTTATTTATACAGCATAATAAATATGCCCCCAAATGTCTCTATGGGATTGGCAGGATCATGTGACTCCCCTACAGAGTTATAAACAATTAAGTGGGGGGGGGTCTTTTTGTCCCTGGTGTTTTCCACAGTCTTGAGTAGGAATTCCAACTTGACCTTTGGTTCTAATGCTTTATACCAGCAGGTCTCAGCACTTTGATACCAGCTCTGTCAGTTGTAAGCTCTGTGGTTCACTTTCCCTGTACTCACTGCAATACTAACCTAAATCCGAAGATCGCTATCCCAATGGAAACCTACTGGATCCTGGCAGCAGCCTGCATGAGAACAAGAGAATATTTGTGGCGGATCAGACTCCAGCAGATTAATGAGAGAAAGATAAACTCGTTAATCCACTTATATACTACTGATTAGCGATTCTCTCTTTCTGCAATCGGATTAATCAATGGGATGCCGGGCTCTAGGACTTTAGGATTTTATTACTGCACTGAAGGATGACTTAATCAGTTCTCTTTAAGGCAGGTAATTAGTCACGTGCAGCTCTCTGGGAGAAAACTGGTTAAAGGAACAGTAACAAATACAAATGAAAGTGTTTAAAAGTCATGAAAATATAATGTAGTGTTGCCCTGCACTGGTACAACTGGCGTGTTTGCTTCAAAAAGACTACTACCCTTTATATAAACATGGTGCAGTGTAGCCATGGGGGCAGCCATTGAAAGCTGAAAAAGGAGAAAAGGCACAGTTTACACAGCAGATAATAGGTAAGCTCTGTTGTATACAATGGGATTCTTCAGAACGTATCTGTTATCTACTATGTATCCTTTGCTTCAATGGATGCCCCTATGGCTAAACAGCAGCTTGTTTATATAAACTATAGTATTGTTTCTGAAGCAAATACACCAATTTTGTTAGTGGAGGGCAACAGTACATTATATTGTCATTTCTTTAAGCCTCTTTGATTGTTTGGTGTTACTGTTCCTTTAACTGCACTTCTGTGGGTCCCTAGCCTGGGGGTAGGTAAACTAATACAGAACTGGTGTAAATACCTGTATCCACCTATCAGCTAATACTCTCAATCAATTGCAAACAGGAAGATCTAAATTTTGGTTGGTTGTGTCAGTACCCTAAGGAAGCACTAGAGGGCACATCACACAGTATACAAAGTTGGCATGTTTATATATATATATATGGGGTTAGAGGACTGGACAAAATTCAACCCAGTTTGTCTAATGGGTTGAATTCTAGGTACTTCTGGGTTCTGTGACAAGATGTGGCTAGTGATTCCGTGAATTTATTCGCCAGGCGTGAATTTTTGGTGAACTCCTGTGTTTTTTTGCGTCAAAAAAAATCAGATGCTGGCGTCCGTTTTTTTGGCTGGCGTATTTCCACCAATGAATTTTCACTGGCGTCCAAAAACCGTCACCGGTGTTTTGCAAATTTTTTCTCCTAAGCGAAAATGGGACAAATTCGCCCATCACTAGATGTGGCTAATAGAGCAAGTAGTAGGATAAGTGTGGTCAGGAGAGCCAGATGATAATTGTAGACGCAAGAGGGACACAGTGGAAAATAATAGTAAAAAAAGGTAAATATAGTGATAGAAGAATTAGCGGAGGACTGTAGAGTAAGCTGGAGCATGAAAATGTGGTCCTATCATTAGAGTAAGAAGAAATAAAACAAGATGATGAGAGTAGGGCAGAAGGAGAAGTAGGACAAGATGATGACATTAGCAGAAGATGAAGGCCGTAGAGCAATATGGTGACAGTGAGCCATGATGGATTCAGTGGGATAGTATATAGACATTAGAGCACAATGGTACCAGGAGGCAAGATTTGACAGTAGGACAAAATGGAGAGAGTGGGACAAGATGTGCATTGTAGAGCAAGAAGATGACAGCTGGGCTAGATGATGACAGTTGCTTGATAGGGAGAGCAATGTATTATGTCAATGCCCACCAGCAGTTGTTTTTTTTCAAAAGCTAAACTACAGCTAAAAGGTCAGAAGTTGTTCTTAATGTGTTTTTCTCCAAGTCTCATCACCATTGGAATTGGATTACTCCTTATGTTACTGGTGGGGGTTTTGAATCCCCCTAATGAGAATGTTGCCCACATGATACTAAAACTTTATTAGAAGACCTTTTCTTTAATGTGAAGCAGTTTGTAAGCCTAGGAAGTTGCTAGAAAAGAAACTGCCCGGTGCATTAATCCCTCTGTTACACAACCTCATTGCTTCTTTTCTAGAGGGTTTTCACTCCTTTTTTTGCACCAAGGAACGTGCATATTTACTTGGCATTTCCAAACTTCTCTCTTTTTTTTTTTTTAATTAAAAACTAATTACTTTCTGCCTAATTAAAATGGCAGAGCATTGGATGGTGGCGCATTGTATATAAAACACAACTGTTTAAACATCCTTAACTTTCCAAGTGCCACGTTTCTAACAGCAGCATTGCCATGGAAACCAGAATGTCTAAAGTCTGCGATCAATGTCTGCAAGAATGAGAAATATCCAGTCTGCTAAGCTCGGAAGCAGTTCTATGGAAGGGGCACCCATACTAGGGTAGAAAAGGCTTGGAGTTATTCAAAGCACTACCTGCCTGGCTGTTTATATTCCCTCACCTGCTGGTCTTGACTTCTGGAACAATGTAGCTGATGATCAATAGACCTGTAGGAGAACTGACTTTTGCTATATTGTTGCAAGAGTCAGAAGCAGCAGTGGGCAACCAGACACTGCTTACAATAGGAATTACATTTACACCTAACTTTAGAAGCTGCGAGAATCAATGGATATTAGGGCATTGTTTAAATGTAATTTTTTTTTTATATTATGCAAATAAAAACAACTTGGACTGTTCTCCTTTAAATACAGGAACTGACCTAGACCTATTTCCCACAGATTTGAGTCTAAAAAACATCTTTTTCCTTGCTGGAGACTGGCTGAAATTTGTGCGACGCCAGCAGCATTGAGCTGGAATAAAACGTGTATTGACAGATGTTAATGGTGTCCTGCGGAGAGCGCCTCAACCAGTGCTGAAGTCATTATTATACACCACAGAAATGATAGCTGCCTGGTATCGATCTCAGGACTCAGGATGGAGAGGGGGAATTCATTGGTTCCACTCCCAGACTGTTTCACTGGAGCTTTATCAATCAGCCACAGTCACATTTCTTGCTATAAATTCAATTAGCTGTGAAGTCTGGGGGATGCTGGGAGGAAGCATGGAATCATGGGTTGTTTGCGAATAGAGTACAGAGAACATGCTTGATCAAATTTAGTGTATGGCTGGATCCAATAATATCCTGTACGTTTGTTGGGTTGTTTACTTGGGGAGTGATGGATGAGAAAAATAAAGTCTTCTCTTATTGTGCTTTTCTGTTGACCCATGTCAGGATTGTTTGTGTTTTCAGGTGGTTTGTTCATGCGCTTTGTGGCCTCACGTTATTTATATAAAGTAGGAATTGCTCCATCTTGCCTTACTATCTGCATCTTGATTTTTTGTCTCCACCCTACCCCTATTTTATTCAATCTGTGTTAAGGTCTCCCCCTACAGTTCCCATCTTCATATGTATACTTTATTTCAGTAGTTTCCATTTTATTATTCTGTCTCCATTTTGTCCTAAAGTGTTCATCTTCTTATACTGTCTCCATCTTCTCCTACAGTATCCATCTTATACTCTCTTCAGCATGTCCTACAGTTTCTATCTTTTTATACTGTCTCCATCTTTCCCTACAGTTTCCATTTTATTATACCGTCTCCATCTTGCCCCAGAGTTTGCATTTTACTACAGTTCTGTTTCCACCTTGACCTACTATCTACACCTTTCCCTACTGCCTACAACCTCTCCTGCTATCTCAAATTTGATCCGCCGTCACCTTCTTGACCTATTGCCTCCATTTTGCCATCTTGCCCTCCTGTCGTATCATTGTCCTACTGTCTCCACTATGTCTATTATTTTCTGACATTCCTGTTTCTGTCTTGTTCTACTGTTGCCATCTTACTCTGCTATATTTGCTTTCTACATTATTCCTAACTACAGTAGTAGACCTAGTAGTCCTCAAAGAAACCAATACTTTCTTCTTTGAAACCATTTAAAAAATGTATCAAAGTACTTCAGTCAGTTGCCATGTAAACCAAAAAAACAACTCTTCCATCTATTTTTCTTTTTTTCTTCAGACACTAGCCTGTCACCCATTTATAAGGGTAATTGAGAATATTACAATTTTAAAGAATCCCCCAAAAAGAACAGATAGAAATGACTTCATGCTAAACATTCAATATAGAATTAGCCTCCCTCCAACAGAGGGCACCATCTGGGTGGAATCAGTCTAGGTTTAATAGGGAAACAATTTTGGAAACAGGATTCATGGTTCATTTATTTTCCATTACACGAGTGTGTGTTGCCATACTATTTCCCCTAGATAGTACAGTATGAGGGTATAGCTTGTCAAAAACCTAGAACATTCATTCTCTGTATATTTGTATTTACAGTATACATATAGGTGGGATGTGCCGTATTGCTTCCTTCAGACAGTACAGTATGAGGATGTAGTTTATTATGTGCCCAGAACATTCCTTATCTGCATATTTAAATATTATATATATATATATATATATATATATATATATAT
>CM044439.1:23993773-24007138 GCA_024363595.1 Xenopus borealis | reverse complement strand
CTAGGGTGCCAAACTACCTTGGCCCGGCCCTGTTGGGGAGCAACACAAGCACAGAAAAAGTTCCTGGGGTGCCAACTATGGGCTGTAATTGGCGATTGGCACTCCCTATGAGGACTGGCAGACTACAGGAGGCTGTGTTTGGCAGTACACCTGGTATTTATGCAACTAAATTTGCCTTCAAGCCAGGAATTCAAAAATAAACAACTACTTTGAGGCCACTGGGAGCAACATCCAAGGTGTCAGAGAGCAACATGTTGCTCACGAGCCACTGGCTGGGGATCACTGTCATTGACTAAATGCATTAGCACAAGTTCTGTCTCACTCTGGATTGAGCTCTTTTAAGGTCACAGATACCTACAAACTACAGGATGGATCCTGTTCAACTAAAGGCCGTGCTGTTCTGTGGCTCCTCATATCTCAATCCATATGTTCAGCCTTGTGTTACAATACACTGCCGGTACATAAGCCTGGCACAGGGCATGATTTAGCATTTGGATTAAGTTATAATGTTGGTCAATTGGATGAGCTTAAATCATCAGTCTTTGTGAGCAAACCCCAGTTCCCAAGAGGCAGTCTATAAATTCCACTGAAGTCTGATTTACGGCAGTGAGGGCAAGGCCTGATGTTAGAGAAAACAAGGACTGAGGGTCACTGTTGTTATATATCAGTCTCCAGACTTTTCATACAAGTGTTGGGCCATAAAGTCTGGGATCTGAAACACCAGAGGAATTTATTATAATAAACAGGGATTCAGTACAGGAGAACGGGAAGGATATCAGGATAAGGGGTTAAGCATACTTGGCATTCCCTGTAATTCCGGACCATTGTCGACAGAGACTGAACTGCCTCTAGTCATGAGTGATTAAGTTTTCACCTTGATTAATATCCAGGAATGTATGAAATGAGACATGGCCTGTAGAATTACTGAGGAATACCCACCCAGCATGGCGCTGCTTTATAAGCCAACTGGTACTTCCCTGCCCTCCCATCATGCCTGCTATTGGGGCCCATGATGATTAAAGGCATAAAGGAGATACAGTTATTCCGTTATCCGGAAACCCATTATTCAGAAAGCTCCATATTACGGAAAGGCCATCACCCACTGAATCCATTTTATCCAAATAATCTACATTTTTTAAAATGATTTCCATTTTGTCTGTAATAATAAGTTTGTGAAGATTCTCATTTATCCAGGTCATCTGTAGAAATAAGTCAAAGCAACTGATGGACTTGCTGTGTTTGTTCCTTGAAGACGTTTCACCAGTCATCCAACTGGCTTTCTCAGTTCAGAATACCTTGTACATAGGATCTTTCTTCGGTATATATCCTCTGGAATGTTGCTCCAATCAGAATAATGTTTATCATAATCCGCAATGATGTCATGAAGTTGTTGTTGACTGTATTCCAGGGTATGTGCCAAAATATCATTGTATGTGGCAGACAATAGATGTCGCATCCCACCTCTATTTAAACTCGATTTAAACTTGGTTTATCAGTTTTTATGTGTGTGGCTTCTTTAACACCTCTTTTGAACCAGTCGCTCTCCGGGTCTAGAATCTGAACTTGGGAGTCTTCAAACATGTGTCCTTTTTCTTTTAGATGTGGGTACACAGAGTCCTGACCAGAGGAGCTGACTCTTCTGTGCTGCGCCATACACTAGTGTAACTGTTTTTTGGTTTCTCCTAGGGATGCACCGAATCCACTATTTTGGATTGGGCCGAACCCCCGAATGATTCGGCCGAATACTGAACCGAACCCGAACCCTAATTTGCATATACAAATTATGGGTGGGAAGGGGAAAACTATTTTTACTTCCTTGTTTTGTGCCAAAAAGTCACGTGATTTCCCTCCCTGGCCCTAATTTGTATATGCAAATTAGGATTTGGATTCGGTTCGGCCAGGCAGAAGGATTCAGCCGTATCCTGCTGAAAAAGGCAGAATCCTGGCTGAATCCTGAACCGAATCCTGGATTCGGTGCATCACTAGTTTCTCCCACATACAAATCAGAGCACTCCTACTGCACCGCACTTGGGTTGCCACATTTTGTATTTTTTTTTACCGGCCGGCGTGGGGGCGGAGCCACAAAGGGGCGGGGCCATAAAAAGGGCCATCCTGTGATGTCAAAAGGGGGCAGACCGGTGACGTTTTGGGGGCGTGGCCACGAAGCGGAGCCTGGAAGAAAGAGAAAAAGGTAAGTTTAAAGGGGATTGGGGGCTGGCCGATGGGTCTTTTTAAGGGTATTACAAATTTACCGGCAGCTACATTGCCGGTAAATTTGTAATACCGGCCCCGGCCTTGGCAGTTGTTTTACTGGCTAGGCCGGTTAAATACCGGTCGGGTGGCAACTCTAACCGCACTTCATACACAATGTTACTCTACTTGTGCTTTGGGGTTGGGTCTTTTGGGTGAACTAGTTGCTGCCTCAGTGTGCTGCTGGGTTTAAAGCAGATAGGGAAGTAGTGTTTATTAAAAATCTTTTTCTGACACCCCAGCTACATATGGGAGGACCAAGTTCTTTCTCCTGTCCTGTTTTCCACCTTCACTGGTGGTCTTGGAGTTATTGCTTCTTTGTCTACCAGTTTTCACAAAGACCCAATCTGGATACCCACATGTCTTCAGGGCCCCTCTGAGATGTTCCATTTCTTTCAACTTAGGGTGGCCATACACGGAGAGATCCACTTGTTTGGCAACATCTCTCCCCGATATGCCCACCTTGAGGCTCACCCTAGGGCCCAACGTATCACATTAGAGGAGATACGGGAGGTTGGATCGTGGGACCACATCAACGAACACATGTAGCCGCGATCCGACAGTCGAATAACTTGCCCTTTAAATTTTTATTCAACTGCCTAGTTCGCCAGATTAAACCTACCGAATCGGATTGAACTATTTTTGACCGAATAAAAAATTTGATCGAATGGTTAAAATTGTTCGGTTCAAACGTTTTTATCGTTCGATCAAATACTGACTATTATTCGATCAATCGAATTGCGTTAAAATCCTTCGAATACGATAATCGTATTCGAAGGATTTTTATTCCCTTAAAATTCGAAATTCCCTTAAAATTCTAATTCGACCCTTAGTAAATCTACCTAATAGGGGTTGTTCACCTTTTAGTTAACTTTTAGTATGATGTAAAGAGTGATATTCTAGGACAATTTGCAATTGGTTTTCATTTTTTATGGTTTTTATTTAGATGGTTGCTAGGGTTCAAATTACCCTAGCAAAATTGATGAAGAGACTGGAAAATGAAAAGGAAATGACCTGAATAGAAAGATGAGTAATGAGGTAGCAATAATAATACATTTTTAGCCTTACTGTTTGTTTATTTTTAGATGGGGTCAGTGACCCCCATTTGAAAGCTGGAAAGAGTCAGAAGAAGAAGGCAAATAATAAAAAAAAGATACAAAAGTAATATTGAAGACCAATTGAAAAGTTGCTTAGAATTGGCCGTTCTATAACATACTTAAAGTCCACCTAAAGATGAACCACCCATTTAAAGGTAAGCTGCAACTTTGTCATATTTTAATTATGTGTTTTGGTATTTTTATTTTGTAGAGTATTACATTAGGAGTGATCTTGTTATTCTATGAATGCAAATGCATCAGGCTTCAGGTTCCAGCCTCACTGATCTTGGTTAACTGAAGGGTTAACTGTTATTTTTATATTGTGCCACAATGCATGCTGGACTTCAGTTTAATTGGCAGAGCTGAAGGTATGAGCCAAAACAAACTGAAACCCGAGGCAAAAAAACAACCCAAAATACAAGCAAGAAAGAACAGAATTGGGGGGTAGGAAGTTGCTCTTTGAGGTTCTATTTAAAATGCGATTGCCTTTGCCATGAATCAAAGTGTTAAGTGATTCTTTCAATTATATTCTTTATGTAGGACAATTATTACAAGATGCCTTGCAAAGTAAAGCAGTGCACAGATAAGTGTCTGCATAACAAACTGTAAGTCACAAGAGATACAACTGGGGGGGGGAGGCAGGGGTTGTTTATACATTGCTCATTATATTTATATGGCTTAAAAACACCAGTAAAAAAAGCGTCCAAACCCCAGATGACTAACCCATTAGTTTTAATGATCAGAAAAAATATATCTCTCCTTGCTGCTAGGAATGTACATCTATATGGTTGGACTGGGGTGCCCGGTGCCCACTGGGATTGCTGTCCAGGGCCCCCCTTGCTGCGCCGGGATGCGCTCCCTTCCTTGTTTTCCACGTCGGCACGTGGCTCTCCTGCTTTTTTTTTTAAATACCATGATTGGGGGGTCTGGGACGGCGGGTTTTTTCCCGGTGTTCCGCTGGGCAAGTCCAACCCTGTTTGGCCAAATAATAAAATCTTTTGCTAAATGCCAAATCCAACCCATAATTTGCAAATTAAAACTTTATGCGAAAAAAAAATATTTTAACTACAAGCAAATAGTTAGTCACATGACTTTCAGCTGAGCCCTTATGATCCAAGTGAATTGGAATCCTGCAAAAAAAAAAAAAAAGTACAGGGATGGGATCCATTATCCAGAAACCTGCTTTCCAAGTTCCGAATTACGGAAAGGACATTTTTTTTTCTCTGTAATAATAAAACAGTAGCTTGTACTTGATCCAAACTGTTATATAGTCAATCCTTATTGGAAGCAACACCAGCCTACTGGGTTTATTTAATGTTTTTTACTTCAATACATTTTTAGCAAATGTGCGTAGAATTATTTTCGTCAGACAACACTGGCATACATATGTCAAAAATAAAGTTGGTTTATTTTATGTTTACATGATATTCTAGAAGACTTAAGAAATCAAGAGCCAAATTATTCAGAAAACCACGGGTCCTGAGCATTTTGCTGCCTGAGCGGGCCTACGTTTTACCGCCCCCATCACACGACACTCACTTTTTCAGCGCCGGACGGGGGGGGTCCACGTCGCTACTGCAGAGAGTGCAACTGCTCGCTCTGCACTAGAAGAGGCAAGTTTCCGGGTTTAAAAACGGTAATCGGCTCTTAAAGTTACCAGGAGGGGTAAGCTTTTGGTAACCAGTGGGGAACTGGCGCCTGAGGCAAGTGTCTCAACTCGCCTTATTGGTAGAGCACCCCTGGTCCTGAGGATTGTGGATACCAGGTCACATACCTGTACTAGGATTTGGCCAAATCCCAAACTCAATCCAGATTTACTGGGTCCCAAAATGAAACTTATGACAAATTGTCTCTGAAGGTTTTTATTCATTCAGGTCATGGTCTGTCTAGCAGAAGTACATGGACTTGCTGATCAACCCTTCCATACTCATCCGAGCAATTTGAACTGAAGAAGCTGCTCAGATGAGTAGTGAAACGTCTTCAGTGATTAGCAAGTCCAGTTGCTATAGATTTACTTCTACTTATAACAAGTTACTCAGCAGAATTCCTGGTCTTCTTGGCCAGTGGAAAATATGCACCATTCTAGAAGCATCAAAGTTGATCCATTAGTTCTTCATCATTTTTCTTGCTCTCTGGGGGGCTCATTTCCCAATACAAGCGCAGCAAATCTTGCATGTGATGCTTAAAAGACTTCAAAACCCAAGTTTACTGGACCTGCCAGCTCACAGCCCTGGGTACTGCTGATAATAATATATTCCCCTCATTGAATTTGGGTTTTAATGCCATTTAAACGCTATTCGAAAACTTACTTGCACCCAAACAAGCACATAATAATACCTTGCACCAAGTTCAGCCAGACAGGCCATGGATGCAAGGAGCCCTAGTAACAAAAGCAGGGAAGCCATTTATGCACAAAGTGATAATGCAAAACTTGCGTCTCCACTTGCACATCATTTTACATGTGCTCACCATGAGCCTGTAATTCTGGAAGAAAATACTACACTATGGTCAAGGCCGCCAGCAGAAATCACTGGGCCCCGTACAGCAACATTTTCTGGGCCCCCTGGTCCCCGGCCACCCCACAGTAAAAATTGGTGGCCAGGGTCCCACATAAAAGTTTTTAAAAAAAAAACATTGGTGGTCAGGGCCTCCCTACACTTTTCAAATAATACATTGGTGGCAGGGCGTATAAAGTATTAAAATAATACATTGGTGGCCAGGTGTTTAAAAAAGAAAAAAAAAAGGCACTTCAGGACTTCAACTTCGTCTATTTTCATGACTTCAGGTCTTTTTGCCCCACTTCAGGACTTCGACTTGGTCTGTTTTTGTGGCTTCTGGGCATTTTGCCATTTTAGGACATCAACCAGGTCTGGGAATCAAAATAGGCCCTAGCATTTCAGGTACACAGAGGCCCATACAGCCTCCCACCGGCCCAATAAATAGTGACTGTCTATGACAACTTCCAGCAGCCCCTCTGGCATTTGCCAGAACCCACAGATTGCCAGTCCGGCCTGACATTAACTGTTCGTCTTTTCAGCGGTTTGGGACTTCAGAAGAGGCAGCCCGGCTTCAGCGGTGTCAAGGGGGGCCCCACTCTTTTGAAAAGTGCAAACACAACCAGACCCTCCTTAAGGGCCGGTACAGGCGTACCCTCTGTGCCTCACTGATGGTGTCCCTGATTATGGGTAAATGATGGTCCACCAAAGTGCCAACAGGCAGGGTTCCATCCGTAAATGGAAAAAATCCTATTGAGACACAAAAAGTAGTTTTGGAGAACCCAAACTATAACATGGCATCAGCACATGGGAGATGCGGGGAGTTCAACCCTAAATATAGATGCAGGAAATACAGGCAGCAGCTATGGAGTTGAACCCTGGATCCCATGTAACATGGGAACAGTAAATTTGTAGGCACAGTAAGTGAAGCCAAGCTCATGGCTCCAATAATACAACAAACTGGAGCTCTGCAAATACCACATATTTCTAAATGCTTGTGACCTGGCCAGCTTTTTCCTGGATTTGCTAGTGGAATTCCAAGCATTGCCATGGATATTTCCAATATTTATGTTTCACAATGTGCTGCATTACCATAGGAATACCCCAGGCTTTATGCATGCCGATTCCAATTCATTAGGGAAGGAATGTGCTAGTAACACGTGTCGGGGAGAAGCAATCCTCTCTCACGTTAGGTTCTTCTTGCTTGTGCTTCAAACCTAAAAGGAGTTTTAAAATAACAAACAACATATTGCCCAAACATGTAACAAATTACCAGGGCGTTTATTTCCCGCATGAAACGACAAGGGGAACATTCTTTAACAATTGTTCTGACAAGCCCTATAAGGTACACAACTGGTTCCCAAATTAAGCCTTGGATATGCCAATTTCCCTGCCATTTCTACTGGCAACAGGAAAGATATAACAGTACTCTTATTAAACCTATGGTGCGTGGCTACAGGCCTCTTGGCTACCGATGTGGGTGTGCTTTCCAAGGTGCTGGAAAACATTAAGGAGTTGCTCTGTTTGTATGCAAATACTTCCATGTGGGTTACACCGTAAGTAACTCTCAAGTAAAGAGTAACTCTTCCTTAAGAGTTGCTCAACCCCCTTTCTGTTTACTCCTGTCCATCCCACTCAGTTACCCCCAACCAACAGTAACATAGTTGTAAATAAGTACCCATCATTCCTAGGACCCTAACCTTTAGCAGCTTTAGAACTGTGCAGAGGTTATAAGGGGTCAGGAATTGAACAAAATGTAGGAAGCAGGGGCACGTGTCTAGGGGGCAGTTCCAGAAAAAAATATTGCTTTTTTTATTTCTCAGCTATCAATAGCATTGCCCCCGTGGACTTCAAAACTGTTCCCCTGATGTCCCACATGTGCTGTACCTTCAGATCTCATCTGAATGTGGACATCCCACTCTTAATAATATTCTTGGGTGGCCAGCAAAATTACATTTGGCTGATGGTGGTGCTGTGAAGCAGGTTCAGACTGAGGTTCAAAATAAGCCCTGATATTTCAAGTACACATAGGCCCAAACAGTTCCCCAAAGGCCCTATAAATAGCAGCTGCCTATGGAATTTTACAGCAGCCCCTATGGCATTTGCCAGAATCTACAGATTTCCAATCTGGGCCAGCCATGAGGCTATAGTGATGTTACAGTGACGCTACATTGGCCTCTAATTTTGGGATGAGTGTTTATTGGGTTTTTTGATGGTAGCTTTGTACCAAAGTGCAGCAGGACAGGACTCCCTGCACACTAGGAGAAGAAAGGCAGCAAGTTCAGGTCCAGGTGTTCACTGTAAGACTGGAATGACCCCCAAAATGTTGCTCGACACCCCCCTTTAATATAGCTCCCACCAGCCTCAAAGTAGGTGCTCACTTGATCCTGGTGCCAAGTTTTGGGAGCATAAAGGCATCAGTTTAAAGAGCCTTCTGCAAGGGGGCACTGCATATGGAGCTAACAAACAGTAAATGATAGCCCCATCAGCAACCCCATGGCATCTTTTTCACACCTGCTTGGTGCCTCCCCAACACTACTATATTTAAAGGTCACTGACAAGTCAATAAGGTTGAAAACATCCAGGATAACCATGGAATTTCAGGTAGATGTCCAGGTGGAGCACTCAGACCTTGCTGTCCTTCACATAACTACAGCCATTTCTTCAGAGGAGCACATTTTTCTTAGGCTCTATCTAGTGATAGGACATGAACCACTTGTACTGACTACAGAGACATACTGCCGTCTGGAAGGAGTAAGTACATTATTGTAGCAGATATTTTACAGTTAAGAGTAAGAGCCTCTCGTTACATAATCCTATTTGGGAGACGTTATATCTTTGACTTGTACGAAGCAGGAGCCGTTACCCAAAAACAATTTCAGCTTTTCCTCTGTGTAGTTTATTTAATGTTTTAATCTTTATTGGGCTAATGGAAGGTATAGGCAATCACTGTGAAATTCTTTTGGCCTGTACCCATAGGGGCTCAGTATTACATAGCACTGTCATTACAAAGACTGGAGTGTCCCTCATGCAGTACTTGGGGTGGATTAAATCCCTCCCAAAGACACATTCTCCATCTCATGTTAATGTTTGCAGTCTGTTCTTTATTAAGTTCCAACCAGTACATTTCCTTTCCATACCATACACAGCTTATCCAAGCTTGGGGTTTTCAGTTGTTCAACCTCATAAATGAGATTTCAAGTTGATTTGGAAAAACACGCTCCTTCCAGAAAAGAAACACACATGGTAAATAAAGTTAGGTGCCATTTATCTCAGGGATGTCCTTAGATCAGCCTGTTGTCTTTTGACTGTGGTGTTAAAACAAAGGGAATTCACGATCCAATCATTGGGACAATCGTTTCCCCACAGAGTCTAATTAAAGCTACATCATTCATGACAAAAAAAAGTCAAAATTAAAGTCAGAGTTGGCTTGCTAAGCCAAGAACTGACCCTTTGGAATGCAGTTAGTCTTCTCTGTGTTCTTGACGAAGGGTCAGTCTTCCTCTTCTGAACTTCTTAGATCTTAGAGCAGTTTCGAATGACCTGTGTTCAGCAAATTGTAGTCACAAATGTGAATCTGCCCAAATATGTCTGTCTGTTACTATCTCTAAACATTGGACTGACGGCAACAGCCAACGCCTCAGGGGAGCCTTTGGGCTTACATGAAGTTGAAAAGAAAATACACAATGGAATTGATTACTGCAATGAATGGGTGGCTCTGAATCGCCTGTGACTTCAGCCAGTTCCCAAGGCAGACAGTGATACGCTGTTGGATCTGTCAATCATTCTTATTGCTATCTTTCTTATCAACAGCCTCAACACACATTCCGATTATCAAGACGAGAATGGCGTTATCCAAAACAAACACATCTGAAATCTATTTTCAGCCTCTTGTTGCCAAGCTAATGAGCCAAAGAATTAACAGCAAAGAATGCAAGAATCTCCCAACCATTCTGCAAGGCCGAAGGCCAGAAATCAAGGTGTTGGCCCTTTAAAGATTGTCTGGTTTATTACAGGATGAATTTGAAGCCGAAACAATGGGTCAGATTAAGAGGTGCTGGAAGTCCAGGCAGAGGGCCAGTAATGCTGGTTGCTGCTGCGTGTAAATCTTTATTCTGTTTGGGGTGAGGAGAGGATAGAGAGTCTGGCGCTCTCGCACACGACAGATTGTTGTTTGCACAAGAGACAAGCACAGAAACAGTAACTGTAAACACTACGCATCCCTGGGCCGGGATGGGGGGGGACACAATACTGTTTTTTATTTTGTACAACTGTAAGTATTATCCAACCCTCAACCATTTATTATTCTATGCTTTCCCATACATTCTGCTACTGGCAATTAGAATGCTTACAGGTTCCACCCAAAAGGGTCCTGTGCTATTTCTCTGTAAGACCCAGTGTTGATTAGATGCCTACCTGCAGTCTTGAACAAACATAAAATGTCCTGGGAATACTATTACATATTTACAGCCCCCCAAAAACACAGTGTTATCTGTTATATATGCATCACTGCTTTATCATCACTTGTATCAGCAACTTATTATCATATGATAACTATCATAATCCAGTTGACAAAATAATTGTAAATTATAAGGATATTAGAAGTCACTGATGGGTTCTGTGACCATATAAAGGTGCAAGGCTGCAGGCTGAGTTATACAGGGAACTCATGTATTATAAGGGATAATGTACCCCCTACTGTAAATGATAAGGATATATATACTTGTTTTATATTTATACTTGTTTTCACTTTAAAATCATCAGGGAATATAAATAATGAAACCAAAAGGCCCCTGGAAGTCTTGTTTTTTTATTTTTTGTATTTTGGGGTTTGTGTCCATTGCCTTTATCCTTGAACACACTTTGCACCTTTTGCACCAAACCCTTAGTAATAACTGTGCCGCCCACCAGAGCCATCCCAACCCTTTGCAGAACCACTTAGGACCCCTTTCATTTGCAAGTTTCCTCTACCTTGCTGTGTAAAACAGAGTAGAGTACAATTTTCCTGGTGCTGCCTTTTTGGGTAAAGTCACAGAAACAAGATGGGTTGCGTGACATCAGTCGCTTATTACGGCGACAAGACGTCTCTATGTGAATAGAAAGGGCGACTAATGAATAAATGAGCCCCAGTCAGTCTAGATCTGAGCCATTAACACAAAGCCAAGTCTGACAGGATAAAAGCATTAGATGCGCCCACAATCTGACATTGCACATCTGGCTGAGATTTTCATTACCCGGCCTGGCATGGCGAGCACAAGACCATGCACATAGTGAGCCGAGCAATGCTTGTGATTATGGGATGTAAATAACAGGGTGGGATACCAAATATGTAAACGCTGAAAATGTAAGGGAAGACAGAGAAAGGAGAATGGGATTAACTGGAGCCAACACCATCACACTGTGCCAATGACGTCCATGATTTCCCATTATACTCCCTATAGTTCCTGCTTCATTGAGGAGACTCAAAGCCATTTTTTGGTTCATTGCCCAGTGTCAAAATCCATCAGGTGTTCCCTATCTACACAGTTGCAGTTTTCTTCTCTGAAGGTGGCCGGATAGCCTCACTTGGCCTATGGAGTCCTGTACAACTCCATCTATAATGCTGTCCATACCTACTGCAGCATCAGTGTTTAAAGGAGAATTCAACCCATACCATAAAAAAAACCTACCCTACATAGACTCCCCACCCTAGTTGCCCCCCCGGCAAATGCCCCTAATTTATTACTTACCCCTCAGAACAGATTCTGTCCTCGGGAGTTCACTGCGACATCTTCTTCTGAATCTGTGCTGAGTTTTGGCGCATGTGCAGTTGGAGTGATTTTCTGGTCCCGAAACAACCGTCCATGTGCCGAAAGTCACAAAAATGTCACAAAATATTTTCTGTGACTTTCAGCGCATGCGCAGTTGTTTCAGACCAGATATTTACTCCAACTGGTCTGCTTCCGAAGTCTAACGAAGAAAAGAAGATGGCGCCTGTGAACGTCCATGGACAGAATATGCACGGATTTAGTTTTTTGTTTTCAATAAAAAACAGAAAAACCCAGTAATGCACACAGAATAGCCTTTGCAACTGGTGCATGAGCCTCAGGGTGACTGTAGGGTAGAGTCCTGCGCGGAATTGTTAAAACCAATTTCTTAAACCCGAACCCGACCTGCATTCTTACCTGCTTGGACCTGCGCCCCTAGGCCCACAGCCATTCGTTGCCTTCATACTCTGCCCTTTATTCGCAAATTTTCATCATCCGGACCGGAGCAATGGGGATTGGTGCATCGGAAATTTAAAAAACTATTGTATCTCCTGCGTATCCCCAGTGTTTCTGAACCAATGTGGGTGTGGCTGGCCAGCATGCCGCCCCCTAAAATCCTGCCACCCTAGGCCCGGGCCTAGGTGGCCTTTCCACAAATCCGGGCCTGTACCCGACCCAACCCGCAAGTACCTTATCCGCAACTCAATCTGCTGACCATCAAGAAACAGAAAGTGCTTTCATTGTAAACCAGAAGTGACATCATTCGAAGTAGGCGTGATCAGAAAAAAAGGAGTAAAGCTTGCTATCGAGAAGCCCCCGAGCCAACCCACAAAACTGCCAGCCCACATCTATACCTGCACCCGAAACATTTACCTGCAACCCGCAGCAGGACTTTCCTGTAGGGTAAATAAACAGGGAAAGGTGCAGTAATGAGCTGGTGGTAACAAAGTGCAGCTTGCACATAGGACTAAAGTCATCATGGTGCATCTAAGGAGACTAGGGTTGCCACCTTTTCTTGAAAAAAATACCGGCCTTCCTATATATTTAGCTTTCTTTCCTATTAATAACATTGGGATCAACCATCAAAACTACCGGCCAGGCCTGTAAAATACCGGCCAGGTGGCAACCCTAAAGGAGACACAGGTTTATTTATACTAAAAGATTTAGTAAAAGGATAACTAAAGCTGGCCATAAACATAAAGATTTTTGAAAGATCCAATGATTATCGTGAGACCACGATTGTCTCAAAACGATTGTTTAAATGCCTGATGTGTCCATCAACTAAAAAGACCATTTCAGGCGATATTGCCAACAAAACTGAAGGGTCACTGCCTGCTTGGCCCTGCAAACATAGGTAGATTGCATGGGGACTGATAAAGATTTTGCTAACCTGGCCGATCAATCTTCAGACCGATGGATGAAAAATCGTAATACGTACGATCGTTTGAATCCCACTAACCGCACGATAATTTGACAGATTGGTCGGACTTACCTAAGATCGGTCGTTCGGCAGAAAAAGATCTTTGCGTCTATGGGCCTATACAAGAATGTCTAAAATGCTGTATTGTATACTGTACTTATTGTACTAGTCAAGAGGTTCAGCAGCCCAGTAATGATCCAGGTCTTCAAATATTTGTCACCAGCAGTTCCCCATTGTGGATCTTGTTAGGCATGTTTTTTGTGTCAGTGGCACTACACACGCTCATTGCGTTCTGGGGAGAAACTTCAGTCACTCTTTACTGCTGTACTGCAAGTTGGAGTGATATCACCCCCTCC
>CM044439.1:23947469-23957841 GCA_024363595.1 Xenopus borealis | reverse complement strand
TCCTTTAAGCTTTAGTTCTCCTTAATAGTATTAGGAGCAGTGATGGGTGGACAGTGGTGTTTTGTCCATGGCTGGTGGTCAGTGGCAGTTGAAATACCCAGTGCCCTTTCCAGTCCTCCCCTGGCCTTCCCCACTGATTCTCAATGCCTTTCATTCAAGGAAACCACTTCCTGTCCAGGACGACCAGTTTTAATCTCTTTATGCATCTAGTGGACTGGGCCAGCTTTCTGCTTGTGGATATATTATTTTTATAGCTTCTCTTGTTCAGTGTATCCTTCTTTCTCCCGTCAGCCCATATCAGGAGGCGGCCCAGGCCTGGCTCAGCACCACAAAGAGTTAAAGGATGCAGTGAGTCATGGGGGCTTTTCGGAGCACTGAATGGTTCCAGGTGATGATTTGGAACACACATACAAGTCACATTAAGGGAAAAAGCTCAGGCCGCTGCTATTTTAAAGAGAACAATATGGCCTTTTTGTTAACTTCCACGTTGAACAAGCAGCGCTTTTCATTATTCCAATAAAATAGAAACAGACACCGAAACTTAAAAAAAAAAATGAAAATAAAAGCGCTGGCTCTGGGTGAGCGTGTGTAGGGCCAAACGCACTACATAAGCTCCACGGAGAGCCATCAATTTCCTTGCATTCTGCCTTAGAAAATTCAGGTGCTGCTCAGGTTTAGAGCAATGTGCAGAGCCAGCGGAGCAGCTTTATCATAAGATGGATGAACTGAAGGAAGAGAGGAAAATATCCCCTGTATAAATGTATCTTTTTTCAATAAAGGGGCAATATCCCCCCTTGTTCAAGGTCAGCTCAGTGAATAGCGACTGTGCCTTTATCTTAGGGTTTTTTTTTTTATTTCTTGCACTACACAAGAAATTGAAACCATTTTCCCGGTTCTATTGAGTCACTGTTTGAGGAGTGGATAGTAAAATATTCCAACCATTCACCGATAAGGACTCCTTGTCTCAAAGCCTGACAAAGGCTGTGGTGTCGGGAAGGAATTTGTTTAAACAGAGCTCATTTTCTCCATATAATGGCAAGTCTACCTTAAAATGGTCCCAATTTGACTATTCCCAAACATTATAGTGGTCTGCCCACTGTATGTACAATTATTTTTGAGTATGTACACCATCTTAGATCCACTGACTTTCAGCCTATGTGCATGGCAGGGTCAGTGATGACGCCGGCCAATGGTAAGTGATCTCTTAGAAAAGGGAAAAAGAAGCACACCATACTTCTACTCCTGCTAGGGTTGCCACCTGGCCGGTATTTTTGATGGTTGATCCCAATATTATTAATATTGGTATGTTTTTAAAGAAAAGGTGGCAACCCTAGCTCCTGCCTTCAAAGCATTTTATTGTAGTAGAGATGTGGCACAAGCTTTCGGGACAACCCCTTCCTCGGGTGCAATGGTAAGTGATGTAATGGATTACGACATTTTGCCACGCACCCAACTGGCATGAATGAGCCTGAACTGTTCCCTTTAAAGGAGAACTAAACCCTAAAAATGAATATGGCTAAAAATGCCATATTTTATATATTGAACATATTGCATCAGCCTTGTCAATAGCAGCAATGATCCAGGACTTCATTATCTGTATCAATTACTAATCAGCCTTATATTGTGACGTTTCTATTCTATGTGTACTGTATATTGTGAGTGGGTCCCTAAGCTCAGTAAGTGACAGCAGCACAGAGCATGTGAATCAGTGAATCAGCAGAAAAGAAGATGGGGAGCTACTGGGGCATCTTTGGGGTCACAGATCTTCGTTAAAGGTTTCTGGTTGACTTGGGCTGGTACAGAAGCACAAAACATAATGTACAATATTTCTAGCTACTTCTTTAGTTAAGATTTAGTTCTCCTTTAAACAAATCTTCTGCTCTGCTGGCAGGGTCTGCCCCTGCTTCTGACTCTCTAACATGATTTCCCTATAATTACAGATAATTCCTGAGTAATTAATTATATTTGAAACCGGCACAGCATTGAATGAGAAAAAGTTGTCAGGGACCATGTTATGTATGACTATGTATTGAATATCTTTATATTCATGGCATGGGCTTTGTTCTGGCACAGTCAGAGAGTGGTTGCAAAAACAGCCCCCTCTTTAAGCTGCCATACATAATGATTTTCGGGAAGTGGTAGAATACCTTTGCCTCAATCCATACAGAACAGAAAACCTTCCAGAATTTCCATGGGATTTAGTCGGATCATGAGTGGGCAAGCCCCTGCCAGTGCCGGGAATAATGTTAGATCCAGATGTAGGTTTGCTGTCCATCTCTCTCAGTCTGCGTATCCCCCACTTGATATTGCTGGCTGGGGATCGCTCTGCATCTGGAAGGAGCTTACATGTCTTACTTACAGCTCTTTGGCTGCAGCTCCTTTCCAGGGACTATACAATAGCAGTTTTGGAAGGGAACGTCAGTTCAGAGATTCTGATGTGATGTCTCTAAAGCACATTTGGTTTATAGGTGCTCTGATATCTGATGGGGGGGGGGGTACACTCATGTCATGTTGTTTTTAGTTCTGACTATATAAGTTACGCACCTGTTTTCCTGGGAAAAGAATGTGACTTCCATTCCTGAGATCCGCTCTCATCTTCCACAACCACAGACGACTTGGGACCTTTGTCTAAACTGCGGAACTGTGCTGGGCTGTCTGACAGCTGCGTGGGGGCATTAAAGCCAGGAGATGTCATTTCAAACATTGCATCTTGAGTCTTCTTCTTCTCCTTCTTTAGCATGCTTACCAGGATATCTGAAAGCTTTGCATAGGAGAAACAATATGGAAGTTCTCACCCATATGTATAAAAACAAATATAGAAAAGAAAAGCCATTGCATGAAAGATTTCCATACAAGGGTGAAATTCCTGTAAGAGTAAAGATGGTTATAGACCTTACAATTACAGTCTTTCTTGGAAAAGATATTTCCATGAAAGATTGTTTGTTTAAATACACATGTAAAGATGAAATGTCAGATATACAGGTAGAAACAATAGAATTCTACCTTTATCAGACGATTCAGCGCTAACAATGGCTGATGTTCAGGTGCCTTCAAAGGCGGCAAATCAAAATTTTCTGGCCAGCCCAATAGATATATATGTCTTCTACTAATATTGGTCGGCTTGTCTCCCACCATAAACGCAGATATCATACGAAAATCAGTTTTGTCCGATATTATCGGTGCATCTATGGCCACCTTTAGACTGAACTAAGTTAATTATCTGATATGTTTTCACTGTTTAGATTTTAACTACAGTATAATGAAACCTCACTGTGATAAAACAAACCATCAAAGCGTATGTCCGCCTTTAAATTTAATTTTTCAGTATGATGTAGTAAGTGATATTCTGAGACAATTGATGAGCATTTGTTTTTTAGATGGGGCCAGTGATCCTCATTTGAAAACTGGTCAGAAAAAGATATAATGAAAACCAATTGAAAAGTTGCTAAAAATAAGCCAATCTATAACATGCTAAAAGTTAATTTGAAGGTGAAACAACCCCTTTTAAAGATCAACTTCCCCTTGTATTTGATCTCAGGGTACATCCAGGCAAGCAGTGCTTCTCTTCGAATGCAAAAGCATGGCGATACTACAGTCTAAAACGGAATGTAAAACTGTGCCGTCCAAGTAATCTTCCAATGCCCACCAACATCTCAGAGGAACTGGGGGGATAGAACAGAATAAGATGATTAGGACAGGGATGATTAGGACAGGGATCCCCAACCATTCCAACCCGTGAGCAACATTCAGACGTAAAAGGAGTTGAGGAGCAACGCAAGCATGAAAATGTTCTTGGGGTGCCATATAAGGGCTGTAATTGGCTTTTTGGTAGCCCCTATGTGGGTTGTCAACCTACATTCAGGCTCTGTTTGGCAGTCACGTGGTTTTTATACAACCAAAACTTGCCTCCAACCCTGGAATTCAAAAATAATCACCTGTTTTGAGGCCACTGGGAGCAACATCCAAGGGGTTGGAGAGCAACATGTTGCTCACGAGCTACTGGTTGGGGATCACTGTATTAGGACAAGGCCTTTGGTTCAGTAGCACTGGGGATAACTGCTCTTCGTGGCTAGTCATTTTAACCCCTCACATGCCATTTTCTGTATAATGTACACAAATGCAGATTCACCCCAATGCCCTGGGCATGGCACTAGACAGGCTCCAAAACATTGTCTTGACTCTTCATGAATGTCTTCAGGGGCTCAAGTAGTATGCCATGGCCACATACAAGGAAAATGTATAGTTGCGATGTGTTATAAAACATTACTTATTTCACTTCTGAGAAAAAAATATTTTGTGGTATTCACGTAACAGTCTCGGTTTGGTTCCAGCCGAAAACACAGCAGCCTTGTCTTGCTTTATGGCAGGGATTCTCAGTATCCCAACTAGACACGGAAAGAACCCATAAATCTAAAACCCGTGGGTACATTTGTGCCTCAGGTTCCTCTCGCTTATTTCTGCACCACAACACAACAAGGATACTTATTTCGTTGTCTCTCTGCTGCAGAAGGTCTCGGAGCTTCTTGACCTCCTCGGACCGGGCAACAGAACTGCTGGGTCTCTCAGTCACATTCACAGGGGATGAAGCTCTGCTCTCATCCATCTTCTTTCCATGCAGAAGCTTCTGTTTAATGAAGATTAAGGTTTGGTGAATGAATGGAATGCACATCCTAACATCTGTGCAATACCGTTGCAATCGTCAGGTACCTCTTACTGTTGAATAATGAAAGTAACTATCTAATTGGTTGCAGTGGGTTACTAAACTGAAAAGAATTCCACCTCAATACTATAAAAGATTATATAAGCCCCTATATGTGCTAATATGAAGGACACGTTCGTTTTGCACCCTCTTTCCTAAGAAAGCAACAAAGGCCTAAGCAGAGAGCTATCATTTGTGTAGCATTAGTTGGGTCCAGTGTGCATTCAAGACTTTGTACGTAGGTTGGATGTAGCGCTACAAAATATTCTTGCTGTTCCCTGCCTGCCTATGGGCTCTTCAGAATGCTGTGTATATAACATCATCATTTTGCCCCACAAACATTGATATTAATTAATTAACAGAATACATATAGAATACACAAAATGAGCATCCTCTAAATCTCAATTACAACTCAATTACATTTTTGCATTATAAAAAATAATGTAGCTCAAGGTGTAACTAATGATTATATTAGAAAGAACCTTGTTGCTCCATGACATGTAAAATAGCACTCAGCCTTCAGTCTTGTACCTTTATTTGGTCATGGAACTCATCAATAACTTCTGATATCCTTAAATTTTACAGTTGGGGGTACATTATCCTTTATAATATATGATTAGGGTTGCCAACTTTTCTTGAAAAAAAAAATACCGGCCTTCCTATTTATTTATCTGATTTTCCTATTAACATTTGGAGCAATCAATGAAAATACCGGCCAGGCGGGTAAAATACTGGCCAGGTGGCAACCCTACCTATGATTGATATTCCTTGTATAACTCAGCCTTTTGCCATATATGATGACATAACTCCTCAGTGACTTCAAATATTCTAATAATTTACAGTAGGGGGTACATTGTCCCCTTACAATACATGATTGATACTCAGAGTTCCCTGTATAACTCAGCCTGCAGCCTTGTGCCTTTATATGGTCACACCCCTCAGTGACTTCTAATATCCTTATCATTTACAGTAGGGGGTACATTATCCCTTATAATACATGAGTGATACTCAGAGTTCCCTCTATAACTCAGCCTTCAGCCTTGTGCCTTTATATGGTCACAGAACCCCTCAGTGACTTCTAATATCCTTATCATTTACAGTAGGGGGTACATTATCCCTTATAATACATGAGTGATACTCAGAGTTCCCTGTATAACTCAGCCTGCAGCCTTGTGCCTTTATATGGTCACAGAACCCCTCAGTGACTTCTAATATCCTTATCATTTACAGTAGGGGGTACATTATTATTATTAACATGTATTTCGATAGCGCCAACTTATTTTGTAGTGCTGTAAAGTGAATGTGATTATACAACTAAATCACATGAATTACATACATAGAACATAAGGAGTTACATACATCACAATAAATGTGGAGTTACATACATCACAATAAATACCAGTACAGAAGGTGAGGTATTGCAGAAAGAGCTTATAATCTAAAGGGAAGGGAATGATACACAAGGTGTGGGCAACATCAGAGTTAGGTGGATGAGATGTAGAACTGTAAGTGGTATTGAATTGGGTAGTTAACAGTGAGGGTAGGCTTCTCTAAAAAAGTGGGTTTTAAGAGATTTCTTGAAAGCTGAAAGATTGGGAGCAAGTCAGACAGACCGTGGGAGAGAATTCCAGAGGAGGGGTGCAGCCCTTGCAAAGTCTTGAATGCGAGCATGTGAGGAGGTAATGAGAGAAGAGTTGAGTAGCAGGTTAGTAGAGGAGCGTATTAAGTGGTAGGGGGTACATTATCCCTTATAATACATGAATGATACTCAGAGTTCCCTGTATAACTCAGCCTGCAGCTGAAATGTCACATATGTCACATAACCCATCAACAACTTAAAATATGCCTATAATTAAAAACAGATTTTTAATTATTCAATGTAAGAAGCACATTAGAGAATAAACGTTACCTTTATAAAGGCAAAGCAGTGCTGAATCTTGCGCATGTCGGCTCCTATATCCAGGGCACTTTCTGGATCTCTGTCTTCAAGGAATGCCTTCACTTGTTCCTCCAGTCTGTAGGGAGATCAGAAATTTGTCAACTTTTTCTCCAGAATACAGAATGAAATGGCCATTAGGGTGTATTTATGCAGATCTATTCCTATAGCCCCACTCAGACAGATACTAGACGCAATTACAGAGTACACAATATTCCCGAGATAACACAAATACCGCTTAGCTACGGGCCACTAATATTTATTCTTTATTTTCCATTGTCCCCATTTATAAGATGCAAGAGAATCTCTAAAATGTTTCTGTTGGTTTAATTTCTCTTGTACCTATAAAGATGCTACTGATTGTTCTTCGAGATTTCCACTGGCCCCATTGTGGCTCCTCAAATTTATTATTCTCTCACACACCCTACTCTAGTGTCATAATCTACTTCAAAGAGCTATTGGAGGGTGGAGCCTCGGGGTTGTGGGGGTGGTCTGATGTTAATGGGGGTATGGCAAAATAAAACAGCTAGACCAGTCAAAACAGCAGCAGGAAAATCAAAAAGCATTATCATGATGGAGATAAAAGTCAATGCAAAGAAATTCTATAACATTCAGGAAGGATAATATAGTAACAGCCTGTACAGAAAGATACAGTATAAATATGGCAGCACAGCTATTCGGCCAGTACTAAGCACAATTCAGCAGGAACAGGCAACTAAGTTTGTTCATAGCCTGTACAGAAATTTCATAAATCTATGGCACCATTGGTATTCCTCTGTACTAAGCACAATTCAGCAGGAACAGCCCTAAGTTTGCTCATAGCCTGTACAGAGAGATCCCATAAAACTATGGCAGCATTGGTATTCCCTGTACTAAGCACAATTCAGCAGGAACAGCCCCCTAAGTTTGCTCATAGTCTGTAAAGAAATTCCATAAAACTATGGCAGCATAGGTATTACCTGTAATAAGCAATATTCAGCAGGAACAGCCCCATAAGTTTGCTCATAGCCTGTACAGAAATTTCATAAAACTATGGCAGTATAGGTATTCCTCTGTACTAAGCACAATTCAGCAGGAACAGCCCCTAAGTTTGCTCATAGCCTGTACAGAGAGATACCATAAAACTATGTCAGCATAGGTATTCCCCTGCAACAGTTGCAATACAGTAGCATGGATGTTCAGGTCCCATATAAATATATATTCAGAGTGGTGAATATCACTTGCCCTTTATTAACATCACCCAAAAGTGTAGTAGTTAGTGATGGGCGAATTTATTCGCCAGGGGCGAATTCGCGACAAATTCCTGCGATTCACAGCTGGCGAATAAATTCGCGAAACGCCAGCGAAATTTCGCCTGGCGCAAATTCGCCGAAAAAACGAGTCACGTGCCACGACTCGTTTCACGAATTTTTCGGCGAAACAAAACTGGGGAGATTCGCCCATGACTAGTAGTAGTCCGTGTCACTTTTAGTCAAAAGGAGTTAAGGTGGCCATAGACGCACAGATAATATCGTATGATATTCGGTGCGTGTATGGTGGGAAATGAGCCGACCGATATCGTCAAAGGATTAAGATATCGGTCGGCTGGTTGATCGGACTGGACAGAAAATTTTGATGTGATGCCTTTGAAATCTCCCTGAACATCGGCCATTGTTAGTGCTGAATCGTCAGATACAAGTAGAATTCTATTGTTTCTACCTGTATATCTGACGATTCAGCTCTACACGTGTGTGTTGAAACGAACAATCTTTCTTGGAAAGATCTTTTCCGAGAAAGATCGTAATTGTTACGTCTATGGCCAGCTTTAATACCATAGAATTGCAACTGTTTAATTTTCATGTGTTTCTAATGTGCACAAAAATACATGAAAAGCGGATGGAAAGGAAAGAGAACAAAGCAGCCCTCAGAGGAATAAGCCCTTTAACAAACTTATAAATCCTTTCCTATTCCCAAATTAGCTGCAAATTTACTTAAAATGAAGCGAAACACATATCTGAGTAACAGCGCGGGGCCAGAATCACGGCTGGTGCTAATTGGGAACACTTCCTTGGGACACTATTTTGGAACATGCTGCGGGGCACATGTGGGGACTGTATTCTCAGGGCTAATGTGATGAGATGGGCACTGACTGATAGATCTGAGCTGCCAACAGTCTTGTGGCCCATCGGAACAATAGGCTATTCACTTCATGCATAAATCCTTTCTGCTGAGGCCAAACAAATAGAGACGAAGCTTTAAACAAAGGGATGAAGTCCACTCAGGGCCCAAAGGTAAGGAAGCCACATTATAGAAAGCCTGACTAATAGGAATTGCTCCCAGAGCGCCGACAGATAGAAACCACAGGAGCGAGACACGTAACTGAGCGGCAGCCATAAGTACACATTAACATACACTTGATCATTCCCCGGGATCAGATAAGAAATGTTAATAACCAACAAAGTAGCGAGTAACCGGAGAGGTATGTACGGAGCAGTGATAATTTCATGTTATTCTATGTGATGCACAATCCTAAGAAACCACATTTACTGCTCAAACAGCTTCCTGAGCCAATGACAGCAGAGCTGCATATTTCTCTCCTCTCCCTGGTCGTCTCTCCAGGCATCCACATGCCCATAGCAAAGCAGGTCTTCTATCTGCTCATATTAATCACTCCATTCAGCAATGCGGGATTAAAGGAGAACTACAGTTTAAAGGAGCCTAAGTATAGGCTAAAACTAAGTAAGCTTTGTCAGAAAGGCCTATATAAATACACCAGCAATGCTGCTCTGAGTCCTTTGTCAAAAGAAACATCATATTTCTTTCCTTCTATTGTGTACACATGGGCTTCTGTATCAGACTTCCTATTTTCAGCAAAAACCTCCAGGGCTAGGGCTTGAGCATGCTCAGTTTGCTCCTCTCTCCCGTTCCCTTTCCTGCTGTAATCTGAGCTCAGAGCTATAAGTGAGCAGGGAGAAACTCAGACAGGAAGCTAACATGGCAGCTGCTATCCTAAACAAACGCAGAAAGCTTCTAGAGCTTTTTACTCAGGTATGGAAAAGCATTCTGCCGAATAAATATATTGTTATAGCTTGCACTATTGTGCCTAATCTGTTGACAATAAACTGCTTCTGTAGCGTTCCTTCTTCTTTAAAACAAATATGGGTAAGGTTCAGCATCTCTATAACAGTAATGACCCAGTCTGTCAAAGTTGTGACAGGAGTTCCCCATCTTGGATTTTGTTAGGAAAGTCAGTGGCACTGCACGTGCTCAGTGTGCTTTGGGCTGCTGGTGGGAAACTAAATTTAGGGATTATCGCTAAATGAGAAAAAATGAGGTTCACCTTTCATAGCAGCTGATGCTACAGAGCTGATTATATACTGTATATTGTGAGTGGATCCCTAAGTGACAGTAGCTTAGAGCATGTGTTGAGAATCAGCAGAAAAGAAGAAGGGGAGCAACCGGGGTATCTTCGCTGGCACAAATCATCCCTGCTAAAGAGTTATGGTTGTCTTGGGCTCATACATACATATCTTACCCTACCTCTTTGTTAAGCTTTACTTCTCCTTTAACAAACCATTAGGCTACAAATACCGCCACCTATGTTTTCAGTTTTTGTACTAACTCAAAGATGGTCTTCATCCTTTAGCAGGGAAGAATTGTGCCTGCAAGGATGTAAAGTTATAGATTTTGAAACTGATGTGGTGGTGTATTTGATTCCTAAGCTTTCTTATATGCTCACTGGCAAACAGTTCTGTTTT
>CM044439.1:23917760-23947214 GCA_024363595.1 Xenopus borealis | reverse complement strand
AATGGGGATCAGATAGGATCTGTGCAGCCACTGGGACAGAATGCTCTGTTATACAGATAGGTAGAAACCCAGCCATAAAGCAGGGCAGGACTGCTGCTTACAATGGTTATCAGCATTAATTACACTTCCCTATACACATATTAACAAATAACATTTTTACAAAGAGAAGAAAATAATTTATCCTATACTTCTCTGCTATACTTGTACAAGGAATGCAGGCACAAATAGAGAAAAGCTTTGTTTCTTTAATCGGTTTCCGATTATATTCACTCTAGTATAAGTGCTTGTGGATCCTTCAGGCTGCACTATAGCACGTGACTGTTATAAAGTGCAGGACAAGATATCATAACTGTATAAATTAAGGACAATGATAGCCAAGTAAGTTTTGTAAAAATGTTATCCTATCAGTATCCATCTGCTCTCCTTCCCCTTAAAACGATTTTGCTCTGCATTTATAAATCTCACATATAACAGGATATCCCCAACATCTGGCAGAGAAATCTGCTGGAATTCCAATGCGCTCAGCCTACGGAATCAGCCTGTGTGCAAAATGGGGATGAGAAGCAATTAAGGAATATCTCTCCCTAAAATTTTATAGTTCAGCTCCCCATATAAAAGCCAAACTGGGAGAGGTTTAATGGTAAATCCAGGGCCGGAGAAGCCGAGGAACGAACCCTAAACAGCATGTTCTCTGAGTGTTATATCCATAACGTTACCTTGTGATGGGGCAGGTAAGCAAAGTGCTAAGCCTAAGCCTAAACCTGCCAGGGCCGAGGACGTGTGGGCGCAATTGGATGGAGATTTCGCTTGGGCACGAGCACAGACGCCGGTGAGCTCATTCCCATTAAGTGAAAATAAATAAACAGAAGGAATTGGCGTTGCACTCAAGTACAAAATGAATTGAGATGGAGCCTGAGACAGAAATAACGAGGCTGTGATTCAGCGCTGCGGCTGGTTCCTTTCAGCAGAACAGCAGGATTACATTATTACTGGACTGTAGAATACACTGTGTTTATTGTTTAAAGTTTACAGAAAAGGGTAGCCATAAGTAATACAGCCCAAGTTAATCTATTCATTTTAAAGGGGTACAAACAATACAAGTAACACGCGTTAGGCCACCAGGAAAGGTACTGTGAGCCCAGATAAACCAGTGACACATATGTTGAGCCAGCAGGAAATGTTAAATGTTGTGAGACTTTTACATGAAGTCAATTCGTGTCTTGTGAGACTAGATCTGATTCTATTGTATATATATATATATCTAGAATCCCTGCCATAAAGCAAGACACTGCTGCTGTTATTTTGCTAGGCAGTAAATTGAGATGTTATAACCACGAAAGACACTGCCTACATGCAGTCAAAAGAGGAGGAAATTGTCAATTTAATATAATACTTTAGCAGAATAGAACTATCCCTCACCTCAACTGAGCTACCTGCATCTGACTATGCCAAGCAGGGCAAACATTTAAATATCCGCTACTTGGCCACGTCACAAATTCATGGATATCTACCCAGTTTGGTCAGGTCAATAACTAAGGTGGGGGCCACATACACAGGCCGGTACAGGCCTTAGCTCAGAGGCTTTATCTGCAGTCCAATCAAGCTCCATTACATAGAGAAAGAAGACTGCTTTGTTCAGTTTATCAGTAGAGGATTTGTTTGTTTTAATTTCACATCCATTCACCAAAAACTTTGTGCATATTTGCATAGTTAAAATGTTGTGAGCCATTCATGGGCAGCATAGACTCCCTAGGGCTGGCCAACCTAGCTGAGGCTACAGAAGAATGCAGGTACCATATTGGTACAATCCATAAAAATTATTTCTACAAACTCCCCCACTTCACCAACAGACATTGACCTGCTTCTACAGTCTGCTGATTCCTCAATGTTCCTTAGGGCAGTTCCTATAAATTATCAATTACAGCTCTGTGTTACCTCATAGTCTCAGTTTCTGTCAGTTCTTCTGTCCGCTGTTCCCCTGTTACCAGGGCCAACTCATCCTTCAGCCCCTGAACCTCCTTTTTCAGTCGAACAATTATCTGGAAATAGTGAGAGGGCAGCTTAATAAAACAAGGGCAGTGCTAAATAACCAATAAAAGGCAGTAATAATAGGGCAGTGGAAACTATCAAAATGAGCGGAGGAAAAGCACAGTAAATAAGCACAAGAAACCATCAATAAGAGTAGAAAAGAGCATAGGAAATAATTAATAAGAGTAGAAAAGAGTACAGGAAACAATAAACAAGTAAAGGAAGAGCACAGGAGGCAATCAATAAGCGCAGAGCAAGAGCACAGGAAATAACCAATAAAAAGAGAAAAGAGCACAGGAAACAACCAATAAGAGTAGAGGAAAAGCACAGGAAACAATCAATAAGAGCAGAGTAGGGGCATAGGAAACAATTAATAAGAGCAAAAAAAGAGCACAGGAATAATCAATAAGAGCAGAGTAAGAGCATAGGAAACAATTAATATGAGCAGAAAGTAGCACAGGAAACAATCGATAAGAATAGAGAAAAAGCACAGGAACCAATCAATAAGAGCAGAGTAAGAGCATAGGAAACAATTAATATGAGTAGAAAGTAGCACAGGAAACAATCGATAAGAATAGAGAAAAAGCACAGGAACCAATCAATAAGAGCAGAGTAAGAGCATAGGAAACAATTAATATGAGCAGAAAGTAGCACAGGAAACACTCAATAAGAGTAGAGAAAAAGCACAGGAAACAATCAATAAGAGCAGAGTAAGAGCATAGGAAACAATTAATATGAGCAGAAAATAGTACAGCAAACAATCAATAAGAGGACAGGAAACAATAAGAGCAAAGATTGGTTAATAAGATGTTGACATCCTTTCCTTTGTGTAAAACCACTTTGTGGAAAACTGTAACGTGTATCAGTCATCAATAAATACATCCTTTGAATACAAAAAAAGTTCAGAGGAACAATTAAGAGCAGACAACTATAGAGTAAGATCAATAAGAGAAGCACAAGTGAAGGTGTAATTTCTCTTGCTCATCGCATTGGAGAAAAAAAAGGCAAAGGTAGTAGGCAAACAACATGCTTTGCTTTGGCTACTGAAGCTTCACGTACATAAAATGAACTATCAATTCACAGCTTCCTGAGCTCTACAGCTTCTCTGACACACAACTGCACACAAACCCCCAAGGGGTGGTTCAATCTTTAAGTTAATTTTTAGTATGTCATAGAATGACCGGTTCTGAGCAGCTTTTCAAATGGTCTTTATTTATTTTTCTTCTTCCTTCTAACTCTTTAAAAGGAGGAGGAGTCACTGTTGTTATTGTTACTTTTCATATACCAGTAACTCATTTAAACCACTCACTGGTTGCTAAAATGATTTGAACCCTTGAACCAGATAATTGCGGCAATACAACATTGGAGTTGCTGAACAAAAAGTTGTTGTCATGAAAGGGTCAGGGCAGGCGCCAGTCAGGGAATGGAAGCTCCCAGTGTGCGACCCGAAGATTTTTTTTGCAGTAGCTGGCCTGAACTCGCACTCGGGCTGGCCTGCACATCACTACAGTCCACATAAATCCTCTTTGTTTATACAGAGCTCATTAGCTCAATTTCAGCAAATTACCCTGTTTGCAGTTAGAGTGAGTTCAGGGAAAACCAAAAAATTTTTAGTAAGTGATTTATAGCATGGGTCCCCAACTCCCAGGCCGCGGACATACCTGAACAGGGCTGCCGAGATGAGTCCGCATTTGATGCGGATGCACCGTAACTGACACGGACGCACCACATTTTACACGGCACTCAAGAGTTGATGCCCCCCCCATCTGTCCTTGCACAAAATTTGTGCTTTACATGGGTCCCTGAGGCAAAAAAGGTTGGGGACTGCTGCTTTGTAGTAAAGCAGAATAATTTATAAACACAAGTCCTGTTCATTGTGCTAATTTGAAGGTGTACATAGGTGCACAACGCCCTTTACAGCTTTACTTGCCTGTATCGGCCATCAAACACCCCATTCAGATTGAGATTCCTGCTCCCAGATGGATTCACTTAGAATTTTCTGTTGCTGTTTATTTTGGCTCCGGACCATATCTCTGCCTCCGAATCCATAATGACTCGTATTTAAATTCAGTGGGAAAGGAGCAGGGCTCTGCATTCCTTTCTCCACTCTCATTAGGCTTCGTTCATTCCTCCTATTTTTAAATGTCCAGAAATAGATGTGCTTAAAAAAAGATCAAAAGTCAAAGTTGCTTTTTGTGCTGAAAGTGGCCATTCCACAGGTAGTGCTTACGACACATGCTGCATATATTGGTATTGAGTTTCCCCAAATCCACGCTGACGGGTCATGTGCAAATATTAGTGCACATGTGTTCTATTCACAAGCCACACCACAAGCATTTGTTATTAGCGAAAGATGCCGATATTTATAGAATAATTCTGAATAACAGAAGGGCCACTTCTAGAGAAACATAATTTAGCAAGTAAATATATTCCAGACTGTAGCACCCTTCCTGACATGGGGCTCAGCTCTGATAATGTCTGTGCATGGTAAACGGTTGTTGTGTTGGTCCTGCACTGGGTCAGGTACCTGCAGAATGCCCAACAAGCTGTCAGAAGAATGACTCCTTCCCAAGTAGGAAACTCACCTACTTAGTTACGGGTTGCCTTGAGAAGTTTGCTGCTATATGGGGCACTTGGCTTGACAGAATAATTAAGCATAAGTTTTCGGTCAGACCATACATTTAGTTTGAGTCTGGCAGGCAACTTATGTTAATTTAGGAATTAATAAAAAGACCCTCCCCCAAGTTGGAGCTCCTCCTCTCCTGTGCGGAACACTCTGTGGGAGTGGCTGCATCATGACATCATGCGCTGCATCACATGTTGCCACCAGACCAGCCTGTAGAATTTCAGCAGTGGGTAGTGTAGTTCACGGGCCCCCGAGTTGAATCCAGGAAGCAAATAAGCATGTTGGATGCAGGTAGTGGGTCCACATGGGTCATACTACAGGCTGGGTCATGGCTGGGTATGAGACAGGGCTTGGCTTCAGAAAATGGTCCTGCACAGGATACAAACGTGTCCACACTTGCTCCTCTGCAACTTGCAAGGAGTGTCAATGCACTGGTAAGGCCCCATCTAGAATATGCCATAAAGCTTTGGTCTCCAGTGATCAAACTGGACATTATTGTATTAGAGAGGGTACAGAGAAGGACAACTAAGCTGGCAAAAAATATGGAAAATCTTAGCTATGAGGAAAGACTGGCAAATTGGGGATGTTCACGCTGGAGAAGAGGCGCTTAAGGGGTGATATGATAAATATGTATAAATATATAAGGGGGTCATATAATAATCTCTCTAATGCTTTATTCACAAGTAGGTCTTTCCAGCTGACGAGAGGTTCCACCTAAATATTTGGAAGGGGTTTGTTACAGTGAGAGCTGTGAAGATCTGGAATTTTCTCCCTGAATCAGTTGTACAGGCTGATACATTAGATAGCTTTAAGAAGAGTTTGGATGGTGAGATAGCTCATAGTACAAGTTGATCCAGGGACTAGTTGCCATTTTGGAGTCAGGATGGAATTTCTTCCCCTCTGAGGCAAATTGACGAGGCTTCAATGGGTTTTTTTTCCTTCCTCTGGATCAACTAGCAGTGAGGCAGGTTATAATAGAGTTAAAAGATTGAACTTGATGGACGTGTCTTTTTTCAACCTAACTTACTATGTTACCCCCTTCAGCCGGAATATTGTGAAGAGGTCACCCCTCTAAGAGAACTTTGAGGGTGTGCTCACAATTACAGGATTTATAAAAACAAATAATTAGCATTAGCACCTACTGTACCTTTCTTCAGCCTATAACTAAAACTGAAATTCCTATCAGGTTGTCAGGGACAGTGACTCCAGCAAACAAAAACCAGACTGACATTGAGGGTTAAATTTTATAGTCATTCTTATTTCTAATTTTTCTTTTCAGACCCTCTTCTATTCATTTTGCATTAATTCTGCATGAATTAGCCCTGTATTTTCAGCTTCTATGACAGGTCAATGTCACTTTCTGCCCAACCCATAAGCTTAGTTTCTCCCCAGAATCCCAGATCTCACTGAGCACGTGTAGTACCACTGACACACAAAAAATATAAGGACCAGATCATTACTGTTAACCTGATTCTTTTTCAGGCTTAACTGAATTTTAAGGTCAACAACCCGTTTAAAAAAACGTAGAGAAATGCAGAGAGAAATGAAACAGAAATCTTGACAAATACGCAAACATTCTATTGTAAAAATATTAATGAATGTCCTACCAGATGGGGGTCAGTCTCCTCATTAAGGATGGCCTCGTTTTTGATTAAGGCGACTCTCTGTGCAAAGCGGCAAGTAGAAATGGATTCCTGCACGGAAAGAATTCGGTACAAGGCAGGGGTAAAGAATTAATGATTTCCATGTTTCCAAGTGACATTGGCTTCTGCTGTTAAATAAATAGAATCAGTAAAATAAATAGAATCAGTAAAGCTCCAGTTGCCACTCGGCAGCTGAAACAGTGCAAACAATTAGTTTAATATAGAAACATGGAGGGTGACAGACATTACTATATGTTTTATGGTTATAATACACAAGAGCCATGAATATCTTGTAAATCAGGGGTCCGCAAACTTTTTTGGTACAGGGACCAATGTAGCAGCAACATTTTTTGCAAGGACTGAGGGGGGGGGGGGTCAGGGGGAGTCGTGGGGGTTGGAGTCCAATTCTGGTCGCCAGTTGCGGACCCCTGCAATAAATGATATCCTTAGAAACGGTGCTTAGTGATGTCACTGTTACAATCAGGGCTTAGTGATGTCATTTCTGTCACACGACTCACTGAAATGTGTATTTTTTTTATAAATAAAGTACCCCCTGTTGCAAAAAATTAGGATATTAGAAGTCACCATCAGAGTTCAATGACCTGTATAAAAACACTTGGCCTTCAGCCTCATGCTTTTGTATGGGCGTGGAACTCCTCAGTAACTTATAATATCCTTATATTTTACAAAAGATGGTACTTTATTAACTCTATATATTACTTTCCCTGGCCATCAGGCAGCTGGTGGTTATCAAAATGTGGTTGAACTTAAAGGAGAAGGAAAGTATATCTGCACCCCCAAGTGATTGTATTGACTTACCTGAAACCCCTATCAGCAGAAAACTGCACTGACTCGGTGTTATGCCAGTGAGCACCCTGGGGATGTGAAAAGTGATCCAACATCCCCAGGGTTGCAATCCCGAGAGGTTTTTTTTTTATGGAGAGATCCTCTTCAGGCTTCCTCTTTCTTCGCACAGTTGCGCATGCGTAGTAGAACGAAGAGCCGAACTTTAATCAAAAAGTCAGCTATTACATTCTACTGCACATGTGTTTGCCCAGGGAAATTTGAAGAAAGAAGAAGGAGGAAGAAGATCTCTCCATGTTGCTACTAGAAATACCAGTGCAGTTTTCTGTTGGTAGGAGCACCGACCTGGGCTTTCAGGTACGATCACTTGGGGGTGCCCAACATTTGGTACCCCAAAGTGCCATTTAACTCCCAACATAGCCTCATAGCAATGTCGAATGGATACTGGGAGTTGTAGATAATTTTATGGGCCACAGGTTCTCATGGCCAAAAGTAAATGCACTTTTCTGAACATGTTATTCACCCAATGTTTATGCCGAAAATGCACTTTATACCTTCCGTCCTATCTAGGAGAGTTAATATAAATTTTAGGGATGCACCGAATCCAGGATTCGGTTCGGGATTCGGCCAGGATTCGGCCTTTATCAGCAGGATTCGGATTCGGCCGAATCCTTCTGCCTGGCCGAACCGAATCCTAATTTGCATATGCAAATTAGGGCCAGGGAGCTAAATCACGTGACTTTTTGGCACAAAACAAGGAAGTAAAAAATGTTTTCCCCTTCCCACCCATAATTTGCATATGCAAATTAGGGTTCGGATTCGGTTCGGTATTCGGCCAAATCTTTCGGGAAGGATTCGGGGGTTCGGCCGAATCCAAAATAGTGGATTCAGTGCATCCCTAATAAATTTCCATGCAAATTATCCTTCAGGCTGAACCGCTTTATCATTGCTCCCCAGGGGCCAGTTTGGAACTCAAACTCTTTGGGATAACAGTGTACAATCCTCACTGTCTTTAGAGTAGGATTTGGAACTCATCAGTAATGGACAGAAATACCATAACTGTGTTTAGCCTTTCCCTGACCCAGAAAACCACAGCAACCAATTCACAGTTAGTTTTCACTGATTTGGATCTGGAGTTATATCAGATTTCCCAGAATTCTTTGTACATTGAGCTTGGTACTAGTACAGTAGGAAGATGGCAGAATTATGGGCCTGTTACTTGTGGTTTGAATAATAAAATATATATATACTGTAAGTATAATTAGGCTTACATCAATGTTTCGCTTGTCTAGTGATAGAGTTGCAATCATGGTGGTCATGCAGTTGCCTCCTAGGCTGTCTCTGAGTACAGAAGTCATCATGGAGTTTCGATACGGTATATGGGAGCGATTCTTTTCTGCCAGAGCTATAATGACCTGGAAAAGGAATTGGAAGGTAAGGCTTACCCTGGATCTCTGTGGGGAAAATGTTGATTGTGAGTTAGAAAAAAAAATGGCAAACTGTGCTGATATTTTTGTACTCGTTTAGTAAGCAAACCCTTTGTCCTGCACAGACAAGCCATTCTCCCAATAATCCCCCGCTTCCTTACATTTACAGCCTGTCATAGAGCCCAGTGTTAAGTGAATAGCAGAAAGGCCAGGAAACTTTTCATCTAATAAGAGAACATGGAACATTCACTAATGGATAAAGTGCAGTGACAGTGCGAGGGATGTGATACGTTGGCACAGAGCATGCAACTGATTCCAATCTCCCACACACCCACGCCATAAGCCAAACAGACTGCAGATCCAGTCTCCAGCTGAGAACACAGTTTATTCCAATAGTGCAAACCCTGCATAATGAGGGACTGGTGCGGCAGCAGCGAAAGGGTAAATTATAAGCCTTCTGCATTGTGTTCACTATCAGGTCTAGTGCCTTCAGACATATTTATCCACAGTAAGTCCTATTCGCTTCTGCATAGGATGGGTTCAGGGTCGCCATCAGGGGGGCACAGGGAAGAGTCCTGCAGCAGGTTGGATAAAAAGTTATGTGCAACCCAAGAAGGTTGGGGGGAGTGGGGTACCCTGTGGGTTGCATGTAGAAGTTCCGGGTGCGGGAATAGAAATGGGTCGGTGGTTCTGCAGGTTTGCAGGTTGAGGGTCGGTCCACGGATATTCTCAATAATGATTTTTACTCCTTTCTTCTGAGCATGTCTACTACCAATGATGTCACTTCCGGTTTACAATGAAAGCACTTCCCGTTTTATTCCTTTTTTTCTGATCACGGCTACTTCCGATGATGTCACTTCCGGTTTACGATGACAGCACTTCCTGATTCTTGATGGTCAGTGGGTCGCGGATAAGGTATTTGCGGGTCGGGTCGCAGGTCCAAGCGGGTAAGAATGCGGGTCGCGGGTCCGGGTTTTTGGTCCCGTGCAGGACTCTAGCACAGTAGCAAGTAGGCTGGGAAGGGGGGTCTACAAGGGGAGGGGTTTTTTAAGGTATGGTTTTAGTTTTCCTTTAAAGTATAGTAATCCAAATTACAGTAAGATCTCAGTATCACTTTAAGGTAGGAAGTTCCAAATTACAGAAAGATCCATTATCCAAAATCCCCCAGGTCCCAAGCATTCTGGATAACAGATCCCATACGTGTATAAAATATAATAATTTGCCTACCCAATTTATCTCATTTAAAAAAGTTGCTCCTCATAATTACAACCCTTCCGAGCACAGGCAGCGCTGTATTCATTGGGGAAGCCGGAGGTCCCAGTGCTCTGAAATGGAGAGCAGAGACCTACGGCTATTCAGGAAGAGAAGGCAATGCTCCTATTTTTTGTATTTTGCACAATCCCTTTCTTTTGGTAAATTACACCTCAACTGTTGCCTCAATAACAGCAGCCATGTGTAGCAATCAACATTTTAGGCTGCGTTCATTGGTCACATTCCTTGCTGCTCACTGAGTGGTGGAGAGGGACAGTTGTTTGTTTCTCGAGTTTCAAATTGTCGTAACACGATGATGTCATTAATTGAAAGATAGTGAGTCTGTACAGTGTGAAGATAAGCTGCAGCCATATAATAATAATAATGATGATAATAATATAACCAATGACGGGTATGGGTGCCATGGTGTGTCTATATGAGCAAATATGTTTGGGAGCGTTTCACGGAAAGTTGGGGTGGTTTCTTACTTGCACTTTTTCTTGAATAAAAAAAAATAAAAAAACATGTGTGACTTTGACCTGCAATGCTTTAGATACAGAGCTGTTATTCACACAAAGGATAATACACACATTTATTTTAGCCCAGAGAATAAACAGAGTCTGTTATGAAGTGAGAAAACTCTGGCAGTGAGAGGATTTCCTCCAGGTCCCAAAAATGACAGAAATTCATCCAGGATCAGCCCCATAGCAGGTGGGTGGTCTCTCAAATCCCATCTAAGCACTGTTATTTAGAAACACTAGCAGAGGACCCAAGCACAGTCAGAGGATATGCCGTGCTGGCTCATATACAACAGGATCTGATATAAAAGTGACCACTGAATACAAACATACCACTGTGCCTTCGTTCTGCTGCCTTTATTAAAAAGTACAAGTATCCCATCCGTTTTCCAGCAACCCACTATCCAGAACGCTCCGAATTACAGAAAGGCTGTCTCCCATTGACTCCATTTTATCCACATAATGCAGATATTTAAAGATGATTTCATTTTTCTCTGTAATAATAAAACAGTACCCTGTACTTGATCCAAACTTAAATATAATTAATCCTTATTGGAAGCAAAACCAGCCTATTGGGTTTATTTAATGTTTACATGAATCTCTAATAGACGTAAGGTATGAAGATCCAAGTTATGGAAAACCCCAAGTCCAGAGCATTCTGGATAACAGGTCCCATACCTGTACCTTCTTATGTCTCTTTAAACTAGAATTAAACATTTAATCCAGTGCCCAAAACCTCTCCAGTTTACACAGTTTTACAGAAGTAAACCCTTCCTTTTAAAAAACCCTCCCCCCCTTAGACCCCACTCCCCCCAACTTTTTTGGGTTGCACCTATCTTTTGACTCACCCCTTGCGGTAGATTCAGGCGTCAGAGTTCACAGCAGCCATCTTATTCTTCTTCGGTAATCTTCGTGTCTTCTTTCGGCTCTTCGGGAATTGCAGTGAATTTCGGAGCATGCGCAGTTGTCCGGGAACGGGAAATAGCTCCAACTGCGCATGTGCCAAGACATTGTTGAATACATGAAGATTACTGAAGAGAAGAAGATGGCTGCCGTGAACTCCGCTGCCTGAATCTGCCGTGAGGGGCAAGTAAAAAGTTAGGGGCATTTGCCTGGGGTAGCAGGGTCTGCAGGGTTTTTTTTTTTTTTTTTTTAAAGTATGAGTTTATTTCTCCTTTAAAGGAGAACAAAACTCCTATAAAGTTAAAGACCCCAACTGCCACCCTCCACTGACCCCCCCCCCCCCCCCGCTTCCTCTCTACATAGCCTTCTACTTTAAAAAGACTATGCTGTCCCTGGCAGCAGTAGCGCTGACCTATCTATGCAGAGTAGCGCAGTGGAGTTCATTGGCACCATCTTCAGATTTCTTAATGAAGTGGCTGCCGACGCATGAGATTTTGGCGCATGCACAGTCAGAGCCAGTCTGTATTATAGGCAACTGCAGAAATGCGTTGGAAGATCCGAAGTTGCCAAAGATGGCTCCCATGAGCTCCGATGCACTACTCTGCAGAACTAGGTCAGTGTTGCTACCAGGTACACTAGTCATAAAAGACTATGCAGGGAGGAAGAATGCCAGATGGGGGCTCTTAACTTTAGGGGTTTTGTTCTCTAAAGAATGAGAACAGAAATCACTCTACACCAGGATAATGCCCCCCTATAGTACCGTTTCTTAAACTTAGTAGCTACAGTCTATGCCTAGGGCCCACCATAAGTTAAAAAAAAAAAACATTGGCGTCAGGGCCCCCCATTAAAAGTTTTTTAAAAAAAAAAAAACATTGGTGCCCCTTAAAAATTAAAAAGAAACATTGGGGCCCCAGAGAATATATAAAAAAAAAAACATTGGTGGCAGGGGCCTAAAGAGTATTAAAATAATACATTGGTGGCCAGGGGTTTAATAAAATACATCACATTGGTGTTCAGTAGAACTGAACTCGTGGCTTCAGAACTTCGACTCCTTTCACAGTTTCGGCTCTTTATGGCAGGGGTGTCCAACCTTTCGGCTTCCCTGGGCCGCATTGGAAGAAGAAAGATTGTCTGGGGCCACAAATGAAATAAACAAAACACTTTTGATTTGTAAAAGTAAAGAAAATGCACAGAAAGCCAAGTGGGATAACCAGATTGAGCTATACACTGGAATATGGGACACCTGGCTATTAAATAGATGGATAATATCATTATGATTACTATTAAAATGGGCAATGGGCAGAGTCCCCCTTCCTGTCTACTCCTATATCCTTAGCAACATAATGTTTCCTGGGAACCAAACATTTCCAGCTGGGCCGCATTCATAACCATCCTGGGCCGCAGGTTGGACAACCCTGCTTTACGGCTTCAGGACTTCAACTTTGGCTTCTTTCATGGCTTCGGCTCTTTGGCAGGTGCGGCGTGGCTTCAGTGCTGTCAAGGGGGGCCAGGCTATTTCAAAATAAAAAAAAAACAGGCCCCCCTTTAAGCCTGGTACAACTGTACCCCCTGATGGCAGCCCTGCCTGCAGTCATAAATTATATTGGCCAAGCTGTGCAGGCTCACTTTCTATCAAGCCATACCCAAATCATTTCAGGCTAAATACATTCATCATATTTGTAAAGATTTCTCAATGGCTGAAGTGTAAGGGGTACTATTCGCAATGTAAAGATTTGCACACTCACCACACTCCTTTTCTGTCTACTCTATATCTCTATTGAAGTCTTACAGTGCAACAGCTGTGGGGTCAAACTAATACAATTCTAAGAATTGCACATTCTATAATGTACAAAAAGACAACTTAAAGGTGAACTTCCCCTTTAAAATGCTTCCACTGCAGACTAAACTTGTCCATTCATAGCCAGATCCACTCTTTTGGTGGGGTTGGCAGCTGAGTTGATCTTGGCCCAACTTGACCAATTGTGATGGCCCTTGGGCCAATGGTCAGAAAATTCACTATGGTCTACAGATACCCGCAGGATGAGTTCTACATTAACGCAATGATGTGCTCCTAGTCCTACAGGATTTTCAAAGATTTTCCACCAGATGAGACTCCATTCAGTAAAAAGTCTAAAGAAATGTAATCAGTTATGTCCTTATTGCAGTGATGGCTAGCAACTGAAAGTGAAAGATGATTATAATACAGATATAAGTACACAAGATTACATTTTTAGTGTACCATTACAAATAGGGATTAATGTAGGGTAATTAATAATCACAGTATCCCTAAAGAAAATAGAAGTAGAAAAAGAAAACAGATTTCAGTGGATAGCAGCTCCCCCTGCAAGAGGTCCAGTGTTTTGTTGCAGAGTGGAGCAGCCATAACAAAGAGCCAGGGGATAAGAGGTAGTTACCTGCTCCAGGTAATGAAGTGACAGATTGATATATTTGGCTTCTGTAAGTAATTGTCCTCCAACTCCGGTCTTGGCAACTCGTTCTGACCCGGCCAAATCCACCAGATGTAGCTTGGAACGGCGGACAGTTGCTGATCCGGGCTCCTTGCTGGATACGTGAATAGTGAAGATGCAGTGGGAGCGGGTGGAGGCCTGATTCATTGGGGTCTGGAAGGAAAGAGCACAAATACTACTGTGATTTAGTAGTAGCAAAACCTCAGACTTAAATATCCTGGGTTTACAGCATCCCCCCGACTCGTGACAGCGGATAATAAATACTCATTATGTGATTCTTATAGTTATTTTATTAGTAACAACTTCACTGTGCCGAGTGCCAGAGACAAGGAGCAATTGGTTGCTCAGGGAGCTGAGGGAGCATGATTTTGTTTGTGATTCCCAGTTTTGATTCCACACATACATTGGAATATCCACAGCAGGATATAAGATATATTAGGCTGAAGAAAGCCAACAAATAAAAATGTATATAAGACACGTTGCTGCATTTTTAATAGCAATAACAATATCTGTAGCATTTTATCTGACCAAGATTTCAGCATTACATAGGGTATTGTTAATGCAATATAACTTGCAGTTTTTTAAAGAGCTGCTGTATCTGCAATGGATGAATCCAATAACCCCACACCTCCTGGCTAAAGAAATTGCAGCAATTCCAAGTAACATAGAACTAATAGTCTGTACACTGTGGCAAATGGACAAATTATATAGGGACGTTCAGGAGTGCTTTTCTTCAACCTGCCATTTGGGCAACCAACCAATGGGCAACAAAGGACACATCCTTCTCACTAAGGGCAGGTGGGGATTTAGAATCAAAATCGTCAGCAGGATGGCACTCAGAGCACTTTGTTTTCCGAAGTCGGCCAAATTCGCCTGGGCGACTAATCTCCCCGAATATCCAGGTGTGTCTCTGCCCTAAACCAAGCCTACAGTGAGGGGCTAAAGCTTAAATCCCAAAAGTGATCATGCCACTTTCCCATTAGAAGTATCAAACTAATGACATCTGACTGCCAAGTACAGCAGCCCTCCAAAAGATACTCATCAATCTTCATTTAATGCGTACTTGGTTAGTTTTAAACGAACAGTTCACTGTAAAAATAAAAACTGGGTAAATAGATAGGCTGTGCAAAATAAAAAAAATGTTTCTAATATAGTTAGTTAGCCAAAGATGTAATGTATAAAGGCTGGAGTGACTGGATGTCTAACATAATAGCCAGAACACTACTTCCTGCTTTTCAGCTCTTTAACTTTGAGTTAGTCAGTGACTTGAAGGGGGGCCACATGGGACATAACTGTTCAGTGAGTTTGCAATTGATCCTCAGCATTCAGCTCAGATTCAAAAGCAACAGTTATGGCCAGTGTGGCCCTCCCTCAAGTCACTGATTGGTTACCACCTGGTAACCAAGAGAGCTGAAAAGCAGGAAATAGTGTTCTGGCTATTATGTTAGACATCCAGTCACTCCAGCCTTTATACATTACATTTTTGGCTAACTAACTATATTAGAAACATTTTTTATTGTGCACAGCATATCTATTTACCCAGTTTTTAATTTTATACTGAACAATTCCTTTAAGACAACAGTTCTCTTATAAGGATCTCTATATTTAGTATTGGAAGTGTGCGCACTTGGAATGTGAACCGAAAGGCTAAGTACACCCTTTATCTTAGGATTTGGTTGAAGCGTGCCGTGTCAGTGAGCTTCTGTTGTGCACTAACACATGCGGCCAAAGGAATTCCCAAATTAGCGGATAGCGGCACAAAAATTGACGGATCATTAGTAGCTGTCAACAACCCCCAGATGTTTCATCAAACAATACGGGCCCTGTGCAGTGACTCTCCTTGTGTGGAAACGGACGGAGCTAAAGCACAGCTGTTGGGGAGAGTTGGAATGGCCGAGCGTGATAAAGGCTCTCGTGTATAAATCCCTTGTATTATTTCATTGTCTCAGAGATGGAAAGTCTACTCCATATGTGTATGAGATCATTTATCAAGAGCATTAGAAGACTTTGTGTGTCAAGCGGCTTTGGCAATCACTTTCAAAATGATAATCTTCTAGTTTTGCAAACAACATATCTGGGATTTCTATCGCTGTCAAAGCCTTCATCCTTTGTCTTTTTGATTTGCACACTTTATGCTCAGCCTTGAAGTTGGCATATGGCACACAGAGATTTATGACAAATGAACCTAAGGGTTAAGCACATTGGCACTGCCCAGTCTAGCCCACCTATAACCATAACCAGGAGAGAAAGGATTCATTCTATTCTGTCTGTAGTTATGTTCTGCAAGAAGAGGTCCTACAAGGGACTTATTAGCCGTCCAACTAACCTTAATGTGCACAATGTCTAGGACAGCACAGCTAGCTTGAGTGAGAACCAACAAGCAACTAAAAGAACGTGGGCAGAAACCTCCAATCTCAAGTGGGAATCATCCCTGTGAATTGCTAAAGGTAGTGTAAACCCAAAACAAAAGAAAATACAATTCTAAGCAACTCTGCAATATACACTAATTACAAATTTTCCATCTTGATGCCAATTCCAGTCTTGTTTTTTAAATATTTAAGAATGATCAGCCATGCTGTCTAAGCTTGGTTGTCTTGACACTCCTGGAATCCTAATCATTATATTGTATGCAGATATCTTATTGTAATCTGTTCTCTTACCTGTTCATCTTTTACCGGTCCTTTCCTTCTTTGTGTCTTTTTGTGTTGAACCTTTGCTGCCTATCCTGACTCACATCTATCTGACCTAGAACTTGCCTTCTCCCTGGTACCTCATCTCAGCTCTACTGCTTTGGTTCCCAAGCTTTAACATCAGGTAATTTCAGAGGCAGTGTGAGGCTCTTGTGGATCGCTCTACACAGATCACTGCTGTAGTTCATGCAGTATTTTCCTTTACCTGCTGTTCAGGAACAATTGACCTCCTGGGCCAATAACCTCAACTCTCAATGGATAAAGCTCAATAGAATTTTAAAATGTATGCTGACCACAGATGTGGAGAGGTCCCTGAATTTAAAGCAGGAGACCCAATATGATTATTACTGTTAATTTAAAACTAGGAAACCCTAGGAACTAATTAGGACATCTTTGTTTGGGGCAGGTCAATCCAGTAACTTTCAATTGAAGCTTGCAGATTCCTTGTTTTGTGACAAAAAGTCATGCAATTTCCCTCCCCGTATTTGCATATGCAAATTGGGTTTAGATTCGATTGGGCTGGGCAAAAGGATTTGGCAGAATCCTGCTGAAAAAGGCCGAATCCTGGCTGAATCCCAAACCGAATCCTGGATTCGGTGCATCCATATTTTTGATCAATAAAAAAATTGATAGAATGATTAAAATCGTTCGAATCGATTGATTCGAACGATTTTATCGATCGAATTTTTACTATTCGATCATTCGACCAATCGAATTGCGGTAAAAATCCTTCGAATTCGAAGGATTTTTATTCCTTAACTATTCCCATGGTCGACCCTTAGTAAATCTGCCCCCTAATGTTTTCACTGACTGTGATATGCAGACTTGCTTAAACCAGTGGTTCAAACCTGCTTTCATGGATATACTCCTCTACCCATTTAACATTTAAAGTGATGGACATCTAAGACACAAGGGTCAAACTTCAGTACATAATTTAGTGGAAAGGCCACAGTCATGAAGTGAGCTCATGGTAACCTTCTTTTAATATCAAAGACTTTCGACAAGCACATCTTGATGCTAATTCTGGTCATTAACTTTTGTTTTCTACCTTTTTAATGCTGCTCAGTCATGTTATTGGTGTTCCTAAAAAGCCTAGCCTTGTTATGACTCATCCAGTATCCAACAGCTACTATTCAGAAACTCCACCAGGACCATGGGTACCTCTCAGTATGTAAAGATGGCACTGTCTTATTATTATTATTATTATTATTAATAAATCATTTATATAGTACCATTATATAGCATTTTCTAAATGCAGCACAGTTGCAAACCTTATCCATTAGACCAAAGGAAGCATAATATACTGTATATGGAGGACGGCTTCCTACTGCAACACTGCTAAAGGAAAGTGATCTTAAACCAATGAATGAATGAATGAATGAATGAAGATTGTTCACATAAAAACAGTGCCTTTAAATCAGATACATTTGGCTACAACATAACCCTAATTCAGACTGCAAGAAAAGCCAGATAAAACAATGGTGCACCCTGAGTTGTAACTACATTGTCCTTGGAAGCTTATTTCTCTTTAAGAATATTGTTTTTCAGGGGAATATTGGCAAAAAGACTCCAAGCAAGAACATGTTGGAGCGAGTTTTTACACATGTTCATTATTAGGAAAACAGGAAGGGTCTGAGTGGAACCACTTCAAATGGTACTTGTATGTTTGAAAGAAGCCGTAACAACGCCACAGCAGCATTATGTAGACTCTGATCTTTTTTTATGTGCCTACATGTGGCCCCCATACACTGCCTGGTCAGACGGGGAGACTCCCTGGGATCATATATGCAGATTATTGCTTGTACATGATGATATCACAAGGAACCAATCAAATATGCCTGCTGGTGCCCGACTGTAAAGTGTGGACGATATAAGAGAAAAATAGTCTCACCAAAGAGATGCGCACTTCTGCTCTCCTTATGTTCTCTGACATGGAAAAGATGGCAGGTCATCGGAATTTATCGCTGGATTTAATTGGCCAAGATGAGGTTTTTTCAACTCAAGCTAAACAATAACCTCAGACATCAGTGAGTTTCTGTTTTGCCACGTTAAAAGGAAATTGGGTGATGCGTGCCAAAGGAAAAACAAGGAAAATAGCAAATAGTTGTAACATCACCAACATATTGTAGCGTGGTGTAGCACATGAATAGAGAAGGAAGTCATTGCTCACATCTGGGGTTTAGACTAAACCCCCAGGACAGATGTGACACACTGAAATGTTCCGCAATGCCATATCTCTATAAAGAACTCATACTGCACTACCAGTGCCATTAACTAGCTGCTCCACAAGATTCCTGTTACGCTATGCTGCCCTATCAACACACTTTCCTCATAGTTAATGTTTTTGAAATGCAGAAAGGTGTCGCTAACAAAGAACAATACTTGAACATTCAGCCTAATTTCCTTTACCAACGTCAGTCAGGTACTGCCAAAAACCTACATACTTCCCCAAGCCCCAGACTCCATTACATTGGGGCCATAGTGGGCTTCATTTTCAAGCTTTTAGCCTGAAAAGGGGGCAGTAGTAATGCATTGTTACAGCTTAAGCTGGCCATAGACGTAAAGATTTTGAAAAGATCCAATGGTTATCGTGAGACCACGATTGTCTCAAAACGATCGTATAAATGTACAATGTGTCCATCAACTATATTGCCAGGAAAACTGAAGGGTCACTGCCTGCTTGGCCCTGCAAACATAGATAGATTGCACAAGGACTGATAAAGATTTTTTAGCCTGGCCGATCAATTTTCAGACCGATGTAGGACGAAAAATCGTAAAATGTACGATCATTCGAATCCCACTAACTGCACAATAATTTGACAGATTGGTCGGACTTTGCTAAGATCGGTCGTTCGGCAGAGAAAGATCTTTGCGTCTATGGGGAGCTTAAGACGTACCCAAAGTCCACTCACCTCTGCAATCATCCTGTTTGTGTCTCCCAAAAAGAGAAGATTTAGAGCCTCTTCCTCGTTATTTGCTTGCTGAAGTGAAAGGTTCTTCAAATGGATGTTTTGATCAGGATCTTCCATGATGGTCACTTTCCTAAGCACAAGCACAGCATTAATTTGGTACAAAAATTTGACTGAGGAGTCAGGATCATATTTCTGATATACAATGGAACACAGTAGTTACACCTAACCAAAGTAGTTTTATAATAAATCCTAGCTTTATAAACAGAATAAAACCAGCATGGGGTTTGACAGCATGGGGTTCTGAGTTTAACTACAACCTGGGCACATATGAATGTTCTCCCTATGTCTGTGTAGATTTCCTTTGAGTACTCTGGTTTCCACCCACACTCCAAATACATTCAGACAAGTAAACTGGTTCCTAATACAATTAATCCTATTGTGTGTGTGACTGTGATAGGGACCTTAAGCTGGCCATAGACGGGCATGTGTAGCCTTCATATAGGATGAACGATCATTCTGTGCAATATACTGACCTGCCACTAACCATTCAGATCAAATGAGCAGTAAAAGCAGCAGAGGGAACAAATCAGACGATATTCTACCCTTTGTTAAAGTGGAGCCGTCACCCAGACATAAAAATCTGTATAATAAAAGTCCTTTTCAAATTAAACATGAAATCCAATTTAAAATTTTTATTAAAGCATTCATAGCTGTTTAAAGCTCATTTAAATATCTCAGCTGTCAATCAAAATATTGTCTGCCACTCCTCTATGCCTTATATATATATATAATATACACACACATAAAATTCTGTGGCCATTACATAGCTGCTTTCATTTTATACCACAGTGACCATGACAGGATCACATTTCTAAGAAAACAATTACATGACCAGCAGAAAGGCAGAGCTAGCAATTTGCTGCAATAAGGTGGATATTTATATTTTCCTGAGGTTGGGAGTTTATGCTTTACCACCAAAGAAGCCACGGAAGGACCTGATCCAGTAGGGTGACTCCCATTCCTGGGCCTTGTCCACTCAACCATGATGGCTGCCTGCTTTTTAGTTTCACCCAGTAACAAGCCATCTGTGGGCTTTTATGTCTTTATATATATGCTTTCCTCACCACTATTTACACTGGTATTTTTTCCAAGGTTTCTCAAAGCTTTTTCCTTATTTAGAGTTGTTATCGGGTGGTTAAAGAATAAGCAGCCATAGTTTATATAGACCAAAGATCCCCTTTAAAGCTTTCAGGAAAAAAGCTCAATGAAGAAGAATTTGTTTTTTTATAAGCCTGCTGCAATGAGAAGTCTGGTTTTTGTGGGATTAGAGCACGTGGCATGTCCCAGACTGGGATTATGTGGAGATGGGTGGGACTGTGGGGCTCATGCCGAGACACCGGTGCTTGGAGTAGAACTGTATTTTTATATTTAGGGTATAACAAGAAAATCTCAATTATAATACAACACAGTTTTAATGCCCTAAAGAAATAATACTTATTCAGTCCTTTTCTGTTGGTAATTTTCATGGGGGTTGGAGACCATCGATCAGACTTATATTTGTAGGTATGTTCCTATAAGCACATACTGTATCTAAAACATGCATCGATTTTAATCCCTACTGATCCTACAAATTATGCTGTTACTTTGTCCCTCGCATTTACAACTGCAGGATCTAGGAAATTTACTTCCCAGAAATGTTCTACCTAGAATATTTTCTGCATTTCATTTGTAATCTTAAAAAGTTTACTTAAGCCTATAGCAGGCATTTGCCAGAGAAGAAGACATTTAGCCAGGATTAATCTGAACTAGGAGAAACTAGCTTTCTGCACCCTAAACCTAATTCCTATTGGTTATTGTTAACTCAATAGTATCAGTTGAATTTCCAATTCCCATGGCTAGAGTTGGTCTGGGGATATCAAATAGGCTGGTCCAGAGAAGGGGGGGGGTGGGGTGGGGTATGAACTATGGTTGGTCCAGAGCCAGGGATATTAGCTAGTCAGTTCAGAGCAGGGGATATTAGATAAGATTGGTTCAGAGAGACATCAGCCAGGGTTTGTCCAGATTAAGGGAATGCTAAAGTATATTCAAGTCCAGCTAGAGTTGGTTTAGGCTAGAGGCTATTAGCTAGGGTTGATCCAGAGCCAGGGATATCAGCTAGGGTTGATCTAGAGTAAAAATATATACCTAAGCTTATATCACTCGCTTATAGGCCTTGGTCCAGAGAAAGGGATATAAACTAGAGTTAGTCCAGAACAAAGGAAATTAACTAGAATATGTTCAGAGATCAGGATATATCAGCTATGGATGGTTCCAACCAGGATATATCCACAAGACTTGATAGAATATCAACTAGTGTTGGCCAGCCCAGAGAAGGGGATATAAACAAAGGTTGGATCACGAAGTAAGTCACGAACAGGGGATATAAGGATAGGGTAGGTCAAACGAAAAGATCAAGAGAAACTCTGCAGTGGATTTAGCAACTAGGTCTGCAGAACAACATAGTAATAGATCTCTGACGTTGCAATGGAAACCCCTCACTATCCTAGTTATCTTCAATTGGCCTGCTTAGTTACTGTGGGTACTACCAAGCTTCTGATGTACCAACCATGGAACGCAGGGATGGTTACGTGAATCAAGATGAGTAAACAGATCACCTAGAAGGGAAGTGGATTCTGCAACTAATAAAGGTTGCAATGGAAAGACTGCTGTGCTTCTAGTGTGTTTATAAAAAGGCAGCAATGGAATCATTTTTCATATTTAATAAAGAGCAAGTACATTTTGATCAGTCACAAGAGTACGAATTTCAGCAATTTTCTGATAATTTATCGACTGGTAAGTGAGAACGCCCGGTGCCTCAAAATAGCAAGTGTCAGACGGACGAAAAAAGAAAACTCTGATAAATACAGGGCTGCTGTCTCTGCCTGTAATTTCCTGCACTCTCGGCACACTCACCAGTAACAGAATACTGCTCACATTCCATTAAAATGCTTGTGGATATTTTATAACCTCTACTTTGTTTGAGTTGACTTCATACTAATTTGCTATCTCTTTTCATGGGAGCCACTATTCTAACCCTGCAGTCAGCCCAGTTATACCAAGGCAGAAAGCCGTGTCTTCTCTACTATAACATTCCCAGCATTTTGTGCTTTGCCTCATGGCATCAAATCACATCTTAAGTGTGCAATATAAAAAAGCCTTGTGATTTTTATTTAATTTATTTGGGCTATTGCATTTCTTAAAATGCTGTCCTACAAAAGGGGTCTTTAGACTGAATTTAAAGTGGTTGTTGACCTTGTATTACCTGGTTTCATATAGAAAGTGATATTCTGAGGCCATTTGCAATTGGTTTTAATTATTTGTGGCTCTCCAGCTTGCAATATCAGTTGCTACCTTTAGCAACCATTCATTCATATGAGTGCTTATTTTTGAATTCCAGGTGCAAACTTGTTTTTGTTGCATAATAGAGCCTCCTGTAGGCTTCCATTCCACATAGAGGCTACCAAACGGCAACCACAGTATTTATTTTGTACCCCCAGGAACATTTTTCATGCTTGTGTCACTTCTGAACTCTGTTTTACACCCCTGAGTAAGAGACTGGAAAATGAATAGGAGAGGCAACAATAGAAAGAGGAGTAAAACAAAGTAGCAATAACAATAAATGTGTAGCCATGCAGAGCATTTGTTTTCAGATGGAGTCAGTGACCCCCATTTGAAAGCTGTAAAGAGTTAGAAGAAGAAGGCAAATAATTCAAAAAGTAGAAAAAAGAAAACATTAATATAAATTTTAGTATGTTTTAGAATGGCTAATTCTAAGCAACTTTTCAATGGAACTCAAAGGTGAACCACGCTGAAAAACTGCATTTGCAGAAAACAAATAAACAATTATTTTGTATGGTTGTCTTCACTGCTGGGAAATACAAAGCAACCCAGAAGCAGGGTCAATCCTAGCCCCTCCTACCCCGTGGGCTCACCTTTTTGGGCATGAGGGGGTCAGCAATATCGAGGGCTCCCCACTAGTTACCAGGGGTGGCAAAAATGACACTCCTTCCAGTTTTCAACCCAGCAATTCAACTCTTAAAGTTACAAGGAGTGTAATTTTTGCCACCCCCTGGTAACTAGTGGGGAGCTGCCAGTTTCTCAACTGGCCTTATTGGCCAGGGCCCCTTGCCCACGAGGCAAGCATTCTGGCATTTCCTGATTGGAGGGCTCTGTTTATGATAATAGTTCCTTCTCCTTCCAAGAGCAACAAATATGGAAGATCCCTTCACCATTACCACACACAATAATGGGCACACAGACATCTACATACAGTTATGGGACCTGTTATCCAGAATGCTCGGGACTTTGGGTTTTCCAAATGTAGTTCTTTATACCTTAAGTCTACTAGAAAATCATTTAAACATGAAATAAACCCAACAGGCTGGTTTTGCTTCCAATAAGGATTAATTATATCTTAGTCTGGATCAAGACAGGATCAAGCTACTGTTTAATTATTACAGAGAAAAGGGAAATATTTTTTTTTTTACATTTGGATTATTTGGATAAAATTGAGTCTATGGTAGACGGCATTTCCTTAATTCTGAGCTTTCTGGATAACGGGTTTCTGGATAACGGATCCCATAGCTGTATTCACTAGATTTCTCTGGAAACATAGTTAAAGAAAATATCCACATCCATCAGCGATTACTCTTGGACAGAAAGCATATTAATTATTATTATCATCATCAATATTAATAACAGTTATTTATAAAGCACCAACATATTTCATAGTGCTGTATATCTAAATTATCTGCAGGCCATCCCAAGAGCATGGCATGGCAGTAATCGCTATGACCCATGTGTCATGAGATAGTAACATGGGGTCTGGTGTTTTACGGATAACAGATCCTTCCATAATTTGGATCTTCGTAGCTTAAGTCTACTAGAAAATCATGTAAACATTAAATGAACCCAATAGGCTGGTTTTGTTTCCAATAAGCATTAATTATATCTTAGTTGGGATCAAGTACAAGCTAGTGTTTTATCATTATAGAGAAAAAGGAAATAATTTTTAAAAATTTGTATTATCTGGCTTGACATGTAATTCTGAACTTTCTGGAAAATGGGTTTTTGGGTAACGGATCCCATACCCCTATATAGAACTTTTCAACACAAGCAAAATAAACACAAATTGTTTACCATTTTTAATCATAAAGCAGTAACAGAATACGGTTCTTTTTTTCTGATTTTAGATAAGCTAATGAGCTCTGTATAAACAAGCCCTCCCCCCTTTACTCCAGTGCTGTAAAGAAGGTCAATATGCAGGGTATGTGATAAAATTTACATTTCTGTGAAAACGCCAGGAGTCGTTCAGTTCACCATTTATAATTCTAATAAATTAGCCGTATGTGTCAGGAAACCTAAAATCCACAAAGATTTGGGTACATAGCTATGTTTAAGAGAGTTTTCCCTTTACATTCTAGTTTTAAAAATCATTCAATATGTTATTTGATGCATTGCTTTTTATACAATAATGGAATTAATTTAATGCCTTTATTAAAGAAGACATTACTCCCACATGTGACCCAATATCCGCTAGAGGGAGATCTCCTGAGACAGGCAGGAGTATTTGCTTGCAGGCTGCCTGGGTAACTTATGGATTCCCCCTTTGCAACATATCTAGAGCATGCTATACTTTGTGGTTTTCCCCACATGTGGAAAGGCTAAGGCCAGACTAAAATCACCAATTAAATCTGACATTTAGCTCAAATAAATTAGGGTTTGCTTCCAGCTGGCGATCCCATGGATTTCTGCTGACCAAAAACTGTCACTTAACTGAAGCTCCTTGAATTGTGTAAATAACCGCTCTGTTACAGGGTCGAGCAACCTGTGGCCTCCAGATGTTGCTGAACTACAGTTTGGGTATAAAGCAGAGTACAAAAACTGTACAGAGGCCATGCAGAGTAATAGCAGGTGCAGGGCTAGGCCAACTGATATTTACTGTAATCTATGGGTGCTGGGTGACAGCCCTGTCCTGTACCCATCCTGATGCGAACATTAATGGCCATCTCTTTGATGGTCTGCTCGAATTTAAAGTGACAAAACATTTGCAAATACGCAAAAAACTTCCTATAAGGGTAGTGAAAACTGGCAGATTCGGGGAGATTTAGTCGCCTGGCGACTAATCGGCTGTTCTTCTGGGCAACAATCTCCCTGAACTGCCTTCCGCGTCTTCCCTTCCTGTATAATGAAGAGTCACCTGCGCTAAGCACAAGCGGCAATTCGTTTTCCGAATTCGCCCGATGTTGCCTCATGAGGAAACCGTCAGAAAACGAAGAGCCGTTTGTGCTTTGCACAGGCGACTCTTCATTATCGGCAGGTCCTGGGGGAGCTCCTAGAACCTATTTGGAGTCAATTGGCAGACTTTGAAAAAAATCTAATTTATTTTTTTTTTTTAAACTTTTTTAAACTCAAATTTGATCAATTGAGCTATTAATTCGATTTGTATGATTCAAACTAAAACTGACCTCTTTGATCGAAAACTGACTTATTCGGCCAAAAAAAACCTTTCAATTTAATTTCGGTTGGTCTTTTTGAATTCGAATTTCAAAGTTTTTCAAATTCGAAACTTGACCCTTCATAAATCTGCCCTTAAATGTATCACTTTTTGGGGCAAGTGATTTTGCCTGCATGTAAAGGTACAGTAAAACTGATACAAATTTCAGGAACAGAAAGATGTCCCCCACCGTTTGCTCCAAATGGTAGACATAAACTGGTACCAAAAATGACTTTTTCTGTTTGCTCTCATAAAATGTTCCCTAAAGAACCTGCACATTTGCACGCTTATTTTAACTCTACCTCAGTGCATGATGCCAGGAAGCAGCAGCCGTTCTGATTCAGAAATATGACAAATGTAATTACACCCCCTCATTCTGAGATCATCACTCCTCCAAGCAGAATTCAGGAGACTCTGTATTTAGCTGGAAAAGCTGCTGCAAAAGAACACTGTGCTGCCTTCCTACACTGCGGGGAGCTCAGAGCATAAGTTGAGGGTCAGTTCAGTATCACACTCTGTTCCTGCATTGGCGTAAACAGTGATCTTAAAAACGCAATGTTCTAGTTATTCATGAACTACAGCTCCCAGCATTCATACACCTACTGGCTGGGTGGAAAATGCAGGGCCCATCTATTCAGTTGTACAGGCTGATACATTAGATAGATTTAAGAAGGTGTTGGATGGCTTTTTAGCAAGCGAGGGAATACAGGGTAGATAGCTCATAGTTAGGGTTGCCCTGTGGCTGAAGCCGGACAGGGGGGCGAGCCCGTGACGTTGGTGGGCGGGCCCGTGACATCACAGGACGGAGCTATGATGACGCGATCGCCGATTGGCCAATCGCGGCATCAATCAAGCTAATCCCGCCCGGTTTTCCTTATTTGGAAAACCGGGCAGGTAGCATTGACCCGGGTAGCCCTTCAAAATACCAGGCTGTCCGGGTCAAAACCGGACAGGTGGCAACCCTACTCATAGTACAAGTTGATCCAGGACCAGTTAGCCATTTTGGAGTCAGGAAGGATTTTTTTCCCCTCTGAGGCAAATTGGAGAGGCTTCAGATGGTTCTTTTGCCTTCCTCTGGATCAACTAGCAGTTATGCAGGTTAAAAAAAGTTAAAAGATTGAACCTGATTGCATGTGGTCTGTGTGCTGCCTAAGCGATCACCTGACCAGAAATACTGCAGCTCTAACTGTAACAGGAAGAAGTGTGGAATCAAAAGACGGAACTCTGTCTGTTAATTGGCTCATGTGACCTAGCTTGTTTGGTATGTTTGTGTGCACCGTGATTCCTACAATCCCAGGGGGAAGCCCTTTTTTTCTTTTAAATGGCAGTTTTCTATTTATGATTACCCAATGGCACATACTACTAAAACAGTATATCATTATGAAAATAGTTTATTTACATGAGGCAGGGTTTTACATATGAGCTGTTTTATGCAATATCTTTTAGCAGAGACCTACATTGTTTGAGGGGTATTAGGCAAGCAAGAAATTTCAACTGAGCATGTGCGAGATTTCAGAGCTACAATTGGCTGTGAAGATATAGGTAGGAGGAGTCAGTGAAATCCAAGTTGCCTGCCTCAGCTAGAACTGCAGTGGAGATAGGGGAGATTTTGCAGAAGGAATAGTGAGCTGATGATTTACATTATACAAACAATTCTAACTGTTTTAAAAATCAGATTTCTTGGACTTTCACATAGTGTATTTACTTAGTAAATTATTTTACTTATGATTGGTGCCCTTTAAAGCCTTAGCACAAGAAAGAAGAAAGAGAACACATTCACATTGCTACAGGCGGGCTACTTACGGGAGGTCTTCCAGTTTAGAAGCTTCATGCCTTGGATCAAGCAGGTCATAGCCGCACTCATTATAGATTTCCAGGTAGGACACATGAACTGTATATACTTTGCTACTGTCCTGTATGGGGAGAGGAGTAGGAAGTTACTTATGAGCCTTCATAGCAAGAAGTTCACAAACAGGTTTAAGACTTCAATCTCAACTGGGGGGGGGGTTCAATTACATTCAAAAGCAAATAAATCCTAAAAATGACTGCATAGATTGTATGACTCTGCTTTCAAAGTTGCTGATAACCATGAAGTCATCAACTGGTGACTCTCCATATGTATGTGAATTGTATACAAAGTGCAAGCGCTAATGCCAGCTCAGTTCCTATATCTTCAGCGGTGCCCACAGGTTGGCATAGCAGACCATCAACATGGTGCATATTCAGGGTTGATTATTCAGGGACTCCTGTCCAGGGCCGCTGTATAGGGCCCCCCTCCTGACCCCGTGTGCATGCACAAACGGCACCGCAACATTTTTCTTTAGGGTCAGGAGAGGCGGTATGGCTCGGCGGGGGCCAATGTGTGCCGGCGGAGGCCCACGGGCCAGTCCTACCCTGTGCGTATTATCTTGTGTTGCTCCTATCACACTTACAGGGTTATTAATAAAAAATCCGAATTTATCTAATTGTTTTCTGAAATATACTCTGACCATATCCGCACTGGTTATTTCCCATTATTTATCAATGCATTTTCCAGAAAAATTCCAGTGCAGGAAAAAAATTGTGAAAATAGTACGAAAATTCGAATCCTATGAATTTTTTGGGATTTTCTGCCATAAAACTCCACGGATTTTTTCACAAAAAATTCAGATATAATAATAATTAAAAAAAATACTGGAACGTATAGTAATAAGAATAAATAACCCCTTCTGGGCATTCCCTTTGCCTACACACATCTACCAGCTCTGCTCAGTGTAACATGTTCACCATGATCACCAGGTAGGTTTATCACCTATATCAAATCTGCATTTACCTTCTGAAACTGCTCAAACATGTAGGATAGAGTCCGAGGGATAATTCCTCTGTCGCTGTAGCGTTCGGCTCCTCCAGTGATGGTGAAGGTCTTGCCGCTGCCTGTCTGTCCGTAGGCAAATATGGTGCCATTGTAACCTGTAAGGACGCTGCACATAAACACACACAGCATCAGCAAAAACTCTGTATTAATTACAGCAGAAATGTAGGATTCGTGCTCCTTTCTATGTAGCACTTATAGGGTGCACGGGCCGCTAACATTAAAGGAAAACTATACCCCAAAATCAATACTTAAGCAGCAGATAGTTTATATCAAATTAGGGGGCAGAATTACAAAATTCACATGAAGAATTCAAAGTTTGATCGAATTTTAATTAAATTTGAATTTGAATCTTCAAATATGCAAATTAGGCAAATTCTACCATCCAATAGTCAAATTCGAATAATTCTAATAAAATTGTATTCGAATATTCGACTATTCGATGGTCGAATTACTTCCCCTTTAAATTTTTATTCGACCACCTACGTTGCCAGAACCAAGCTCCCAAATTTTAGAACGAATAAAAAAAATTTGACTGAACGATTTAATCGATCGAATTGCAGTAAAATCCTTCGAATTCAATATTCAAATTCAAAGGAATTTACTTCACCCACTATTCCCATTTTCAAATTTTTTTTTATTCGAAATTCGACCAATAGTAAATCTGCCCCTAAGTGTCATAATATAGAATACTTTATCAATAATTTTTTAAAATGGCAATTTCCTGTTTATGATTACCCAATGGCACATACTACTAAAAAGTATATTATTATGAAAATGGTTAATTTACATGAAGCA
>CM044439.1:23849445-23885289 GCA_024363595.1 Xenopus borealis | reverse complement strand
TTTTCATTAAAGAAAGTAAAAATTAGATTTTATTTCTTTGCCTTTCCTTGCCCTTTAATTAGGGCATCATGGGGCCCCCTATACCTCTTGGGCCCCCTTGCAGTCGCAGGGTCTGCTTCCTCTGTAGTTACGCCCCTGGGTGATATATATACATTCTCCAAGAAGACCAGCAACACCCGGACTTTTGTGCAAACACAAAAATTCTATGCTCACATAAATATCATTTTTGTTTTTGCACAAAAGTCCTGGTCTTTTTGGAGAATCTATGAAAATTTACCTTGAATCTGGGCATTCAGTGGAAATGGTGTGTCACACTCCAGTTTTATATATATATATCAATCAGTTTGTCTCACCCTGACGAAGATTCCTGAGAGGAATGAAAACGTTGGTTCACCGAATAAACCTTAAGGATAAAACTTGCTGGACTATGACTGGTTGATAATGGAGTGCTGTCACCAAATGGATTACTTATATATATATATATACATATATATATAATCAGGACTCGACGTGACATGAAGCCTGTGGGAGCATGTGCAGTTGGGCCAAGTCAGGAATCAGCTTCAACTGCGCATGCTCAAATTGGCGTTAAAGGAGAATTCAACCCTAAATAAAAAAAAAACCCTACCTACGCTACACCTTTAGGGTTGAATTTTCCTTTAAGCTCCAAGAAAGAATACGAAGCGGCAGAAGATAGTTCCCTGGAGCTCTGCTACACTGCTCTGCATTTTAGGGTAAGATTTCTTTTTTTTTAAGGTGTTTTTTTTTTTTTACTATTGCACAGTGCAGGGAGGGGGGCAATGGCAGGCAGTCTAGGGGGACTTTTGGTATGGAGGGAGTAGTTTTCCTTTTAACAACTGTCAAAATCTCTTGCATAATCAATACCCAGATCCAGATATCAGCAAGCTTCAGGTGCAGCTGGGCATTTTGCCACTCCTAAGTTTGTGCAGCCCAAGGCCTTGCCACAAATCTGGGCCCCTTTTTGATGGCCCTATATTGAATTCCAGATCGGACCTAACTGTTAGTTCCTCAGCTCACACCAGAACTCCATTGCTTTCCCCAGATCAGAAGCCTGGGGCCTGATCCTCATTCCTGTGCTGTTTTGGCATTAGCTCCAAGGATCATTTCCTGACACCAAGCTCCCTGACCTTCCAGCAGCCTTAAAATATCCTGGATTCCTTCCCTTTTGGAATCGGTGGTCGTTGAATGAAATGAAATTCCATGATATCACCTAGCAACATAATATGCATCTAAACAAACAGCCAAACAATCCCCTGATAGCGTCGGCAGATATTGCACTTGCTATATTTAGCATCTCACCTCATTTTGTTCTTTCTGGCCGACCCCCTGTCCTTCAGCATTATGCGATTTCAGGCAGATTCAAGCGCTTCCAGCACTGCCTCATTATTGTATAGACTAGTCCCAGCACCAATCCTTCACCCAACGGGTGTAATTATCCACACCAGCACAGGATGGGAAGTAGGGACATTGCTCAGCTGTTCCAGCAGTTTCTGATAAAGGGAAATTCACATGACTATAAAAAAGGCTTGTGTGAACAGAAGTCAGCTAATTAACAGACCTGTGTGCAAGGAAGCATGTTTTATGGAATTGATCTTTTGACTGGATGATGGCTTTATTACATAGTCATAATCAGCAGTGCAGAAAGGGACATAGGTTTACAATTGCAAATAACTTGAAATTCATTAGTCTGGTTTGTATCTGGTTGCTTGGGTTATTGTCCATACTCACCAAGGATCTGTTACAGCACCAGACTACAAAATTAATGTGAAAAGAATAAGGAGTCAGTAGCAATACAGTCTGGGTCACCTTATGATTAGTATCACATATATGATCCGATTGTTGTCCTTGGTGACAATAATAACCTAATACAGAGGCCTAAGCGACCCACTGGATGAGGGCTGCATCAATGTGCAGTTTTAGCCTGGCAGAGTTTCCAAACCTATTATTGGACTTATTTATCCCAGCATCTAAGTGACCAAAATGGGCAGAGATCCACTCATCCAATCGCTGTATGAATAGCTTTACTCAAATCAACTTTTGCGGGTGTGCAACGAAAATATCCACTCGAGCTGCTCCAAACACTGCTCTCTGATGCTAGCACCCATTTATTGTTTATACACAGCATGCATTGGGCCTTATTGATGAACGTAGGCACACAACCAGTCATCGATTAGGTTTAAACAGTCTACAAGTCAAAACATGAAAGCAAAGGTTTAGCAATTCTGCTAGCATGTCTGGGGTTAATATACTCATAATTCTAAAACACCATGTTACGTTCATATCATAAGTACAACACTATGATCCTAAAAATGGCTGTTGGAAAGACGAGAATCCACTAACTGTTGTAGCAAATATTCAGGCTGATCTAATTGAAGGAGGAGAAGACTTCTGACCAACAGCTCTGGCAGGCTTGAAACATGAAAATTATTATAAATCTTGAAGAAGAAGTTCCAACTGGACAGTACTGGGATTAATTATTTCTGTTAAATAAAAAGGACCAATGAATTTTGGCCCTAACTTGGCAAAAGGAACTTTTAATGGAATATTCTTGGAAGATAACCATACCCTACCACCAACCTGATACTCGGGTGATACAATTCCTATCAGAGGCTCTCTTTTGCACAGCTACTACAAAAGATAATGAGTTTTTAACTTTCTGCCAACTTTTAGAAAAGTGGTCAACTGCAGGAACATCTGAAGAATGACCAGAAAATTAAACGGCTCTATGGATAGCCAAAAACAGTAAAAAATGGGGATTCAAAAGTGGACGAGCGAGTAGCATTAATAAATGCAAAGTCAACCCACCGAAGAAAGTTTGCCTTTTGTCACTGATTACTGGAGACACAACACAATTTGTCCTTTCCGTCTGGCTGTAAAATTCCATGAAGATATGGGTTCATGGCCTTTTGGGGATAGGAAGCAAAGCACCTGAGGTAAGGAACTGGAAGGTTTTGAACATTGACAAACTGGACAAGAATCAATATAATTACCAACATACTGTCTTAATGTTGGCCACCAGAGAGTGCGGCAAAAGAGAGCAAATTCTTCTGCTGCCCAGATGTCTGGCTACCACTAATGGGTAGAGCCCAATTCCATGGGTTCCTCTGAAGGCCTAGGGGCTGAGACTTCAGATTTGGGTACTGAAACTGAGGGGATATTATGAGTGGTAGCAATGGGTGTTCTTTCATTTCAGCCCCTCTCTACCGCCAGTGGCAGAATTCAGTACTACCCTTGCTTACCCTGTCTAAGGGTATGGATTGTTGAATCAACTGTGGCCTAATGATCAGGGTAATCACAGGTAATGGCTATGGCCTTGACAAAAGATTCAAGAGAGAGACGGGCTGTTGTGGAAGGAGATAAACTAAATGGCCATAATTGAGGATCCCTTGGTGTAGGGAAATAACAAAATTAACTCTAGACTACTTGGCAGGAAAGGAGCAGGGAAGGAACCCAAAATGTAGTTTACAAGCCTCCTGGAAGGCAAAGCATTTACTGTGGGAACAGGACCTTAGTTTCCATTACAGAATCACCCCGGGATGTGTTCTGCTTCTACAGGAGCTCAAGCTGAAGCAACAGGTTATTGCTGAATAATGTCCAACCTCACAGACAATCTCTGGAGACATTGAAATATCTGATCTTGCCTAGACTGTTGTTCTCTGAAACCTTGGAGGAGGCTTGCCAGGACTGCTTTTGTGGTATCAAGAGAAGCAGCTGCTCCTTCGGCGTCCATGTCTGACCCAACGTAATATTATGTTCGGTATCCCAAACCCAGAACAAATGCTTGTGCCTATACCATCCACCTTTCATGTCAGGAGGAGCCCTTCTCTACTCGGATGCTGCCAGAATACACAATTATAAATCAAGGGAGGGCACGCTAATGTATCACTCTCTAATCTGTTAAATTTAGGTAGAGGTGCAGAAAGCCCAAATATGCCCCCATACAAGACAATAAAATTCCCCTTGATAAAGGTTCACGGCAGCCATCTTCAGGCTCTTCGGTAATCGTTGTGTCTTCTTCTGGAACTTTGGCAATTTCAATGACTTTCAGCACATGCACAGTTGTTTCAAACCAGGACATTGCTCCAACTGCACATGCACCAATACACTACTCTCATTCCTAAGATTACCGAAGAGAATAATATACAGCTCACGGTGCTGCAAGATCCAGGAGCTCAATTACAAAATACTGTGCAGATGGTACTACACACCAGCCAGGTTACAAAGGATATACCCAGATACAAGCAATACCTGCTGGAGGTGAAAAAGAGAGGTGGGAACTTTACTGCATATATTTTGGAGTTGCCCAGATCTTTCAGGCTTTTGGCCGGTAATCACACAAGCTTGTTTCACCAGCCCTCACTTTGCTATTCTGGGACGAAGAAACTAAGGAAGGTGTCTCTGATTTTAACTTGGAGCTGCACTAAAATACTTATTCCTAAACGGTGGAGATCTTCCAACCCCAAAGAATTGGATAGATAAAGTTAATGAGATTGCCAAGTTTGAGGAACTATCTACAATCACAGGCAAGCAACACTCTAATTTCAGGGACACCTGGCTTCGTTGGTTCATGTACAAAGACTCAATTGAGTATAAACATATCATGTTATCGTGCTCCTAACATGTCCAACTACACCCAGTAGCATCACTATCCATCAGTAGAGGATCCTCACCCTAGACTAGGCATTAGCAGCTCCTCCCTTTTTGATATAACCCTATATCTTTTCACTTTACACTCAGATAAGTCAGGCTTTTATAGACCTTGAAACGTATGTACTACTCTGTAAGAATACACGGTTGTTGGTGGTTCCAGACAGATATAATGTACCAAAGGCATGTACTGTTATCTCCCTCCCTACATCCCTTTTCCTTTCTATACCCCATGACTCTATATTGTATAACTAATAAGAATAGTTTAACAAAAAAAAAAAGATTACCGAAGAGAGAAGATGGATGCAGTGAACTCCAATGCCCTGAATCTGCACCGAGGGGTAGGTAAAGACTTAGGGTCATTTGCCCAGGGTAACAGTTAGGCTGGGGTGGTATGTGTAAGGTTGGGGGGTAGGTTTTTTTTTTACTTTAGGGTTGGTCTCCATGTTTGGGAGTTTTGTGTGCAAGCCCTGTTCAGGATAACTTAAAATGAGGGAAAAGGTTCTGGGCAGGCAAGGGAACCTGAACATGTAACTGGAGTAATGGGGAAAGAGCTACGTTTAATCAAAGACCGGCTGGGGTCAAAACCAATCATTCAGTGCAGTACAGAGTCAGGATTCGGAAGAATAATCTGGAAGAATAGTCAGTAACAGCAAAGGTCGGTTCAGGCAGTGATAGAGTGGTGGTCAAGGACAGGCAAAGATCAAGGAACAGAAAACACAGACTAGAAGCACACCCAGGAACTATCTCTAATAGACCTACGTTGGACAGTGAACAAATGTATGTGCGCCAAAACTGACAGGGCATGTGCATGCATGGATGCATGAGCCAAATCCTAGGGTAGCAGCTGCATCTCTGCTGCTCCACTAGACCACCAGGTACTGTAAAGGTGGCCATACATGGGCCAATAAAACCTGCCAACAGACAGAGTCGGCAGCTAATTGACCTGTGTATGGAGCCCTCCAACGGGCCAGATGTCAATTGGGGCTTCTCCACCAGGGTGAGTTTTTCTCAAATGTGTGTCATAAACCCCCCCCGCCAACTCTTGTTTAGCCTGTTACCCAACAGACAGATAAACAAGTGTCACCAACTGTCCTTTTAATAGTTCAATTTCCCTCCCAGTCGTTCTCCAGCTTAAACATCTCAGAGAAGTGAAAAAGAAAAGTTAAATATGAAATTGTATTCTTAATATTTTATTTAAAAAGTATTATTATTCAGACAATTATGTTTAGTATAAAGTATATGCTGGTATGGGACCCGTTATCTTGAAACCCATTATCCTGAAAGTTCAGAATTACGGAAAGGCCGTCTTCCAAATAATCCAATTTTTTAAAAATTATTTCCCTTTTTCCTGTAATAATTAAACAGTTTGGAAGATGACCATGTGATGTTCAGTTGTTTCATCACTTTCTATAGAAACTCTTCTGAGACTTTATCTTTGAAGCTGGTGTCTTGTGAAATATGAGCTTGGGCTCAAAGCTAAGTCTCTGCAAAGCTTGGAGTTCAAAGCTGTTCAGTGAAGGTGTATTAACTGTCAGCTAAATGTCAGCATCTAACTGCCAAAGGGGGGTGACAACAAAGTTACTGAGGTCCTGAGAAAAGCACTTCTCCGCTCCTTATTGATTCACACTTTATTTTTAAGCTTCACTTTCTCATTATGTGAAGTCTACTATGTTGAACATTTCCAATTTTGCTCCATTCATTACCACTAGATGGCACTGTGGCAATTAATGGATGTAAACCAGTGGTTCCCAAACTGTGTGTCAACTCCATCTAGTAACCTTATGCGCTAAGGGGACCCCGTCTGAAGTTAGGGGGAGTTTTGGGGTAAGAGCTAATTTGTATCCTGGTTACCCCTGAAACTATAGCAGGGTGACTGTTACCCCAGTGTTTCTATATATCTATAATCTTTTTATGAGCTGAGGGTGTCCAACCTGAAGGTCAGTTAGGGTGAGATTTGGGGTAAGTGATTATTTGTGTTCTGGGTACCCCTAGAACTATAGCAGGGTGACTGTTACCCCAATGTTTCTATATATCTTGTAATCTTTTTATAAGCTAAGGGGGGTCCAACCTGAAGGTCAGTTAGGGTGAGATTTGGGCGAGTGCTTATTTGCTGCAGTTGGTATCCCTAGAACTATAGCAAAGCTTTTACCCCAATGTTTGTATATATCTGTATCCTTGTTTTGGGTCCAGCCTGAAGGCCAGGGTGAGATGTGAGATTTGGAGTAAGTGCTTATTTGTGGGGCCTGGAACTATATCAGAATGACTGTTACCATAATGATTATCTATATGTGTAAACTTCTTCTAAAGGGTTCAGCCCCAAACACACCCCATTCTCAAACAGTATCAGCACTACGTTAGGAGGCTATTTGTGCCCTGCTGGGTGCCACATGCAGAATAGACTGAGTATAAAGTGGAATGGTGAAGAATATTTTCCTTGTGAAACAGGTGGGAAACATATTGATGCTAAGGTACATCACATGTGCACATCAAAGGAACAAAAAAGTACTTTTTCTCATTTATTACTGAAATTAATTTTGTTTGACAGTGAAAAAGCCAAAATAAATACCAACTCAATAATGTTACAGTTAAACAGCTAAACATCTGTGGCCATTACTCAGAAATCTCATTTTCTAAGAAGTAATACTTTACTCTATAAAATAGAGAAAAACAGCATTTGTTCAGCATGCCTAAGTGCCAATGCTGCAAGGAGAGCAGGACAGAGGATTATGGATAATGTATCTAATATCAGGGGGTACTACACTTTGTGCTACCCTAGAAAGTCAAGTAGATTTAAAATGTTCAAATTTTTCCAGGAACTATTATCCAGGCTGAAACAAAATACAACATCAATTACACAGTTTTAATATATATAATATTCTATGTAAATATCAGATTTCTAGTTTTATGTAGTGCAAAACATGATATATATGCAAATTGCCAATTAGCTGTAATAAAACAACTCCTGCTCTACTCATCATCTACCCCAATGTCTCCATATTTCTTTTCTAGCTTAGTCTTGGCCTCTTTTCCCCATCTTGTCCTACAGTCTTCATCTTTCATCACTCCATCTTTCCCTGCTGTCCCTCCCCATCTTTCCCTGCAGTTTCCATCTTATTATACAGTCTTTATCTTCTTATACTGTCTCCATCTTCCTATTCTGTCTCCATCTTGCCCTACTGGCTCCATCTTGTCCTTCAGTCTCCATATTTCCCTACAGTCTTCATCTTGCCCTACTGTCCCAATTTTCTCCTACTGTCTCCATCTTGCCCCTACAGTCTCCATCTTGTCCTATAGACCCCATCATGCCCTACTCCTACTGTCTCCATCTTATCCTGCTGTCTCCATCTTAACCTACAGTCCCCATCTTGTCCTGCTGTCTCCATCATGCCCTACTGTCTCCATCTTGTCCTACAATCTCCAACTTTCTCTACTGTCCTCTTCTCCAACTGTCTCCATCTGGCCCTACTGTCCTCATCTTGTCCTACAGTCTCCATCTTGATCTACTGTCCTCATCTTCTCCAACTGTCTCCATCATGCCCTACTGTCTCCATCAGCCCTACTGTCCCCATCTTCTTCTACTGTCTCAGTCTTGCCCTATAGTCCTATTCCTAAGGCCTTATTCTAGCTGTAAAGGGATCCAGGGAAATATTCTTTCCTTTGTTACTGTGAGTGGGGCCCCAGCAGGACATTAGCAAAATATTACATGTTCCTTTTCAATAAACACAGCAAGATTTGAGATTCCCATTTAGTGTGAGTGATAACTACACAAAGTTGAGACACATGTGCCCCCCTGCAGTTGCCCTCGTAAGTCGCTTGCCAGCAAGTAAGGTGACTTTAATTAAGCAAAATCCATTTGTTTGTTAACTTAATCTTTCTTCTGGGACTGAGGGTGCAGGGGATGATTTTATTATATTATAGATGCATTCAATATCTCTTTTTGCCCTGTTAATCCCCTCAACCACCTGAGACACTGAGAAATTACATATATATCTAATAATAATATAAATATTAAGAATGTTATTAGAAAAAGTTATACTGACATATTGTCAGTTTCCCAGCTGCCCCAGTCATGTGACTTATGCTTTAATAAACTTCAGTCACTCTTTACTGCTCTAATGCAAATTTCCCTCCCCCCAAGCAGCCTAACAACAGAACAATTGGAAGGTAACAAGATAGCAGCTCCCTAATACAAGATAACAGCTCCCTGGTAGATATAAGAACAACACTCAATAGTAAAATGCAAGTCCCACTGAGACACATTCAGTTACATTAAGTAGGAGAAATAACAGCCTGCCAGAAAGTAGTTCCATCCTAAAGTGCTGGCACAAGTCACATGACTGGGACAGCTGGGAAACTGACAAAATGTGTAGCCCCATGTCAGATTTCAAAATTAAATCTAAACAAATCTGTGTGCTCTTTTGAGAAATGGATTTCAGTGAAGAAGTAAAAAAAAAATTCTCCCAATACAGTATCCCTTTAAGTTCAGCTCCCTATCCCTTACAGAAAGCACAATGCTGAGTGTTGTACTTCAGCAACACCCAACGGGCCATAGACTGGGTCGTAAAGTGTCCAGTAACCATTTTGCCCAGAGTCACAATTCCACCTAAATGTGCCAGTGTATCACAACCACATGGGTCCCTTCTCTGCTCACTATCAATACACAGGGCCTGGGGCAACAAACTCAGAGCTCACCCATCATTTAATGACAGTGTTTATGTTGAGCTTCTGAAAGCACAAGGATTCTATACAAGGCCATGACTTTCTCCTGAGCCAGAGACCCATGGGCCAGTCTCACTTAGCTGGAAAGTACAAAAGCTTTTCTAAGCTGAAAGATTAATGGGAGCGAAAATGCTTTGAAGCCTTCGCCTTTTATATTCCCTAAACTTTTATTCATTCGTTTATTCTCCGCTCATTGGTTTGGCGGGACTGGGGCCCCAGAATAACTGAAAGGATCCAGGCTATTTAACACAGGCCCATGACACAAGATACACCATTAAAGCAATAAAAAGTGTTTTTGTTTCCTTTATTTAGTAATCATTTAAATTTTATTTTATGTCTGAAAATCATAGTCAGTCTCTTCTAAGCAGCAGTCCTGCCCTGCTTTATGGCTAAGATTCTAGCTATCTGTATAACAGAGCATTCTGTCCCAATGGCTGCGCAGATCCTATCTGATCCACATTGTAAGCAGCAGTCCTGTTCTGCTTTATAGATGAGATTATAGCTATCTGTATAACAGAGCATTCTATCCCAATGGCTGCACAGATCCTATCTGATCCCCATTGTAATCAGCAGTCCTGTTCTGCTTTATATATGAGATTCTAGCTATCTGTATAACAGAGCATTCTGTCCCAATGGCTGCACAAATCCTATCTGATCCCCATTGTAAGCAGCAGTCCTACCCTGTTTTATGCCTATCGTTATAACATAATTAATATTTCTGCTTTGTGTTCCTGGAAGTTGTTTCCCAGTATGACAAACTAAAGGGAACTCGTTTAGGGTTTATGAGCCGGGATGTTATTGCTTCTAGGAAGGGTCTCCTTTTGATGTATCACCTGTCTGCTGACTGAAGCCATTTACACCCTCCTGTTTATCACTCCCTTGATGTGGGCAGGATTATGAGATGACTGAGACGCTCTTAACAGTCACCAGATGCCACTATCAGTGTGACGTCCCCCACCGCCTGCTGAAATATCAGATTTTATAAGCTAAAGGCACAAAGTACATATTATTCAGTAATTAGCTCAGGTTCGGTGTCATCATATAAACTGGGTGAATGATTTAGATATAATTAAAGTTTTTCAGACTACTGAAGTTCAAGCCAGCTCTTTGAAGTCCTACAATTGGTTTGTCCACCCCTATATATATATATTTAAATTTTTTTAGACGTCCGCATTCTACCTGGGCAATATCCAGGGTGCATGGTCAATTTTCAGTGGTGTGTATATATATATATATATATATTAACCCTCAATGGGGAAAGTCTCCATATATATATATATATATATATATGATGCCCATAATGTTGGCTCATCTGCCAGTGCCAGGTCCTACTCCTCTGCCTGTTCCTGTGCCCACTCTTTACTTGCTTGCTCATTTACCTGCCCCTTCTTTTGTTCCAGTGCCAACTCCCAAGTAGTATGTTCCAGTTACATTCACTATTTCTCCTCATGCATCTGATTCTGTGTGTGTGTTCCAGACAGTCCCTGTCCCCATTTCCAGACAATGTAATGGGGGCAATCTCTACTCCGTACCCATATTAACCCTCAATGTACCACCAACTTTTAGTATGGGTGAAAGTCTCCAGTTAAGACACAATGCAAAGAGTTGCAGTTCAATCAAGTTCTCTGTTCTGCTCTGCTCTTCTATTGAGGGCCATGACAGATAAAGTCACAGGGCTCAATCTCCAAGCATTCTGCAGAAAATTGCCTGTAACAGTACACTGCCAGGGGACACATGCTTGTAGGCACCCCTCCTGGGCCTGGCCAGCACAATCTGCATCTAGCCTTTCCTCTTAAACCCTGGGTGGAGGGATTCCTCTGGGAACACTATGCCCAATAACTCCTAGTTGGGGCCATAGCTGCCCATGCTAAATACCTTGCTCTCTTACACTCCCTATAGTGTACTATCAAACCACTAGTCCTCACACTATCTGTGTTTAGTACCTCTTCCAGGAGATGACTCTACTGCTGCAGTGCCTTTTGCTCATCTTTCTTTCCATGACGCATCTCTAAAAATCACTTCTGGAAACCTTCTCTTAAGCTGGCCATAGACATAAAGATTTTTGAAAGATCCAATAGTTATCGTGAGACCACGATTGTCTCAAAACGATCGTTTAAATGCCTGATGTGTCCATCAACTAAAAATTTCAGGCGATATTGCCAGCAAAACTGAAGGATCACAGCCTGCTTTGCCCTGCAAACATAGGTAGATTGCATGGGGACCGATAAAGATTTTCTAACCTGGCCGATCAATCATCAGACCAATGTCGGACGAAAAATGATCGTTTGTATCCCACTAACCGCACGATAATTTGACAGATTGGTCGGACTTCCCTAAGATCGGTCGTTCGGCAGGGAAATATCGTTGCGTCTATGGGGAGCTTTATATAACTTACTATTATCCACCCACCAGGGCTTTTCCCTTACAACTGTAATCCTCTAGCACCCCCTATCCCCCCCCCCATGGCAACCCTAAATATATGTATTAACAATTACATTTATATAAAAATATTAACATTTTACCCTATTACAAACAGGTCTTGGTGGTCCTTTATGCTGCTTTATTGGCAGTGATATCACTGTGCTAATATCATTGCAGTGGTGTATTGCAGCGTGGTGGTCATTAAGGGCTGAACTGTGACCAATGTCACCGACTTATGAGTAGTAGAAATATGTAAAGTCTCGCTGGTGCCAGTGACATTTGGTGCCATAGGTCCTCTTACTTGTCTCTGAGAGTGCCGGCAATTAATGCTTTTTTTTTTATGCTGTTTTTGGAATTTGATCTTGGCCTCTTATTCTGACTACCCTTGAATTATTCTTGAATTGAAAACTGATTTATACGTTGGTCAGGCTTGTCTCTCTTTCTCTACCTACCTTGCCTGCCCTGCTTGTTCTAGTACTTGTGCCATGCCCCTTCCTTGCCAGTTTTCCAGCTTCTGTCCTGTCTGTGCCCCAGTAACAGCTTCCTCCTTTGTTCCTAGTCCAACATTTATTGGCCCCATGTGCGTTACATACAGAGGCTCACATAATAACTCTGATCTGAGTAGAGAGGCAGCTTTTCTCATAGATAAGATCACTCTTTGAAGGACAAAAGGATTTATTTAAACCCAGTTGCCATGGAACGGTCCTGTGTGATCGGCACTGCTCCATTTATGCAGAGCTTGCAGTTAAACCCACACCAACCCATTTCCCAAAGAACATTCCAGGAAACCTACACCCGTCCTTAATAGGGGACCCCTGGCCTTTGTCACAGTTTAAAGGGAAGAGAAGAAAGGATAATGAGGTGTGAGTTTATGGGCCAGAGCTGGAGATCCTGAAGGAGTCGGCTGTTTGTGGGATATTGTTCCCAGTGATTCTCCGGTCAATGACAAGTTTCCAGAGGAAACGTCACTGGATTTTATTGGTTGAACCCTGCCTGTCTGACGTGGGGCAATATTCCACCATCTGCTGACCCACATAGGTCTCACCACATCTTCCTACCTCGGTTATAATATTTCCAGAGCTGATGGGATATTCCACCCTTGGCTGTCCATGTTTCCTCAAGGCTTATGAGCTGGTGTTCCAAACCCTGGTGCCAAAGTCATTATTGCTGTGAGATGCTGATGATGCCAGTCCAACCAACATCTCTCTAACTATGGCAACATCTCCAAAACATCATCCCATAATAATAAGGCTCCAGAGAACAGACACCATGCCCTAAATCACTGGGAGTCATTTACTAAGGCCAGGGTGTAAAGTGTAAAGAATGAGTGCAATCCGCCATGTTTTTTGCACCCTGCTGTCTATTATGCACCTTAGTTTACTGCTTATTTTTATTGCTTCTGCACCTTATTTTACTGCTTATTTTTACTGCTTCTACTGTAGACAGACTCATCACTGAAAGTCATGGACCCAGTTTTAGGTGTGTGGAACCTCTCCTAAATGCTCATTGTCCCCTTTCTGCCCCCAGCTGAAGGAACCATAGGAACCTGAATTGAGGTTTGGAGGGAGATCGGATCAGCTATCAGGGGTTATTACAACAAGCAGACCTGTAAGTTATTCCTGGGAAGCTTAATTTGCTTTTTTACTTTTGCATAGGAACACAGACAATAAAAGATGGTGTTCCTTAAAGGGTTTGTTCACCTTCAAACAACTAGTTGGTTTCCGATTTTTCTAATGACTTTCCATTTTCTATTTGTGACCATTTTTTTAATATTGAAGTGTAAAGTGTAAATTTTCACCTTCTGAAGCAGCCCAGGGGAGGTGGGGTCACAGCCCCTCTAAACCAGTGATCCCCAACTAGTGCTCTCCAACCCCTTGGATGTTGCTCCCAGTGGTTATAAAGCAGGTGTTTATTTTTTTAATTCCAGGCATGATTTAGTTGTATAAAAATCAGCTGTACTGCAAAAACAGAACCTCCTGTAGTCTGCCAGTCCAAAAAGGGGCTACCAAATGGCCAATAACAGCCCTCATTTTGCCCCAATTAACTTTTGTTGATGCTTGTGTTGCTCCCCAACTCTTTTTACAGCTGAATGTGGCTCACGGGTGAAAAAGGTTGGGGACCCCTGCTGTAAACTGTTCTTAATGGATACGTTTAGTTGAATCATTTATTATCTTTGTCCCTACAAAGCAGACTCAGGGTTTCATTACAGGCAGCTGTTAGCACTGATACAATAGTTGCTAATACTCCAAAGATGCTGCTGAGAAATGTATCAACTAAATGTTGCAAAATTGTAACAGTTTAGAGTCTGCACCTGAATTACTGAACTGCCAGACTCAAACACCAGAGACACCAACATTCAACTTTAAACTTAGATTTTTAAACTTAGATTTTGGAAAGACAGTAAAAAATAAATAATGGAAAGTAACTGAAAAAGTCTTTATTTCTGGGGAACAATCTAATAAACAACTGAACTGAAAAAAAGTGTTTGGAAGGTGAAAAACCATTTTAAGGAATAATAGTAAGTTCAAACCCCGTGAATTTGAATAATTTTTATTTTATTACAACAAAATATTACCTGCAATTCCAAAACTTCCATCTTACTTCATTACCTGTGCATCCAATCAGGATTTTTTTGGCACTGAAGCGGTTTAACCTTTTTCATTATTACTGAGCACAGTGACTCTCTGTGCTCCCAGTGACACTGACTCATTTTAGCCGTTCACCCTAGTGTGTATGAATATGATAAGGCCCTAAGATTGTAAGCTCAATTGGTCAGGGGCTGATGGAAATGTGATAGAGCCCTTAGATTGTAAGCTCCTTGGGGCAAATACTAATGGAAATGTGATAGGAACTTAGATTGAAGCTCACTGGGGCAGGGACTGCTGGGAATGTGATAGGGACTTAAATTGTAAGATCACTGGGGCAGGGACTGATGGGAATGTGATATGACCCTTAGATTGTAAGCTCACTGGGGCAGGGGCTGATGGTAATGTGATAGGGACTTCACATGTAAGCTCACTGGGCAGCAGGTGTTGGGGAGTGATAGGGACCTTAGATTGTAAACCTCACTGGGGCATGGAATATTGTGAATGTGATATGGACCTTAGATTGTAAGCTCATTGGGACAGGTATTGATGGGAATGTGATAGGGACTTTAGATTGTAAGCTCACTGGGGCAGGGATTGTTGGGAAGTGACAGGGACCTTAGATTGTAAGGTCACTGGTTCAAGGACTGATAGGAATGTGATAGGGACCTTAGACTGTAAGCTCACTGGGGCAGACATTGATGGGAATGTGATAGGGATCTTAGACTGTAAGCTCACTGGGACAGGGACTTTTGGGAATGTGATTGAGACTTAGATTGTAAGCACACTGGGGCAGAGACTGGTGAAATAGATGTATAATTCCTGTATTGTGCTGGAGAACTATACAAATAAAGGGAAATAGTCACCAATAATAATTCTCTGCCTTGAGAATTCAGCTTCCTGTACTGGACTTTCATTGTTGGTACTGGAGGTCAAAACTACTGATCACAGAGCTTCTGCTGACTCTGCAGTATGGCACATGTCATGTGAGACTACCATTCTCATATACAATATATATATTTACATTGTAGAATCTATGCCATAAAGCAAGAGAGAACTGTTGCTCTTTGCCAGAAAGGAAATAATCAGGTGAGTACCAGGAAATTAGGAAAGTAAGTTGTTTCTAGCGCCCTGGTCACTGCTAGGTCTACTATGAGACAAGGTAAGAAATTAGCCCGGGGTTTCCTCACCTAAGATGCAACAGCTTTAAGAGCAGAATTTTCCTCTTAATACCAGAATTGCCACCTCCCTCGCCCTGTTCCAGCACAGTATTTGGGGGTGAATGGGGGTACGTAATCTTCTGCCTCAGACTCCAGTAATTCACCCACCCATGGTTGCGCAGGGAATATCTGGAATCAATTGTAATGCCCTGAGAAAAAATACACCAGGGGTATTGACTCTTGTAAAGAAGAGGAGTGGCCAAACTGGGGTAGAATGATCTTTGTCACTTTGGGGTCCCTAGCAAATGTATGCCCCCCCAGTCATTTTGACTTTAATTCTCCTTTAAGTCAAAGTCATTTAATAAATATATTGCACATGCTGCCGCTGAAGGTTTCCAACTATCCCCCAATAAAGTACTACCAAGCCTCACGTCATCCCTGTTTCCCCAGTAATTCCAGCAACTGGTTGACAAATGGGGGATCATTACCGGACACAGTATTGGGTGCTCTTGCAGCAGATTACAAGTGCATTGGATTTCATACTCCAGACTTACATGTTACCCTCAATAAAACCTCCTCCTTCTGACATGACCAAGAGGCTGGGTGTTGGGTAACTCCTGGCATCATCATACTAAAACCTAGCAGGAGGCCCTTTTATGACCCTACTCAAATTTCTGGGACTGACCAGGAGCTCATTTCTTATTCTGTCACATAAAATTCCCAGGAGTTTGGCTCATTTGATGGGAAAATTTACAGACCATGAAATCCCGGCTGATTCCATCCACTGTACTTGGATCCTTGTGGGAAACTGCTCCTGCCGGAATCGCTCTTCTTTCCGGACTGCCTGTCCCCAATGGAAGGATTTAATGTTATGCTGGGATCAAGGTACAGAGAGAAACCATACAACTAGGGCAGCATAGGTATTCCTCTGTACTAAGCACAATTCAGCAGGAACAGTCCCCTAAGTTTGCTCATAGCCTGTACAGAGAGATACCATAAAACTATGACAGTATAGGTATTCCCCTGTACTAAGCACAATTCAGCAGGAACCGTCCCTTAAGTTTGCTCATAGACTGGACAGAGATGTGCTTTAGTTCTAGGTTTAAAGCATTTTTCCTACTGAACTGTGCTCAATGCAGGGGAAAACCTATGCTGCCATTGTCTTATTGTTTATCTCTGTACAGATGAACAAATAATTCTCTTCAGACGCTATGAAAGGACTGATTTTTTAATGCTGGCTCTTGTGTGTAAGTCAAGGTCCCACTGAACTAGTTTTAAGGGGATTTATAGATGATAAATAAGGTTGTAGCGAACAATGGAGATGCATGCAAGACAGAAACTGCAGCAGATTTGGGTAACACCTGCCCTGATGCTAACACACACCCCTCTCACCAGCTGAACATTGTGTTATATCTTGAGCAACCCAAGTCATTGAGCAGTGTGTTTGTCCAACCAGCTGAGGTGTAAAAAATTAATTTTAGTTCCTACTCCTACACTGGTTAGGGCCCAGGTGCCATGTGTGTAATGAAATCATGGGAAGGGCTGTCAGTTGTTGCCAAAAATAGTCTTTGTGTAAGGGTAGAACTACATGGGAGATTTAGGTCCGTTCCGAAGTGTAGCTTCAGCGTTTCGTCACCTTGTGTTGGAATGGACCTAAATTGCCCATGTAGTTCTACCCTAAATGTAATTTTTTTTTTTTTTAACAGCACATTCACATTCATCCCCTTATTGCAGTGGACTACTCCCCAGAGATGGTCTGGATGCTCCAAAGTGAGGTGCCACCTTGGCCTGACTGGGCAATTAACAATTAATATAGATTTTATAAGTCTGGGGTTAGATGACACATACTATTAGTTTAAAATTAACATAAGTGTTACCTTACATTTGCACTTCCACTTTGCTCCAACTATTGGCTCTCAGGGGATGTTGGAAGGTGGAGTCCAGCCAAGAATCATAGAGAAGGGGGGGTTGGGATCTGGTATAACAATCAGGCCAGAGTCTGATTTCTGTCAGACCTTTTGTGCAATGAGTGGGTGCAGGAGACCCCAACCCACAATACACAGTGAAAAAAATTCTCTTAATGTTACAAATATTCTTGTGCACACACACATACACACTCATGAATTCCTCCCCTCGCTCACACACCTGGTTTGTGTTAGGGCACCCTAAACGCTCCCCGGCTGCAAGTTAATGTGACCCCCATATTGATTTCATTACGTGATTAGATGTGTAAAGTGTTTGCAGAGACTGATGTATACTGTTTGGCTGATGGAGGGTTAAACATTAGCGTAGGCTTAACCCCGTCATGCTTATTTATAAATACAGAGATAAGGAAGATTCTCTGGATAAATATGTGGGTGCTTATAATAAGGCAGTCACTATGGGTCAGCTCTGCAGCCTGCCTTCAACACAACAATAGGCTTAAAGTGTGACCCAAACAGTGATATTACTTCTCAGTTCCCTGTTCTCCTCCCTCCTGCCTGTTGCTAGGTTAGGTGGGACTCTAGCAACTAGGACAACAGACTAAATTTCAAGGGAGTGAGACAGGAGTAGGGTGGCGTCTATTTCTGGAAGAAAATCTCGGCATATATATATATATATCTTTCCTATTACTAAAATTGGGATCAAACACAAAATTTAGGGGGCCAGTGTCCCCCATAGAAAGGGGGCACAAGATAAAAAAAAAAGTAATTCCATTATGAAGGTAGGACAGTGCCCAAGTGATCCAAAGCCACAAGAATAAGCATACCCAGCACTATTCCCGGAATTTAAAATTTAAAGGGATACTGTCATGGGAAAATGTTTTCTTTTTTTCAAAATGCATCAGTTAATAGTGCTGCTCCAGCAGAATTCTGCATTGAAATCCATTTCTCAAAAGAGCAAACAGGGGCTAGACATATTGTAAATTTCCCAACTGCCCCAAGTCATGTGACCTGTGCTCTGATAAACTTCAATCATTTCAATCACTCTTTACTGTTGTAAAGGGGGAACTGGAAGGAACACACTCAGATGCTGTTTAGAATTAATTGTATGTTTGAATAAAGTATATCATTTTTTTAACTACATTCTGGAGTGGAGTGATCTATGAGCAAAGACCCAGGAGTGTGCTGCTTCTCATTGCTACAGTGCCCAAGTGAGGCTCTAAAATAATTAAAAAATCAAATTGGTCAGAGGCAGTGTAAGGGCTCTTACACACGAGCGTTTTTTTTTGCGCTCCCCTGCGTTATGCTTTTTTTCCATTCAGCCTCAGTTGAGCATGGCAGTAGATGCATTCAATTATTGTGAAGGGGCTGTACTCACACAGACGCATGTAAGCGCCAAACTCAACATGTTGCATTTCCACCTGCGTTCAGCGCATACATGCGTCTGTGTGAGTACAGCCCTACGCAGGGGAGCGCACAAAAAAAAGCTTGCAGATCCTTACAGATTTAAAGATTTACCTTGTAAAAGCTGTGTGTATTATCTGGCTTCTCTGCAGGTTTACTGGCAGTGCATTAATGAACTGTTTGGCTGGAGGCATGTTCCAATGAGTCAGGACCCACCCATATTCAGGTGCCTCCAGGCAATCACAGAGTTCTGATAAGTAATGGCCCCTGAATGAGAAACAGTTTCCTGTATAGTTACAAAACAAGCCCCATTTCTCTGACACTTTGGGGACCTTAAAGGAGACATTTAGCATAACTAAAAACTCACCCAATCGTGAAGGCAATAATGAATAATAAATGGTGCTGGTTTTACTTTTGGCCAACAATTATTATTATAGCCCCTTTATTGGAGCTCCCTATAGCTCTGATATTGCCCCTGTCCATGTTTCAAATGAAGCGTGGGCATGTCCTATTGGTCCCTGCCAGGAGCACAGTAGGAAGAGGACAGCCAATCACAGACCTGCAGTCACACAAGCAAAGACAGGCTCCAGTTCCCTATTAGGTCAGTCTAGCTGCTGATTGGTTCTTATTCTACAGTGCAGTGTGCTGAGTGCCACCAGCTCCCCTGCACAGCCTGGGAAAGGTGGCAGCAGCAAGAGGAACAGATGGGTGGGATAAGTAGGGTTTTTACAGACATTTTCAATAAATAAACCCAAAGGAATACTTTTTTTTAGCACATTCCTTCTATATTTAAAAGAGAATAATGTAGTGGCTAGTGATGGGCGAATCTCCCGAGTTTCGCTTCGCCGAAAAATTCGCCAATTTCCAGAGAAATTTGTGAATCAGGGAAAAATTTGCGAAACGAGTCGCGGCACGCTTTTGACGCGTCACGTCAACTTCGGCACGTCGCATCGTTTTCACTGCTTTGCGTCGTTTTTTTCTGCGAATTTTTGCCAGGCGGAATTTCTCTGGCGTTTCGCGGATTGAGGGAATTCGCCGCGAATTCGCCCCTGGCGAATAAATTGTTTTTCACAAAGTATGTCTCCTTTGAATTATTTGGCTGCAGACCCAGGAGTAGTGAACTCACTGATTGGCTGCACTTACAGTAAGTTATTTCAGGCTGATAGCCAGTGCTGACCAGTAGGGGGAGCCTATGATCTATTCCAGCCCTATTGCTCCTCAGCAGCTAATGAGATTGTAAAGCTGGAAGCAAAAAACTCTTCTTTATGTCTTCATGCAGGAGTTCATTGACAGTTAGCTCCAATATGGCTTATAAGGGGGGCTCCCTTTCCTAGCTGATGTGTTAGAGCTCACTCAAATAACTGATTCCAGTAAAAAACAAAATGTAACAAATTCTGCATGTAGAGAGAGAGAGACATGATTTCTCTAAAATATAGAATTAACTGTCATTCACAATCAGTCTTCCAACTCCTGCATGAAGAGAGACAGACGCTGAGAGGGAGAGAGTGAAGAGTAACTTGATTATTTCAGAAACAGTTCAGAAGATTTAATTAATTATATTTAGAAACTTAAGTTTAATATGATGAAGCTTTATTACATTTTTATATTTGTGATATTTCCCCTTGAATTATTATTTCTGAGGCTGTATGGCCCCTACTTTCCAGCACTGTGGCCCCTCATCTGCAACTTGGGTCCTGCACCCTGTTAAAAACACCGTGTGTAAAGGTGGCCATACACGGGCCGATAAAAGCTTAAAGGGCAAGGAAAGTGTAAAATAGAACAAGGCTAGAAATGCTGTATTCTGTATACTAAACTTAAACATGAACTTACTGCACCACAAGCCTAATCAAACAAATGATTTATGCTTTCAAAGTTGGCCACAGGGGGCTGCCATCTTGTAACTTTGTTAAACCATCGGGAAGCTTATCGGCCTGTACGCGGGGCCCTCCGACGGCTAACCCGACTAATAACTGGCCGAAAGTCAGCCAGATGTCGATCGGACGGGACAAAATCCTGCCATAATGCATGGAATGCGTCTAGACCTGCGCTCCCCTGCAGCTAAACGCAGCCAAACAGAATGCACAGGTATCAAACGCCTGTGTGTAAGGGTCCTAAGAGCCGTAATAAGAAGTTGGAGCTAAACAGCAGCACTAAACAAATTGTAGGGTGCCCCCTGCTGGTGTGGGAACTGAGAGCTCCACACAGGGATTTTCTACCCTACACTATATGAATATTACTGTGCAAAAAAAGAAGGCAATAGAAGCAGTGGATATTATGCATCTATAGTGGAACAGTGTGTCCCTTTAAAGAATCGTGGACTATTGCACATCTATGGGCTGAGGAACTTCTTCAAGTTCCCATGGGCAGAAGTCAGCTCGCTGGCACAGGGCAGTATCAGCTGTTTCCATAGGCAGGAGGCACTTGGTTGGCACAATGGGTTGGCAGCAGTTGCCAGAGAGAGGAGGCAGCTGGTTGGCAAAGCATTGCAATCCCTGTATGGAGTTAGTCTCTAAATCAATTCCTATTGGCTACTTACAGGTGTGAAATCTCCCAAAATCCATCACAGCATCGAGGTTGCTTACGTCTACAGCAGCTGTAGGTTGAGTGTGTGCCTATTCATCTGGCCTATTGAGTGTGGCAAGCAGTGTAAGTGCTGTGCTCCATCTGTTGGTTGAAGACAATATTGCTGCAGATGCGCTCATTACACTTTTCCCCACTAATCACCTGTAATCCATAACAGAGATGTCCATATCTAGCCAGGGGATGTATGGAGTTGTAGTTTAAGAAATGCTAAAGTGTCTCAGAGAAGCATAAATAGATCTGCGGTTATACATATATAGATTATCTATTTTATTTTTCTTGGAAGAGCTTGAAAAAGAACTGGCCTATGGAGTGTAGTTAATATCGTTCCTTTGCAGCACCACCTGCTGGTGAGTAACAATTATTGCTTCATACCTACTGTTCTAACAGCGCAGCCCAGATAAAGCAGAGGCGGAACCCACCAGTGGGCCCTGCAGCAAATTATTTTTCAGGCCCCCAAAATGTTTAGCGTTTGACTTCTTTTACTAATATCTATTGGAATTGTATATGAATACAGTCTGATTCCTCTAGAGTTAAACACCCCTGGAACCCACGTTATCTATTAGGGATGTCAAATCTGACAACAGCAGCAAGGATGGGAGAAAGTGATGGCAGCAATATCCTTTTTCCTGCAAGCAACTGACCTACTGCGTGCAGCGCAGAGAAGTGCACTGCAATTGAGAAGACAGAATTGCAGCTCTCCAATTTGTGAAATCTGTGCCCCTTCTTCTGTGCCAGGGAACTGGCCTATGGAGTGTAGTTAACAGCTTGCCTATGCAACACCACCTGCTGGGGAATAAAAATTATTGCTTCATACCTTCATACAGTGCGGCCCAGATAAAGCAGGGACGGAATCCACGTTATCTATCATGGATGTCAAATCTGCAGTTGGACTACAAGTCCCAGAATCCTCTGACAATAGCAGCAGGGCAGGGAGAGAGAGAGACAGCAGCAATATCCTTTTTCCTTTGAGCAACTGGCTTACTGAGTGTAGCACAGATAAGTACAGTGTAATTGAGAAGACTGAATTGCAGCTTTCCAATTTAACAAATTTGTGCCCCTTCTTCTGTGCCAGGGAATTTCCCCTTTTTTCTGGGCATTTAATCTGCAGGAGGGACAGCGGAATCGTCAATGGAAGAGGCAGAAACAAAGGAGAATGTTTATGATGGGCATGGATAAAGGCAGATCCTATAGCAGAGCTTGGCATATGCCCAGATGGTTAAGGGCCAGCTGGAAAGTGAAGCCCAGCATGTGTTTGTTGTCCCTCTGTCCCTTTAAGGCGGCTGCACAGTAGCAGCAGGAAGGCCCTGCCCCAATGACTGAGTTCTGGGATGGAAAAACAGTTCCTGATGTGACTCCCAGCGCAGAACAACGAGCAGCACTCACACCCTCTCTTCCCCTCTCCTGCGCAGCCTGCCTGCCTCCCATTTACACAGCTGCTGGGAAAGCTCTTCTGTGCCAGGGCAACCAGTGGGGCACACTGCCTTCTCTGGCCGGGGGCTGGGGGCATACATTGCCCTCTCTACAGGGGCACACCTCCTTCTCTGCCAGGGGAAAGAACACTGGGCACCCTTCATATACCTGGAAGCTAAGAGCTAGTCACCCTCATCTCTCCCAGGAATCCAGGCTGTTCTGTGCCAGGGAGAAGGGCACAGCACCTTAACTACAATAAGATTATCTGCTGGATACACTCACCATCAGGAGACATACAGCTTGGTACTGTACCCTCTGCCAGGGGACGTTGGCACCTTTTTTCCAGAGGACTAACACTTGGCACTGTCTCCTTGTTACAGGGCACAGACTTGGGCACTTTTCCTTCTGCAAGAGGTGAATACTTGGGCACTTCCCCTGAGGTCTTGGCACCATTCTATCAAAAGATTAAAAAAAAAACTGGAAAACATTTTTATACCATTTATTTGCCATCGTCTTTTCTCATCTAGAACTTGACCGTCTATCTCATCCAAAACTTGACCCTCTATTTTGTGCAGCGACAGAAGGGCATCCGTTCCTCTGCAGAGACTCATCAGTTAAATCAATTGGATGCCAATCTTACTGCGCAGGATTAAGAGCTGGCAAGACTGGCACAAGGGCATTCTCGCTGGAGCTCAGGCCACAGAAATCAGTGTTTTTTTTGTTTTTTTTTTGGTGTTCTGGACAAAGAGAAGGGCATTATTAGTGGTGCCCAGGAAAATTTGAAGGGTATTCTTGCCGGTGCCTGGTGAAAGAAGGGCATTATTATTGGTGCTCAGGACTAAGAATAGGGTATTGTCAGTAATCCCTAAAACTTGAATCTGGGCACCCAGTTTTTGGGATCTACGGGAGATTTACACATATCTCTGCCAAGGAGAGAGCCTGGCACTGACTGCCAGAGGACAAACGTAAAGCACTTTACCTTTGTCACTGCTACTGGGCATAATCAGGGCACCTTAAATAGTGTACGGGAGATCTTTAGTGCCCCTCAATAGCGGAAGAATCACTCACCCGCAGGATCCTCTGGTAAGTGCCACCTTGTTACGTGTGCCCGTAATCCCTCAGCACCCTTTCCCTCCTGCCCCCTGTGTTATGTTATCACCACTAAGATTCCCTTTAACTGCCCTTTAATTGTGACTTTAACTCTCTTGGTAATGAGTAGATATCAACGCCAGGCAGTGCCAGCAAGCACTATTCCTTGGCATCCGCAGTATTCCTCTGCCACCCTGTGCAATATAATATTTGGTTTTGCCCAAACGCCCACTGCCTGCAGATGCCAGTAGTTAACCCTTGCAGCACAGGATGGCAGCTCCAGCAGCAGGAGCACTGTGAGACGAGCTGTTATGTGTTTCATAGGAAAGGGTTAAAGGGGCAGGCGGAGGGATGAACGGCTGATTAAAAGGGAACACATGGTTTTTGTGTCAGCTGCTGGGATTTGTACAAGCTGCTCTCATTTCTATTATATACAACTCACTGGAGGGCTCCTCGTGTCTTGCACAGCCAGCTAGCAATCTATTGCAGAGTGTGCTGCAGGCTGCACTGAATTCTGTAGTGCCATACAGCCTGCATCTGAATGCATTACTGATTAACCCTTTGTCCTTCTTCTAAATGGCTGATGCAGTGGCATTTCCCCTTTAGGGCTTTTACACATGGGTGTTTTTACCTGCGTTCCGTTTTTCTCCGTTCAGCGGCAGGGGAGCGCAGGTATAGACGCACTCAATTATTTTCAATGGGGCTGTACTCACACAAACGCATGTACTCACACCAACGCCTACATGCGTTGGTGTGAGTACAGCCCCATTGAAAATAATTGAGTGCGTCTTACCTGCGCTCCCCTGCTGCTGAATGCAGAAAAACGGAACGCAGGGAGCGCAGGTATAAACGCCTGTGTGTAAGAGCCCTAACAGACACAGTTACATGGGCAGCTCTTGTGCATGCCTGCTGCAGACTGAAATGCTTTCTGTATAGCTAAGCAGAGTGCATTTAATTTAACTGATAATTATTTTCACATTTAAGGGCAAGGAAGCAGCTTTTGCAGATTGCTAGAGGGCAAAAAAAAAATCAAAGTACATGGGGCCCAGCCGCCCATTGTTTTTTGTGTTTTCTGTGTATTTTGCAAGGGCCACACATTTTTTTTTACTGATGAGCGCAGGGAAAAAAATGCGCCAGCCATGCAGAATTGTCACAACAAAAGTCTTGGTGTGTGATAAATCCCTTGTGAACTCACACCGACCTACAGCTCACTGATATTTGGGGCCATAAGTGGGGAAAGAACTAGGGTGTCCCCATTGCACAGCGCTGTGGAATATGTTGGTGCACAGCTTCTGATTTATATTTGTCAGGGGGTGATTGTTTACAGTCTTCTAGGTATTGCCAATGGGTGCTGCTAAAGTGCAGTGTCGTTTCTCTTGACAGGGGGCGCTGCTGCTACTGATACTTACATAGGTACCACTTCTCTGGGTCACAAACACCAACAGTAGCTAAATCTATCCCTCTGCCCAAGGCACAAACAACCCAAAGGGCTATTGATAGCAACAACATGCTGCATTTATCCATTGAAAATCCATTTAGTTACTTTGCTTCACTCAATAGGCATTTATATTTATCTGGGGCAAATAAGGAATATATATTTATGCACAAAGTCTGCTGCACTCAAGCTTTTATTGAAATGCAGGCTTTAACAGCCCTGGATGACCTTTGTCCTCCAGGGAATACTGGGAGTTGCAGTTTGGCAGCAGCCAGCAGTTAATAGTATACAGGATGGACCATTGCAAATAGTTCTGCCCGGGAGATGGTAAATCTTAAAAGAATACTGTCATGGGAAAGTTTTTTTCCAAAATGCATCAGTTAAATCCAGCAGAATTCTGCACTGAAATCCATTTCCCAGCTGCCCCTGGTCATGCAACTTGTGCCAGCAACTAGTTTTAACTGAAGGAGTCACAGTGGGACATGGGTTTTTACTATTGAGTGTTGTTCTTAGATCTACCAGGCAGCTGTTATCTTGAGTTAGGGCCCTTACACACGGGCGTTTTTGACACAAGACTCGTGTAAGCGACGAACACAAATTCAGACGCAACATGCTGCGTTTGAACCTGCGTTCAGTGCTTACACGCATCTCGTGGGCACAACCTCATTGAAAAGAATGAGGTGCATCTAGACCTGCACTCCTCTGTGACTGAATGCAGCGAAACGCAACACAGGGGAGTGCAGGTCAAAAACGCACGTGTGTAAGGGCCCTTAGGGAGCTGCTATCTGGTTACCTTCACATTGTTCTGTTGTTAGGCTGCTGGGGGGAGAGGGAGGGGATGAGATCACTCCAACTTACAGTACAGCCGTAAAGAGTGACTGAAGTCACATGACATGGGGCAACTGGGAAATTGACAATATGTCTAGCCCAATGTCAGATTTCATAATTGAATATTAAAAAATCTGTTTGCTCTTTTGAGAAATGGAGTTCCGTGCAGAATTCTGCTGGAGCAACACTATTAACTGATGCATTTTGAAAAATTTTTTTTCCCATGACAGTATGCCTCTAAGGTCAATCTCCCCTATTTTGCACTAATAGGCAGTTTGCTTTGGCCTGACAGCTAGTGATTAATACAGCTGTTCCAAGCCTGATCCCCCACCCCCAAGTAACACTCCCCAAGTCAGTAACGGAACTAGGTGGGGGCGGGCCCTGGAGCGGGCCGTGCGGCCGGGCCTCCCCCCCCCACCCTAGTCCGTGTGATTGCCGCGCCGCTGCAGCCGATTCCCTGGCCCAGTTGCACCCCCTGCTCCACCGGTAGTTACGCCCCTGCCCCAAGTTCAAGTACTTACCCATTGCCCCCCCCACCCGAGCAGTTTAGACCCCTACACACGGCATTTTGAGTTGCGCTCCCCTGTGTTCTGGCTTCATGTGATCAGCTCACAGATGCATGTAAGCACCAAATGCAGGTTGGGACGCAGCATGTTGCATTTTACCTGCATTCGGCGCTTACATGCATCTGCGCTCCACTGCGGCTGAACGCATGAAACTGCAACGCAGGGGAGCATTCACCTTTAAAACAACATTAATTATGATGTAGAGAGTTATATTCTGAGACAGTTTCAGTTGGTTTTCATTGGTTTTTGAGTTACTTATATTTTTATTCAGCAGCTCCCCAGTTTGCAAGTTCAGCAAAATGTTTGCTAGGGTCCAAATGGCCCTAACCACCATGCACTGACTTGAATATGAATATGTGAGGCTCTGAATAGAAAGATGCATAATAAAAAGTAGCAATACATTTGTAGCCTTTAGATGGGGTAAAAAAAAAAGGAAAAAGTCAGAAGAAGGCAAATAATTAAAAAAACTATATCTATAAAAAAAAAATGAAACAAAATGAAGGCCAGTTGAAAAGTTGCTTGGAATTAGCCATTCTATAGCATACTAACGGTTCACGTAAAGGTGAACCACGCCTTTAAGACCACTGCCCTACGCTGGAAAATGTAAGCAGCAGTCTTTGGTTATTCCGTGACTCACAGATACAATATATACAACCACTAGTCTCGTTAAAGCGAAGAATCGGAAAGTTCTGACTCAGTAGAGGCTACAGCATTAACAGTTTCAGGACATTGATCTTCTCACCCTGGGACATATTGGCCAGAAATACCCAATGCTGCATTTTATGGCTTTGATCTCCAGTTCATACCCTCCTAACTACAGGGCAAGCAATATGGCAGCTTCACATGAAAAGACTTTCATGAAGTTCTGGGAGTTGTAGTACAAGAGCTAAAGGGCCGGCCATACATTATATTGTTAAGGGGCCCCTCTGAGGTCGTCCTTTATGGGTGAATGGTGGCCTTCTAATGATGTTTTGAATGAGGGCAGTTGGCTGGGTATTATACTCACTATTACATGCAACTGGGGGTGGAGAGGTAGATTTAGATAAAGAGCTAAATTGTAGGTGCTTTTTTTGGCACCGGTGTCTCAGTAAGGAACCTGCCTGGGAGGGTCTGAGGATATTGGACGCAGTACCTTCCAACTGTCCCTTTTTTGGAGGGACAGTCCCTCTTTTGACAGCTCAACCTGGCAGTCCCTCATTTGTACTGGGAAGTCCCTCTTTTTCTCTGCACTGAACAGCCAGAAAAAGAAACAAAGTTTCTAACTTAATTGGCTTTTGGCAGAGAGTCCAGAACAGCAAAGAAGTGCAAATAAGATACTTTGTAATAATTTTGAGATACGATAATAAATAATTGTAACAGTTTAGATAAGGAGAAACATTTCCAAACTTTAATAACCTGCCAAGTTTTGTAGAATGAACATGGTAATTAGGGGGTTTGGCCACAAAAATGGGTGTAGTCAAAAATTTTTGCCTCGCTACGGGTTAAAAAACAATTTCTCCCTCTTTTTACTTCCAAAATGTTGGGAGGTATGCATTAGAGCCAAGAAATCATGTGCATCGTAGGGCAAGAGCTTCACAACAAGTAGGTCCTGTGGGTTCTGGCAAATGCCAGTGGGGCTGCTGTAAATTGCCATAGACAGTCATTATTTATTGGGCTGGTGGGGGCTGTTTGGGCTGCTGTGGGGCTAGGGTTGCCACCTAGCCGGTATTTTACTGGCCTGGCCGGTAAAAATGATGGTTGATCTCAATGTTATTAATAGGAAAAAAAGAGAAATATATAGAAAGGCCGCTATTTTTTTTTCAGAAAAGGTGGCAACCCTATGTGGGGCCTATTTGGACCTCTGTGTACCTGAAATGCCAGGGCCTATTTTGATTATCAGTCCAGACTTGACAACAAGCACCATTTATGTGGAAAGGATCAAACTGTTCCTCAGCCATCAAGTGGGTCCTGAATACAGAATAGATCTGCTGAGACTGGGGCAGAACTCATACAACCTAACATCATACCCCAAGCTGCAAATAAACCCCGTGTTTTCATGACATTGTCCCTTTAAATAGCATAGCGGTGAGAGTCCAGACAATGGAGCGTGACCTGTGTCCCCCCCAAGGTTAGACCAGATGGGCAGCTCTGATGCAATCCCAGTTGCTGTGTTGGAGAACTGGTTATAATGGGACATACAGCTTTTAGAGCAGGGGACATTCCATTCATACTGGTAGAAAGGGCCATGGTTACTCAGGGGTTAAATTACTGTCACTCACGGAGACCTGGGTTTCGATCTTGATTTAATGTGTCTGCGCCTCTGCCACTGAAAATAGATTGTCAACTTAATGGGACAGTGGCTCCCTGTTCCTGAACAGCACTGAGTAGTGTCCTAATCCTGCAACTGGACTTGAAAGGTTGATAATGAATGAGTCCTATATAAAAATCATTCTATAGAATGCAGTACTGTATCTAGGGGTCCAGTTAGGGGCCAAAACCATTGACCCTGAAAAGAGAGGGTCTCAGCAGTTGCAGGATGTAGGAACTGGAGGGACAGTAGGTAGTAAAGAAGATGGAAACGACAGGGGGCATAGGGAAGACAAAGTGTCTGACTGGGCTGGTGGGGTAGCAGGAGAAAACCCAGTTTGTCCTGCTGATCTAGAACCACATGTTGTCCAGAACTGAGGGGGATATATTTGTTTTGACTGTGGTGGGGAGAGGGCTTGGGGCAGGAGGGGGTTATTAATGGGGTAAGGGCCTCCCCACAGCTGGGGTGCTGAGGGTCTGAGATGGCAGCTCCCAATAGGCCCAGCAACTCCCAGCCTGACACTGGGGACACAGTAGAACACGATGGAGACAGTAGGAGAGGATGACGTCAATAGGATGAGCGTAGTTGTGGTTCAGCTACAAAAGATCACTTGATTGCTATTTTATTATACTGGGGTGAAACATTAACTTAACCCTTTAAGGCCTGTTGGTCAGGGTTTGTGCTGGTATGCTTGGACAGGTACAGACGGCAGATACTTGTACAAACGTTGGAGTTTACACAATATCAGTCACATTCCAGGGGTGTACAGGCCACAGAGTCAGGTTATTAGGCTGGAATGGGGGTCTGTAGTTGTGCACTCACTGACTCACAATAACTCTCTGTGTTGCTCTCACACACCTTCTGCTCTGCTTGTTATTGTATCGCAGGCACCACTTGCCTTGGAATTCTCCAACTCCCAGTCATGCCAGAGCAGATGTTTTCCAACTATGTTTTTTGGGGTCATTTGAAAAGAATTTGCATGTGGACCCTCAGCCTCAAACCTGTCACCCTGTGGGTGTTGTTGAACTGCAAATCCCGACCAATGAACAGTGTAAAAGCTGAGCAGTTACATTATAACATAGTGAAACCCCAGACCCTGTGATTCTCTATGCTATGTGACCAATCCAACACTGCACCATATGTACTGGAGCCACAGTAAAGGGCCAGTCGTGCCAGAGACAGTGACAAATAGAAATGTGTCATTGTCACTGGCCTGGTGAAGTCATTGTCCCAGAATCTGTCTGTACCGCAGCGGATGGGAGCAGGGAGAATAAATTGCAGGCTTGTTGTTTTGTCCCTTTGAGGACAGACAGGGTCTAAATATGCTGCAATACATTCCACATGGCTCAGGGTGGAGGGGGCACTAAGTACTGAGCTGCATTTAGTAGCCAAGTAGTTCCTCAGGCAGATATAATAGGGTAATATGGATACAGCAGGGCAAGAGGGAGAAAGTAGAAAAGCATGTGGACATTAGGGCAAGAAAGTACGACAAGATGGAGAAAGTAGAACAAGATGGATACAGTAAGACAAGATGGAGACAGTAGGACAAGATGGAGACAGTAGGACAAGCCGGAGACAGTAGGACAAGATGGAGACAGTAGGACAAGATGGAGACAGTAGGACAAGATGGAGACAGTAGGACAAGCCGGAGACAGTAGGACAAGATGGAGACAGTAGGACAAGCCGGAGACAGTAGGACAAGATGGGGACAGTAGGACAAGATGGAGAAAGTAGGACAAGATGGAGACAGTAGGACAAGATGGAGACAGTAGGGCAAGATAGAGACAGTAGGACAAGATGAAGATAGCATAAAAACTTGTGGACAGTAAGAAAAGATGGGGTACAATAGAACAATATGGAGACAGTAGGACAAGATGGGGGACAATAGACCAAGACAGGGACAGTAGGATATGATGGGGACAGTGGGCCAAGATGAGGCAGTAGAGCAAGATAAAGATAGTAGAGCAAGATGGAAACAAGTGGGCAACATGGAGATGGTAAGACAATGACAATGACTCTTCCTGCAGTCATTAAAGTAGCAGCAGATGCCTCTGGATGTTACTGTGAACTCTAGTTTTACGACAGCTGAGGATCTATAGGTTACACTTTTGCTCTGTTGTTAGTTCAGTTTTGCTGCTGTGCTGAGATTAATGTTATGGGCAATTTTGTATTTTGTTAGAGGTTTAGTATCAAGCAAACATCTTACATTGTATTCTGGAGATAGGTGGCAGTACTAGGAATAGTACCCCAGCCTGCATCCTTGCTGATATTACTGATTTCAGTATTCTCTTCTTAATATAATGAATGCTGCTCTTCTTGACATTGCTTTTGGCCTGTAGAGAGAGCCCAGCTTAGCAAAGTATTATATAAAGGGTTAAGTAATGGTGCTTTAAATCCAAGAGCCTGAAATATCCTGTTGCGGGGAGGCTCTTCCCCACACTGCTTTTTGACCCTGGGAGCCTGGGATCCTGGCCCATTGTGGGGACACAGTCATCCAGATGGTCGGGCTAATCAGCCACTGTCCTTCCAGCTCTTGCGGATGCCACAGAGGGGCCCCTGACATCATGGAAACTGCTCCGTACGCTGGAATCCCATAAATGCAACTTAATGTTCCTGCTTTCCATTTAAGGAAGTGGGTGTTTGAGTTAAAGTCACATTATAACCCCAGGGCTACACAGAAATATTAAATCCCTGTAGGCCTTACTGTGTAAATGACAGCACTATTATAGCAGAGATTGACTCTATAATATACAGTCCAGGCCAGGGCTGTGCAACTTGAAGCTTCTAGCTGCTCTTCTAATACAAATCCCATCATCCTCCTTACAACAAGAGGGTAAGACAAGGCCTATAGTATGGAAAGAAGTGGTTGAACCATGTCCTTGATGGATGGAATGTGCATTTTCAGTGCATGTGACTCAGTAGGACCAGCTTGGAGCAAGGGGTTTGTTGTCTGAAGTCCCTTCCTACCTGAAAATATGAAATACGTCAGAACAACTGCAAAGAGTTATAGGGACCCAAATCCAGACGGGTGGGATATATGGCAGATTACTGGGGGCAGATGTACAACACCCATGCTCCCAGTCACCCAAGGGCTATCATTAAGAGGGAAACCCTGGGTCTAAATTGATTTTTTGGGATTTCCTACATTTTTTAATGTGGGTCTTGGACAAAAGAATCCTTGTTGTGAAATAAGTGATCTTTCTGGGGAGAGGCAGGACTACTTTGAGGTGACTGGGGAATTTTAGGTGTGGGCTAGAAACAATAGTTTTGTCCATATTCTTTTCAGCAATAGGGCAAAATATATTATATATATATATATATATATATATATATATATATATCCATGTAGAAAAGATCCGCACACCAGTTCTTTGCTTGTATTAATTCAAATTTATTTTGTGCATAAATCCGACGTTTCGGCCCCCATTGGGGCCTTTTTCATCCTTGATTTATGCACAAAATAAATTTGAATTAATACAAGCAAAGAACTGGTGTGCGGATCTTTTCTACATGGATGTATGCACACTTTTTGGATCCAGCACCCAGCATTAACTTGAAGTGATTTACCGGATAAGAGTGCAGTGCATGAGACGAACTATATATATATATATATTCAGTAAGGCAGAGTATCATCCTACTGAATCATATTCTTTGACATCTCACGTTCCTGCTGTTGGAATTCTCCTTTAGTTCATGCAGGCAAAACTGCCATTTGCTTGCACTGGAATGTGCCTGGGTAGTACTGCGTGCCTAATACCAGTGTGAAGCCCATAAAACCATTTATATGATGCATGGAGATATCAGGGTTGCTGGAGCAGAAGTATCTGGAAAGCAGCTGGTGTTGTAATAGGTCTCACTCACCTGAGAGGTCTTGATTGGTATTTTCTATGTAGGAATTTATTCTCACACACTGTGTGGAATTGTATGGGCAGGAGGGATCCACCTTATTGAAGGTTCAGTGTATAAAAGCTAAAGTTGACATCCTCACTGTCTGTGGGAATAGACCTGTTTTGACTTTGAAACAGGTAAAGGCAGTATTGGACTGGGATGCCAGGAGTAAATCTTAGGCTGAGGACCCACTTTCCAAACTATTATACCTCCTCACGCAACCTCTTTATTCTCACCGGGGGGGCCCAAGGCTCACCGGGATTGCTATCCAGGGCCTCCGTCCCCCTACCCTGTAGGACCTAACGTGCACAGCGCTGCATGGCACACATGTGCGAATGGCGGCTCACACTGCGCAGGTGCAAATGGCACATTGCGGTGCCAAACTTTTTTTTTATAAATTGAATCTGAATTGGGAGAGCGGGGGTCTGGCTCGGAGGGGGCCCATGAGGGTCGGGGCTCACTGGGTTTTTTCTTGGTGTCCTGCCGGGCCAGTCCGACCCTGGTGTAATAGGATAAATGGTTAGAAGCAAGAGGCCCACTGACACCTCACCGGGAGTTTTCCTGGTATCCCATGGGCCAGTCTAACGCTGAGTAAGGGCTTAACTATTAAGTATTTTATAGAAGCACCTGAATTTGGGTCCACGGGTATCTTTGCCTGACATGTCAGTCTAAAATATGTTAATATTCTTTCAATAAAAAAATATTAAAACCCTATATTTCTAATCTAATGATACCAACCTCTATTTCTATAGGGGAAATAAGAGCAGAGCAGGCAGTAACCCTTCCAACACTCCTCTTGTCTCTGTCCCTATATATTAGGTACCTATCTAGTGCTACCAATCCCTGTATCTGTAGGGAAATGAGAGAGAGCAGACAGTAACCCTTCCAACTCTTACACTTATCTCTGTCCCTATATATTAGGTACCTATCTAGTGCTACCAATCCATGTATCTGTAGGGAAATGAGAACAGAGCAGGCAGTAACCCTTCCAACACTTTCCTCTTGTCTCTGTCCCTATATATTAGGTACCTATCTAGTGCTACCAATCCCTATTTCTGTAGGGAAATGAGAACAGAGCAGGCAGTAACCCTTCCAACACTTTCCCCTTGTCCCTGCCATGTTTTGTAAAGTTTTCAACAAACAACATAAAAACCCTATATGTATATATATATTAGATACCTGTCTAGTTCTACCAATAACTATTTCTTTCAGAAAATGCGTATAGAGCAGGCAGTAACACTTCCAACACTTTCCCCTTGTCTCTGTCCCTATATTTTCTGTAGCAGAAATGAGAGCAGAGCAGACAGTAACCCATCTAATGCTTCTCCGTTGTAAATTTTTCAATAAAAAACATAAAACCCCTCTATATTAAGCATCTAATTAAGTGCTGCCAGTCTCCTGTAGAAATAAAGTGCCCAGTGGCATAGCTGGTATACAGACAATAGTTGTGCTGTAATAATGGGGACCCTGGCCCACTGCGCAAAATTTATTTTTCAGGGTCAAACCCAGTGGTGGAAATTCCAGGGGTGAGATTATAGCGGGCTCTGCACCCCCTAGTTATGGTACTGGCCAAACCCCCCATGACTACAGGGTTTCCTTGCACTATAGTTCCACCACTTGACAGTAGTACAAATGCTGGGCTCATGATGCTTTGTTGCTGGGAGTGCCTGTTCATGGAGCAGAAGAGCATTAGAATGTCAAGGATGCAAATCTCCCAAGGCTCAGCCTGTTGCTGGGACTCAGTAGAAAGCAGGGTCAGATGAGAGTGGGCAGGAGTATTTGAGCTGAGGAATGCTCAGCCTCTGTGAGATCCCTGCAGCAGGATTGGGGAGTGGGACTGTCATAGAAGGGACTAAGACTAGAGAAGCTGGACCTCTGGAAGGAGCCCCTGTGTCTGTATCTGGAAAGAAGCTTTTTACTGTACCAGCTTGAAAATTCCTGATCCAGAAGTCTTGCCATGGATCTGTGCTGTGGGAATGCATTAAACTTGGCCCGCTGCTTGGCTCATTGGCTGTCTGAGGAGCATCACAGGAGGTAAAGAGCAACATTTAGTCATCTGATTTCTTCTCTGGTTTTACATTTTGAATTCTTGTAGCAGAAGTCCCTTCTCCCCCAGGTCTCCCCTCAGCTGATTCTGCTCCATTGTTACAGCCAGTTACAGATAACTATACACCAGGCAAGAATGAGGAAAGACTGGATATTGGGAAGGAACTTAGAGATACATTGTTCCAGGAGTCAGGACCAGCAGTGCAGAGCAAAAAAAGGACAAACTATATTTGGTATTCAGTTGTATTTTTAGCTGGATTCGGATTTTGACGAATCCAAGTTCATCAGCCGAACCAAAAGTTTTTTTCAAACTTCTCCTAATCAGTGGCTTAACTACCAGGGGTGCAGAGGGTGCAGGGTTCGGGTGAATCTTGCTTGATCGAATTGGTACACGTAACTATAAACCTAGGGAGAATGAGGAATGAATGGATATTGGGAAGTTGCTTTGAATGAGAATTTTCCTACATTCCTGATTTATTGCACTGTGTGTTCTCCCCTCTTCTAATCCCAACATATGGTGACATTTCCTAGAAGGGTCATTTAAACCTCTCCTGTAATAGAGGACGGCTCCAGTGTTGCTGTTCCTGTACCGGACAAGACCCCCGCTCTTTCTGAGGTTGCTCCGTGGGGTGTCTATTTTTGGCCAGTGTTTTTCCGCTGGGGCCACTGGACCACCTGTTAGTTAAAGAAACATTCCATACCATTCCCAGTTCTGAAGCTTGGAAGTTTGTATTCAGATTTATGAGTTGGGCAGCATTCTTGTTTTGGCTCATGTTGATGGGGCGTATGGGGGGCAAACAAATGACATAAAACAAGGATGACAGTCCTGC
>CM044439.1:23752100-23774146 GCA_024363595.1 Xenopus borealis | reverse complement strand
GTCATTTAATGTCTCCTCTCCTGCCCATGGAAGAGGCTGTTATGTCAGTGTTTATCCTCACTATCTACAGGCAAGCTGAATGAGAGTTCATCATGTGGACATTGTTGTGGGTGGATGTAGGAAGGACCATAAAACTCTGCGGTGCCTCTATTGCTATAAACTTTTTCCAGATTTTAGCCCAATGTGGGATTTTACTGTAATGTATAATGACAAATCCACAAGCAGGGCTGGAGACGTGAAAGTGCATGGGGATGGTGGATAGAGAGGAACGGATACTCTACAGTGTAGGGTGACCCTGGAGTGTTCAGTGATAATGATGTAACAAAATCAGAGTTGAACTTGCCAAAGTCGCCAGTATGGCGGGTGGAATTCTGCCGACTTAATCCCAGGCCCTTGATGGAGCCAGGGCAACATATGGAATAAGCATCAATATACTCTAACACTTTCTAATAGACTAGGAACCCCAGGATGCTCCTTGATGGGCTATACTTTTTTAACTGGTTATACAGAGATTCCAGTCGTGTGGCTCGTCAGCTCTGGGGTAATTACAGCTATAGTTGGAAAGGATACAGGGAGATGTAGTTCAGCAGTAGATGCTAGGAAACTGTGTGTGTTGTAAAATCCATTCATTTTAAAGTTTACAGTCCAAACCTGCAGCCCCCCTGTTGCAAATCTCACCGTTGCATTTTTATGTCAACTTTGCCCTGACCAGTAGCCTATAGAAAGCAATCAGTGAAAGAAAAATTTGATTGGTTGTTATGGTTATTGCCAAGATGCAATGTTGCATAATGTTGATAAATGACCATTAAAGGAACAGTAGCAATAAAAAATTAAAGTGCTTTAAAGGAATGACAATATATGCAATGTTACTGGTAAAACTGGTGTGTTTGCTTCAGAAATACTTCTCTAGTTTATATAAACAATGCTGCTGTGTAGCCATGGGGGGTGGGGGGCAGGCATTCAATTAGAGGATACACAGTAAATAACAGATAAGCTCTTAAGAATCTCATTGTATACTACAGAGCTTATCTGTTATCTGCTATGTAACTTGTTCCTTTTACCTTTTTCAGCTTTGATATATAAACTATAGTAGAAGTTCTGAAATAAAGAAACAAGATGTACCAGTACAGGGCGACCGCACATTATATTTTTATTACTTTAAAATGCTTTAATTTTTTGGTATTACTGTTCCTTTAAGCGAGGTCCTTTTTTTTTTTTGCACTGGACCACCATTATAGCTGCATTGGCTGGGGGCCTAAATATGAACTTTATGATATAGGTTTGCCATTGTTTAATTGCAGCCATGGCTTTAAAGGCAGCCCTGTAAACCAGAATTGTGCATGTGGAGATTAAAAAAATCTCCATCGGGATGGCACATGTGGTATTATGTTTTCCGAAACTTCGGAAAACAAATTGCCGCGAGTGCCATCCCTCTGGCGATTTTTCATTTTTAGTTGGCGGGCAGGCAGAGGAAGGCAGTTTGGGGAGATTATCTCCCCGAAGAAGAGGAGGTTTGACGCTGGGGTGACTAATCTCCCCGAATCTGCCCATATGCCCCTACATTTAACAGGCACTAAAATCGCCCCTTAACAACCAATCAGCAAAGAACTGAATGATTGTTTTGGGTAGTGGTGCTGGTGCAAATGAATAAATCATCATTCTTTATTCTGAATGTCCTTTTGGTGATTTCCGACTATTGCATATTTAAATAGTTTTAATACCTTGCTCTGCCTTGTCATTACAGTTATAATTGCATATCTATAATAAATGAAGTGATCTGTATTTATGGAACTGGTATGAACGCCTTCCTTTGCTTATTGCTGTTGTAGGAACAGGAAGACCCAAACAAGCTTGCGACCAGCTGGCCTGATTATTACATTGATCGGATCAACTCCATGGCGGCGGTAAGGAGCTTTTATTATATGGGAATATGTATTTCATGCTCAGTGTTTCATAGCGGTTAGATTTCTCCAGTTACCATTCACACAGGACAACATCAGGCAATGTTCCAAGAAGTCCCAAGCTTACACTGACCATATATATATTGGACATATAACTATTGGGCAGTATTAAAAATCCATCTGGGCAAGGACTGCCTTGGTGCACTTATTTTTTCTCTTCAGACTGGTGTGCATAGGTCACAGTCAAAATCAATTTTTGGACAAAATAGGGTGCCTCCTTGTAGGAGTCAAAGGGGGTAAGGTCTCACCTGGAGTATGCAGTGCAGTTTTGGACAATCCATAAGAAGGATATTAATGACCTGGAGAGAGTGCGTAGACCAGTGATCCTCAAACTTGGCCTTCCAGCTGTTAAGGAACTACAAGTCCCACAATGCAATGAAGTGCCTGTGGGGGGAAGGGCATGATTACTTTTTACACATACATCAGTTGGTAGTATGGCATAGTCCCCTTAAACCTTGGCTATGTTGATTATGGAAATTATTTGCAGATGTTGGTAAATATGGTGTTGATTTTTGACCATCCTTAGAATCCCAGCAGTAATGATAAGTAAGAAGAGACAGGCCACAATTAATTAATGTGTCTGTTTAACTTTTTGATCAGTAGGGCCCCTGTGCTCTATGCGAGGCTATTATCTGCAGCACATTTGTTTCTCAGCAAAAACCGAAAGTCTTTATCCTCCTGACTTTTGCCAGATGTTCAGCAGAAATCATTTGTGTTCTACGGCTCATTACCCTGCAAATGGCACATGTAATAACCACTTTGTTATTAGCCGGCCATCAAGCCAAATCTTCTCTTAGCAACCATGAAAGGACAGGTCTGTTTGGCACAGTTCTGGGTCTTTCCAAGGTTTTAGGACAATTGATATTCCAAATGCATTTATATAACAGGAACCATTAAGTTCCAGATTGCAAGTAATAAAGTACGAATTCCTAGAAAAATTCACATATGCCATGTAATTTAGATTTAATGGCACCAGGAGCAGTTTCCAGTTTCATTAACCTTTTGGGCAAATGCATGGGAATCCATGTTGTGTTTCCACATCTAAACAGGGGGCAATCCTGGGGAAAGTTGTGTATGTGTAAATGAGAAGAAATATTTAAAGAGCAAAAATAAGTGAAAACAGTTTCAGCCTGACTCTAGAACAGTAATTCATAACTTATGGGTCAAAGCCTAAGATTGGGTCACCTTGTTGATGGTTTGGTCTCCATGATCCTCTTTAAAAAGGTAAAGAAAAATGTAAAATACAGTTGATTCTAAACCAGTTATTGGATCATGAGGTCCAGTCCCCATGGAGAAAAAAATTAAGAAGCCCTGTTCTTGGAACCTTGGATGAGTTTAGGGAGCAGAAGAGCGGGGCACAGAGTTGTGTGTTTAAGGGAACAAGCATTGTATTAAAAAGTAAGGAAAGTAGTATAGTGTCATGAAAGAAAGAAATATTTTCATATGTTGACAATGGAACAGTTTCATCAGTACTGGGTGTTTTTTACATATAAAACATTTTGACCAAATGGGACCAATTTTATAGTTCAGACAGTTTATTAATAGGCCGAGTCCTAGCTTGTTAGCTGCCTGAGATTTGAGACAATAATTGAGACTTTGTTGCACCTACAGTAACTGAGTGACGCCAAACACATTTCCTCAGTTTGATCTACCCACTTCCTCCCTTGCCATCATTAATCAAGAGGAAGACTCAATTCTAGAGAAACATGTGTGATTTCAGTTGCGTAACTGATCTACCGTGTCTGGCGTGTGTCATGCCTGCCAATCCAGTTGAGATTTATGGTTTTGCTACCTTGTTACACATGTGTTTCATCTAAATCATTTGTCTTCATAATCAGGAACGTAGGACCCCAATTTTCATGTTCAATGTCCTGCTAAGGAAAATTCCCCATTCATCATTCGCCCCAAGTCACTGCAGATACGCCTGTGTGTTAATGACCTCTGACATTTTCTGCGTCAGGGAAACAGGTTGGAGGGTTACAGAAACATTCCAAACTAGTTCTGGAAACCAAAATCATTCATTAATGGAAGTGAAAGGCTATATTGGATTAGGTTCAAGGTTAAAAAAATGGCATGGCATTTTCTCAAAATTTTGCTTTTAAAAACAAATGCATGAAACCACTCCCCAACTAGTTAAACTCAGGGAGCATGCTATATAGATATCAGTATTACCCAACACCAAACATCAGTAATTATTATAAAAAAGAGCCTTATAAATGGTGCATAATGATGTCTTCAGTTCTCATCAATATTCATTGGTCACTTATACAGGGTCGGAGTAAAGGGCCCACCATGACTACTGCTCCAGGGGCACCCGCACCTCCCAAGGGGCCGTCACACCTCCCCACATTACCTACAGGGGCCACTGCCACCCACAAGTGGCCACTTTACTAACAATTTTAGCCTATGAGAACTAAATGCAAGGAGATCTACAATAATGATTGACTACAATATACTGTAGTTAATAACCCATGATTCCATAGCCAGCAGGAATCTTTGCTTATGGTTCAAGTAACTGATCCTTCCCTGGGGCAAGACAGACTTTATATAAAATAAAACTGTCCAACATATTAAGCCTTTGGTCTGTCCAAGCACCTTCTGTTTTAGGTTAAACTAAAAAATGCTACTTCAAAAGTTTTTTTGCCACAGGCCCTACAACCTATACAGGAGTGCCTACTGCTCATTAAACATTCCTGCTTCATCCTGTACATACCTACCATATCTGCACTATGGGTGCATGTTAACCATTTTCACTTTAGAATGTTTTAGGATGATGAATAAGATCTTCTGCTCCATGAAATGCAGAGAAAGGTCAATACCAGCTGCTACCAGCCTAGTGCCCTGTTCAACTAACTCGTAACACTTAAGCTGTGCCTCTGTAACTAACCTTTAAAAGAAAGTAAAACCCTGCAGAACTCCCCTCTCCTAAACTGCACTTCTGGGGACCCACATATGTTCTTTGTTTGCAATACAAGAATATTTGCTCAACTCTGCTCAGGTACTGGCAACAAATGGGGCAATAGGGGGGGATTCCCAGTTGTGCAATTCAGAAGCAGTTAGGGAGGTCTCTGGAGGGGGTCATGCTACTAAGCAGGGTTTCTTTCCATTTTAGCAAATAAGACTTGGCCCATCCTAAACCCACATCCCTTCAGTTATAGAAGAGATTATGGGGTAGATTCATCAAAGAGTGAAGTTAAGAATGAAGTTCCGCCACTTTCACTTCACCCATTGATGAATACGCCTTTCAAAATCCCATAGAAATGAATTGAGAGCAGTGGAATTTCCCTCTAGTGGCGGAACTTCACTCTTTGATGAATCTACCCCTTGGTGAGTAGGATGTATCCTCACTCCCAGATCATTATATTGTAAATCACAACTTCCACTATTTGCCCAGAATAGCCCAGAGCAGAAGATCCAAAAAGGACTGGGGACTGCTAGAATATGGGCAGAGGTTAGATTACAAATATATGAACACATTGGTTTATTTGCCATTTAGTTCCAAGAAAGTCTAGTGCAGCAAAGATACATTATCACCACCCCAAATTTCACCCTGAGTGGCCTTCAAGCTGGATATTAATGACTAGCTGGTATTTTTATTCTTTTATTTATCCAGCACATACATATTTAGGGGGTTGTTATATTTTCCCTGTAAAGAATGATTTCAGCTTCTTATTACAGCTTTGTGGATATGTGCATTTCTGAACAAACACTTAAGAACCTTCTAACTAGTTTTTTTTTGCCTTTGCCAACAGATGCAGACACTGTATGCCTTTGATGAAGAGGATACAGAAATGAGGAATAAAATAGTGGAGGACTTAAAGACAGCACTAAGGACCCAGCCAATGAGGTATAGCTGTACGCCTGAATGTGATGAGTACCGTGCTAGTTATCCCCATACAGTATCTGTATTTATAATAATAATGGTATGATGATTACATTTAATACCATGCCATATATATCACACTGAATAGCATTTTAGTTTAAGGGCCCTTTATATAAATCACTCTTATGGCTTCAGTTATTTTGGCATATTAAAACTCTGCATACAAAACAGTATGCATTCATTACCTAGGTTTTAAACATGGGACATATTTTTGCTGTAGATTTTAGTGCTCTGTTGACCTTCTGTCATGGTTGCTGAGATCTGTCATACCGAGCCCACACCAGGCACCATCCTTTAGAGGAGGAGCACTTCTGTATGACAAGGTTATGATTATTGGGCAAGATGGTGACATTAGAGTAATAGCTCAGTGCAGAAAGATTAAGGGGCAGATTCACTAAAGCGCAAATTCGCCAGCGTGACGTCAAATCGGAACTTTGCAAATTCACTAACACCGTCTCTGGCAAATTTATGCTAGCGAAGTACAGTAGATAGACTTGCGCAACTTTGCACACTTACGCCAGGCGAAGTTGCTCACTGGCGAAGGATCGTTATTATGCAAATTCACTAAGATCAACTTTTTGCTGTTCGTTAGCACTTACGCTAGACGTAACTTCGCCAGCTCAGACCAGGTGAACTGCAATACAATAGATAGGAGGTTGAAAAAAAAATGTCCCAAAAAACGCTGTGGCGTGTTTTACCATTGTGGGTGATAGTCTGAAAAAGATCGATTTTTTTGGGGGGGGTTACCCTCCTTCCCCCCTACATTTCCTGACATATGGCAACACTACTATACAGGGGGCACATGTAGGGCAATAGGACAACTTTATTTAATTTATTAAAGGTTTCCTGGGCTTGTGTAATGGAATGTATTAGCTGTAACATACACTTCTATTATATTTTGTAATTAGCGCCGTATGCAAATTAGACTTCGCTAGCATAACTGCGCTTTGCCTAGCGAAGTAACACTAGCGCAAATACGCTACCGTTCGCCGACCTGGCGAAAATTTGTCTGGCGAAGTGCGGCGAACACTTGCGAAGCTTGCGCTGGCATTTCTTCGGATCTTAGTGAATTTCCCACTAAGATAGTAAGGCAACATGGAGACAGTATTACAAAGTGGTGACAGAAAGGCAAGATCGTGGGGCTAAATGGAGACAGAAGGGCAACACTGTGACAGTAAAACAACTTGAGTACAGAAGGACAAGACTGAGACAAGAAACAGTTGAGGACAAGACTAAGCCATGAAACAGTAGAGCTAGACTGTAACAGTAGGGCAAGATGGAAACAGTAGGACAATACAGTGAAAGTAGGAAAGATGGAGACAGTAGGGTAAGATGGAGACATTAGGGCAAGATGGAGACAGTAGGGCAAGATATTGAAAGTAGAAAAGATGAAGACAACAGGGCAAGAAATTGACAGCAGGGCAAGATGGAGACAGCAGGGCAAGATGGAGACAGCAGGGCAAGATGGAGATAGTAGGGCAAGATGGAGACAGCAAGGCAAGATAGTGATGACAGCAGGGTAATATGGAAACTGTATGAAAGACAGAGACAGTAGGGCAAGATGGAGACAGTAAGGAAAGATGGAGACAGTAGGGCAAGAAAGTGATAGTAGGAAAGATGGAGACAGCAGGGCAATATTACAGCAATGGACACAATGACAACAGTAGTGCAAGATTGTGAGACTAGGAGTAAGTGGAGACAGTTCAACAAGCAGCAAGACATCATGGAGACAGTAGAACAAGAAGTACACACTAAAACAAGAACAGTCATTCCATCGAATGTTTTGTAGAAGGGATTTTTAGAATTGCAGTTCATCTGGAGGTTTGCAGCTGAAAACCTGTATTTCTATTATTAACATGTATTTCTATAGCGCCAACATATTTTGTAGAATATGTAAGGAATGCTAGACAATATACCATTGATCTTCTATGTTCCATGTACCTCTGTGAAAGCTGAAAGTGTCTCAGTCTTAAGAAAAGAGGTTGGAGCTCTGGTTTCCCTGTAAGTTCAAGAGGGGTAACAATAATTTCATGTTAAGTCTGTAGGAACTGGTGTGAAGCAATTAGTGAAGGCAGTAATTGTTTTCTTTCCTGACGAGTTAATGGCTCCAGTGTAAGTAAACACAGTTTCGTGGAAGGATCATATCAACATGCGCTAGTCCGTAGCCTCCTCCGGACAGATGAGTCTGACTTTCTTTAAAAATATACTGACTGCATCTATAAATATTAATAAATATTAGTGTTTCCCAGGTCACCAATTCGCTTATCCTAATAATAACTAAGATTATTTTCTATATAGACTTTATATAAGCAGCCTGCAACCCGTTGGTCATTGGTATGTTTTCCTGCTGCCCTTGGCTCACCTATAAGGGGTGTAGTTTGAAGAGCCATGTAGGCAGGCCCAGATTTATGGAGAGGCCACCAAGGCCCAGGCCCAGGGTGGCAGGATTTTAGGGGGCGGCATGCTGCCCAACCACACCCACATTGGTTCAGAAACACTGGGCATGCACAGGAGATACAATTGTTTTTTTAAATTTCCCGTGTGCCAATCCCCATTGCTCTAGTCCCGATGATGAAAATTTGAGTGAATAAAAGGGAGGGGAAAGGGGCGATGAACGGAGTGCCCACTATGTAAATCCGGCCCTGCATGTAGGACCTGATAAACAGACAAGAGGGACCCCCATCTAATCAATTCATGCAGAAAGTGAGACTTCCCACCACTCTACAAGCAGAGTCAGTCACACCATTATAGAAAGCAGGGAACACAAAACTAGAGGAGAAAATAATGCTATTCCCTGGCTCTGGGGCACACAGTTCACCATCCATTAATGTAGAAAAAAGATTTGTGGCTGTGTGTGCCAGATGCATCAAGTAAGTCTCTACCACATATATTCTGTTGCTTAAAGAAGATTAAAACATGGTAAAGAGATAGAGTTATAACTAGAATTGTTTGAGTTCTGTTGCTTAAATCCTAATATTGTGTGTGTGTGCACCTAATCCTGAATTTGGTTAGAGATGAAGGCAAGTCTCAGCATTCAGATATAGACTGAGCTGAAACCAACAGCCACAATGTCATATGACTTGAAAATGCTTGGTAAGTGAACACAATAAACATAGAAATCTTGGATTCTGGATTAAGTTTGGTTTACCCCCCAAATATTTATTCTAAGAAATATGAAGATTATAGGGGGTCACTACAGAAATGTGTTCAAACTTTCATAACCTGGCAAATATTATAAAATGGGCATGGTAATTAGGGGGTGTGGCTGTGGGTGTGGCTGTGTGGCTGTGGTGTGGTCAAATTTTTTTGAGGCACTCTGCACTGCAAATCTTTTTGTTCCTCTTTCTGTTTTCCAAAAGGTTGGGAGGTATGTTAATGGGGAGTAAAAACAGACCTAAGGGGTTTCTGTAACTTAGGGGGAATGTAATTAAAGTCACAAAGAGAAAATATTGCACACCAATAAGAGTTAAAATCCACATCTCGCAATGTAATATTGTTCCTTAAATGGTTATTGCACTTTGCGGATAATAATTGCGCCCTCTTAAGAAGAGCTTGAAGGTGTCATAATCTTTCTGAGAAACATTGCGACTTTTTCAGCAAGAAGTTGTATTACATTGACAGCACATTAGCGCAAGGTATAAGATTCACAAACGGCCTTCCGCTGGCGGAAGTGATCGCTAAACAGTTTCCGGTTCGCAAAAGGTATATTGCTTCGCGCAAAGCAAAATTTGTTCACCCAAAGGCTTAACTTTTCGCATTGCAAATAGTTTTTATTTGCGTTACGGATATATATTACATTCCCCTATAAAGGTACTAAGTTTGCACAGGAGTAGCAACCTATGGCAACCAATCAGCAGGTAGAATTTATTCATCACCTGTTTAAAAGCAAACATCTTATTGGTTTCTGTGGGTTACTGCTCTTGAGCAAATTTATTGCATGTTACATATTACATATGGGAGTATAACTTATATATATACACTAAATGTATATGCAGATCCTGCAGCAGGGCTTGAGAAGTTATTATGGGGTACACTTCCCAGAGGGCCAGTCTACCAAAGCTGTGGTTTGAAGACTTGTATGCCTTCGCTTGTGCTGCCCCCTGGAGTTATTTGTACAGAATCTTATGTTGTTGCATTGTGTTGCATGGCAAGATCAGTTAAAATCTGACTCACAAAATCTGATCAAAATTTTAATCCTTGTGCCCCACTGTTCCAGAACATTGTTTTTCTCTACGTGTTGCCGTAAAGGATGTTCAGTAACACAGCGGTACCTATAAAATGTGTTTATGAGCCGGCACCAAACCCAAGTGCAAAAAGCACCCAGCGGATAAAGCCACCGTGTAGCAACCCGTGTCAGTTGGCAACAAATATTCAGAACTGGAAGGGCTTAATAAGCCGATCCCCCTGGACCCCTAGTGCTCAGCCAGCGTAGACCCCAACAGCAGCTGAACTGCACACGGGCTGGGATTTCAGGGGGCAAATCTCACGCAGCTGCGTTTGTTTGATGAAATGGAATCGGCTCATCTGTTAATAATCAGGGGAATATCAGCTCAACAGTGCAAAGTCCCTCGCTCCACTCGCAGCTAAACTCTTGTTTTAAGCTTCTTGGCACAGACTTAAACCCTTTTAATAGGTGGAAGCAGCCAAGTTTTTTACTTAAAGGCCTGTGTCCCAACTAATTTCCAGAGACTCAACTTGTTGGCTGCCAAATGGGCAGAGGGCCAGCGGGTGGACAGGAGCCAAATTCCTTAAAAAAAAACAACAACAAAAAATAAAATAAAAAAATAAATGTTAACCAATGCAGATGAGCAGTGCAGGTTAAAAAGAGCTCACACCATGTAATGCACAGACGTACATCTCCTATCTAGCCTGCAGGGTCCTTATTACTGCAGCCACATGCTTATAACAGTTATAATATCCAGCTGGATGATGCTACTTAGTTTCAGGTCAAAGACCCAGCAGTGTAAAGAATATACAAAAAGTACAAATAGATTCTAACTTGTAAATAGATTACTAACTTCAGCAGCAATTATTAGTGCTAGAACTCCCAAACTTGGTTTGCCCTTTTATTGGCCACCAGTGGGATCACCTGAATATAACTGGAAGGGGTTGATGCTACAACAGGGAGGTAGCTACTGCTCCTATATTAACAAGTATGCTCACCATAATCCCTATTTTGTTTAAAGGGTAAGGCATTTTTTAGTAGCTGTATGCACAAAATGTCTCAATGTCTTACATATATTGATAATGGGTTGAGTGCAGAGGACTTCTTATATTTTATATAACTTTTATCCGGAATGTTTGGGACCTGGGGCTTTCTGGATAAGGAATCTTTCCATAATTTGGATCTTCATATTTTAATCATGTGAACATTAAATAAACCCAATAGGCTGGTTCTGATTCCAGTAAGGATTTATCGTATCTTAGTTGGGATCAAGTACAAGCTACTGTTTTATTACTACAGAGAAAAAGGAAATCATTTTTAAAAAAATGTAGATTATTTGGATAAAATGGAGTCTATGGGAGATGGCCTTTCCACAATTTGGAGCTTTCTGGACAATGGGCTTTTGAAGAAGAGATCCCATACCCGTAATATGTAATAAGTTGCTTTCAGCTAAAATTGTATCTCCTCTATCATTCCCATGATGGCCGCTGTAAATTTAGTGTGATGCTAGAAAATATTTCCCACTGACCGTGCCTGCAGATATTGTCTCTTGTTCCCATGGCAATGAGCTGTTTTGTTAATACAGTGCTACAAGATTTACTCCCACTTTACTTTTAGTAGTTCTTGTGAGATGAGACTGCTGGACAGATGTTTCATGGTGGATGGAAGACGTTTAGCTGGGGATTCTACAAACCCTCTCGCCCTCTGTATGTGCCGAGAGTGAGACCTGGTCTCTTGTGCAAGGTCATATTTAGGGATGTCAGCTTTCTAGTTCCGAATATTATGAAAAGGATGATTGGAAGTTCCTGAGGTTAATTAGCCTGGAATGCCAGTCATGGACAGGGGCCAAAATCACTCCGACGTGCCTCCTCTATAGGTCATTTGATGTCAGGGAGTGGAGCCAGATTATTTCTGTCTCATTAGCTTTTTATCCTAACGACCACTGCACATTTGCAATTACTGTATTTATGTTTTCACACTGATTTTTTAACGCTATTTACAGTTTTAACAGAGATGCTGAGGATGGGAAAATAACCACCCCATTAGTTCAACCCTTTAGTCACATAGTTCCTGTCTAAATTTAGGTAATTCACAGGCAATCAAAAAAAGTGCCTGTATCCACTTTGTACTAAGAATATTAATATTGGTAAAATACACGACCCTTTTCTTCAAAATATCTATTGTATCTACCATTGTGTATCTCAATACTTCCAAATGGCACTCAGATGACAATGCAATGTTCAATCAATGTGTAGTTTTATTCAAGATCCCAGCAAACATTTTAGGGCATACCTTTCTTCCAATGCTCTTGTTGCTGGTCATTTATCTTTACTAGGGATCCACCGAGTCCAGAATTTGGTTTGGAATTTGGCCAGGATTCTGCCTTTTTTTAGCAGTATTCAGATTCGGCCGAATCCTTTTGCCAGGCTGAACTGAATCCTAATTTGCATTTGCAAATTAGGGTGGAGATGGAAATCATGTTACTTTTTGTCACAAAACAAGGAAGTAAAAACTGTGTTCCCCTTCCGACCCCTAATTTTCATATGCAAACTAGGGTTCGGACTCAGTTCAGTATTAAGCCAAATCTTTCACAAAGGATTCGGAGGCTCGGCCAAATCCGAAATAGTGGATTTGGTGCATTCCTAATCTTTACCCAGCTGTAGTTACTTTGTAAAAGAAATTTTCTTTACCAGAAATCTTGGTATACATTGTGAAATGGATACTATGGACAGTCATGGCTGTTTTAGAACAACCAAAGAGAAGCAATTATTCTGACCCCCCCATTATTCTTGATCCCTGAGTTTTATTCCCAAAGGAGGAAAGGTCAGTGCTGCCTGACTAGGATGACCATGGTTTTTATTACCCAGGGAGAAAGATTAATGACACCCAACTAAGGTGACCTTGGGTTTCCTTTTCTAGGGTGAAAGACTATTGACACCTGACTAGGATGACCATGATCATGGCCTTCAATCCCTAGGAAGAAAGGCTGGTTATAGTTAGGTATAAATGAGCAGAGGTTTTATTCCCTAGGGTGGAAGGCTTGGTGACACAAGGCTTGGATGACCTCCGTTATTTTTATATGAAACACTGATATACGGAACAGGTTATTCTTGGAGCGTGCCCAACACAAAGCAGCAGAAGTACATTGAAAATCAGCAAAAACCTAGACATTCCTCTCTTTCCTATAAAATAAGTTACATTTCTGCTTCTGCTCGTTCTGCCCAACAAGTCACGAGGGAGAGTCTGCTCCAATGTTTGTGTTTTGAAACTGTGTATGAGTCTTGGCTCAGGTTCCTTACAGTATTAATGACACTGATGAATATTATTTGTTCTCAGAGCTGTATCGCCTCTGTAAAGCTGTTATATCCAGAATGAGCCCCATAATTCCATTACCACCACTTCTTTTAGGGAGAAGATTGAAACTTGGTGCCTTTCTTTAGCGTAGAACTGTTGCATCTGCCAGGGCAGCAAGAGGGGTATCATGATGATAATAATCTGTAATTGTTCCTAATAAAACAGACGATTGTTCTTGCTTCTGCATTGTCTAGACTCCATCATTACTGAACATTCTTGGGTTGGTCTTCCCTGTGAAGACAACAACCCCCTGGTATATAGAGCTTATCCGTTAACCACTGTAAGCTTTGTATAAGTCACAACATTTGGCCAGGGCCCTATTGGTTCATAATAAAGTCACAAACATATGCAAACATTGTCTTGTACTGTTCTGACCTTTCAGCTGCAGCTTCAAGGCTATCTAGAATACTGAAGAAATTTTAACCCCAAATCTATAATTGACCTCGAAGAGTTTCTAGAAGAGGAAATAAGCATTCTATCCAGACTTCAGACTGGGCCTCAAACAAAGGCTTTTGGGCCCCACGGTTTGGCATCCACTGTTGTCTGGGAATTAGCACCCTTCAGGGGAGTTAGATTACACAGGAATGGGACTTTTATACAGAATGCTTGGGACCTGGGGTTTTCCAGATAAGAAGTATTTCTGCAATTTGGATCTCCATACTTTAAGGCTGTTAAAAAATAATTTAAACATTAAGTAAACCCAAGTGGATTACTTTGCCTCTATAAGGATTAATTATATATTAGCTGGGAGCAAATACAAGGTACTGTTTTATTGTTACAGACAAAAATAAATATGTTGTAAAATGTTGAATTATTTGATTAAAATGGAGCCAATGGGAGGCGGCCTTCCGGTAATTTAGAACTTTCTGCATAACAGGTTTCCAGATAAAGGATCACATACCTTTATTAGGGTGATAAGAACGTACTGTAATCTACTCCATTTTAGCCCTGTAAAATAAATAGTACTGTAAGGTTTTAAGACTAGCAATTCTACATCTGAAATAGTGAAGGTTGTCATGGTTTACCTTTGCTCCACTGTAGCTTGGATAAAGCTTAACTTAAGGTATTTATATTATATTTTTTTATAATATCATAATAATACAGGTGTGAGACCTGTTGTCCAGAATGCTAGGGACATAGGACGGATACTAGACATCATGTAAACATTAACTGAACCCAATAGGCTGTTTTTTTTTACTATCAATAAGGATTAATTATATCTCAGTTTGGCTCCTGTACAAGGTAATGTTTTATTATTACAGAGAAAAGAAAATGTTTTTTTTTAATATTTGATTTATTTGCTTATTTGGACTCTATTGAAAATGGTCTTTCCTCAATAACAGTTTAGGAGCTTACACCTCAATCTAATTGGTGAATGTATAGGTGCACTGTATGGCACCAACTGATTTATATGCATATCTGAATTGGTTTCTTTTTTCTTCTATAGGTTTGTAACAAGGTTTATTGAGCTAGACGGCCTGACCTGCCTGTTGAACTTCCTAAAGAGTATGGACTATGAAACCTCCGAGAGTCGAATACACACATCCGTTATAGGGTGCATCAAGGCTCTTATGAATAATTCCCAGGGACGGACACATGTCCTGGCCCACCCCGAGAGCATCAACATCATCTCCCAGAGCTTACGGACAGAGAACATCAAGACCAAGATCGCTGTCCTTGAGATTCTAGGAGCTGTGTGCTTAGTCCCAGATGGTCACAAGAAAGTGCTCCAAGCCATGTTACATTACCAGGTCTATGCTTCGGAACGAACGCGATTCCAGGTATTGCATGGGTTTAGAGTTTTTCAGTGGCCAAATACTTGATTGAAATAAATTTCTAGTGTCCATTAAGTTTATACAGACAACAGAGTTCCTTCCCCCTCGCACTTCTATATGGTCATGGAATCCTTGGTAACTTATAATATCCTTATATTTTACAATAGGGGGTTCTTTATTCATTATATTTGAGCTGACCAACTAGGTCATCCCTGGTCTGGCCAGTCCTACACTCAATTTCATTAGTGATAAGCGAATCTGTCTTGTTTCGATTCACCTAATCATTTAAGAAACTCTGAAAAAATTTGCAAAGCGATGAAAAATTTTTGAGAATAATTTTGACAAGTAATAATTTTTATGCGTACAACAATTTTTACATGGGCTACTTTCTTGTCCAAATACATTAAAGTCAATGGGCATCAAAATAATTTTGATGCATGACAATTTTATGTGTTTTACAGGCACAACTTTTTTGTCCAAATGCGCATCAATGGGCATCAAGAAAATGTTTACATGTGTCAGTTTTTACACCCACAGCAGCATATTTCTGCTGCAGATTTACAGGTGGCGAAGTATGGAAATTTGTTGCAGATCCATGCCTAGCAAATACATTCGCCCATCACTAAATTTCATCTGATTCATTAAGGATTCTACTACTTTGTCTATATAGTCTATAACCATTTTAATACAGGACATTGTCTTGCTGGTTCTGGGTAGGGTAGGCCAACAGTCTCAAAAAATCTGTGGAACTCTGGAACCTTAATGGGGTAGACTCCACATTTTGGGAAACTCTACTCTGTCTAGACTGACACCAATCAGAAACCCCACCTTCCCCCAACCTTCCAAGCAAACAACTTGATACTCTCCCTTGTTGATGCTTTGTAAAACAACAGTAATTTTGCCTTTGGCTGAGAATAAGGGTCACGTTACACCACAATAGCCAGAGCCAGCAATTCATAGTGCCCTGAAACTGAAGTACGAGACAGTTCGTTATTTTAAATAAAGTTTGTAATTGCAGAGTTGTTCAGACTGGACCAATTTCTTGTCTTCACTGTTGGACGTTTCAAATCCACATCAGTGAAAGTGTGAATTCCTCTGTGGGGGGAACGGTAACCGCATTAATGTCTACACAGCGTCTGGTGCATGGGATAAATCTGAGGAAATACAGTATACCTGCTCCTTTTTTTTGGATTCTAGTTTTAAGGTGAAAAATACTGTATGCCCAAGTCTCCCCAGCTTCAGGAGGGGTCCCTTATTTAATTCCTTTTGTTTAAGAAATAACTTGTTAGTGTCAGGGGAAATTTTTTAAGTTTAATTTTTTAACCATTTGTTCTTCACCTCTCTCCACAGTGGAGCATTTTAATCCATGTTGTTGCTAGGGTGCTTTTTCAGAAATTTGAGTCTTTTTTTTTATATAATCTGGAGGTTTTCTTTCCTTATACTTTGCTACCCAGGGTGAATATCACTTTTACCATCTCCATGGACCCCCTTCCGTGTGCCTGCCTCATCTGTGTTACACTGTAACTCAAATGAAAGCAATCAGCCTGAAATATCCCATGGCTTGCTTTAGGGAACAGAGAATGCTCATTTGCATTAAGGAGAAACATCAGAAGAAGGTTGCGACCGGCTCCCAATAATCAAACATGAGCCTTACAGCCGGAAGGTGCAGCGAGACAAGTGCTTTATGATCAGGGGGAATGGAAAATATGCGGCTACAATTCATAACAACTTGTAATGGAAAGTGTGAATGAGCCGTCATCACCAAGACATCTGGAATTCGGGAGAAGTCATACTGCTTGGCTCTGGTGCAATCCAGATGCAAGAAGGATTATTCTCCAAGCCCTTTAATGGATGGGACCAGTAGCACTAACACATTGCACAACACAGTCACTTATCTTGCATTCCTTCTGTCTGAACTAATCACAGCTTACAGCAAAGAATTCCTCATCCAGCCTGTTTTTGGTGGTGGTGGGGGCTTTGGCAAGTGGCAGGGGGAGCTTTGGAATGGCCCTTCAGCAAACAATGCTGCAGCTTGAGCAACACTTACTAAAAGTGATACTTGCCCCACGGACTCAATCTTGTCCTACTGTATCCATCTTGCCCTGCTGCCCCAGCGCCTTCTACAGTATCTACATGTTTATTCTTCCATTCCCATATCTCCCCTCACTCTTCCTCTTCCCTACTGTCACCATCTTGCCCTATAGTAATTACCTTCTTTATTCACCATCTTGCCCCATTGTCCTTATCTTTCCATAATGTTGCAGTCTTACCTATCCTACTAACTTTATATAGCCCAGTCATCTAATCCTATTATCTCCATCTTTCTAAACTGCACCATTGCTTCCATCTTGTCCTACTGTTGCCACACTGCACTAACATACCCATCTTGTTCTAATTTGTCTTTTCTTCCTGTCTTCTTCTTGCCCAGCCACCTCTATACTGCCTTATGTCCTACTGTTGCCATGATGCCCTCTTGTATCCATTTTGTCCTGCAGCTGCCATCTTTCTCTATATTTCCATATAATCCTATAATACTGCTATGTCCACGCTTCCTATCTACAACTCATGCTTTTTGGAGCCCACTTTTGTTGAAGTTCCTTTAGCAGTCCCCCCTGTACTTCCCAATTACTCTTTCTCCATCCTCATTGGTTCTTTAGAGAAATGTTGAAGTAAAAAATCTGACAGATGTTTAAATATAGTAAAAGTTAATGTTGTAGGTTTGGAGAACACCAAAAAATTTTTATATTTCTAAGGAGAAAGAGCAATATAAAGAAGGAAGAATCACCAGAGCACAATCTTGTTTTGGCAAAAGAGTTCATAGACATCTTTGGAAACACATATGTAGATTGTCTGTGGGTTTTAAGCCCGGCAACACTACAAGCCGAGTCTGTGGGTGTGCAAGGAGAGTTGAAACAAGGTTAAGCCATTGGGGATATCCATGTGCAAGACACAATAAGAGTGGAATGCAAGATAAATGGACAGGACCCAACATGGAGAGCAGACAAAATTTAATGAAACAGGCTCGTCAGTCTCAGCTCAGCATGTGAGATTCATTAGTTTGTGAGTCCTGATCTACAGCTGAAGGACCTTTCTAGTGTAGAGCCTGGAGAACAGAATGAGGGGATTCTTCTGGCCACCAGATGATGGTAAAGACAGGATAGAACAGAATATGCTAATGAAATTAGATGTTACTGATGTAATGATGTAATGATGCGCCTACATACATCAGGGCAATAGGTCACATGCACCATAAACATGTATTTCTTAATGTTATCATAGAAAAGATAATGTATAATTATTGTGATTTATTAGATTATCTAAAGGTCCCTGAATCATCCCTACTTTCCCAATCAGTGTGTTTCATTTTTTGAATTGAAATTGGCCTCCATTCTCAGGAACAAATAAGGAATCTAGACAAAGTATAATAAAGTAGAGGCATGGCAAATAAAAGGAGGGTTAGTTGAAGGAGTGTCACATAAAGTAGAATGTTGGGAGTCAATAAAATTTAAGCTGTAAAATAAATTAATCAGATTTTATTGATAAAAAAAAGATTTGCAGAGGTCTCAGTTTCCTTTTTAATACAGATATGTTGATTCAGAAGTATTACAGTATTACAGTAGACAGCAGAGACAGAGCTCCGAATACAACATTCCCCATGTGATGATCATGGAGAATCCTATTTCCAGGCCTGAATAACTTCCAGTCTCTCTGATTGAAACCATCTGCTTTCTCCTCCCCCCCCCCCCCCCCCCCCCCACTAACACAGCCAAACGTCATTGCAGTCCATGTGTTTTGCCACTGGGTTTAACATCATTCATTTAACATGAGAACTAGATACAGCCCAACAATGGAAATTGCCCTCATCTATATACAATTTGGAGAATAATGGAGCCTGCCATCCCCTTGTTTCCTGTTAAGGAATATAACATTCCAAGGAAAATCTGGGGTAACTCTCTTTCTCTGCACAATATTCAATACTCTTTCACGTAGTAGCACAATCTACACCAAAATGAAATCCAAATCTGTTGTTGAGGTTCTTGAAAGTGAATTTGTAGGTAAAACAGTCCCCCCTAAGTTTGGTTGAACTGAAACTTCCAGTGGTCGCACTGATAATTGCTCTTCTCTTCTCCCCAAACACATTCCTGCTCTTTGTTTTCAAACCCTCATTCTGTTGTAGGAAATCTTTGCCAGACATTTGCATGGGTATATCCTTACTTTACATCTGCATGTTCTGTGGTACCAATGACATTCAGTGCAGCCTCACACACCTGAAGTATTTTATGCCCTAATACTTAAACTGACCTGCCTTTAGTAACCGCATCATCTTCCCCTTGCTGTTTTTGTGTCTGCTACTAGAACTGAGGACAAAGACCTTTCATTCTGTGTGGGCTTATTGTGCTAACTCCCGAGGAACCGGGGAATGGCTCAGAATGTAGAAGAACTGAATCAGTAAAGTGTAGCCAAGTGCATATGAAATGAACTGTTCATAGAATATATTTGTATAGTGGCCCCCAGAGTTCTACATCAAGTAGAGGGCTGCTATTGAGCAACACTAATATAAAGTGTTACCCCCCACCCACCTTATTCTACTTTGTCTGTCTTATCATACTGTCACCATCTTGCCCTAATGTCTCAATCTTGCTCTACTGTAAACATCTTTCCCTACTGCATCCAACTTATTCTTTTGTTACAATCTGTATCCCCAGTACTGGGCTAAGCAGGATAGGTGCCCTAGTCAACCTGGTTGGCTAATCCACCCACTCCCATGAGTGCAACAACAATCTGAACTGGTGAGCTGGGGGAGTAAGAGGGACGGGTCCATAGACAGAATAGGCCTGTAAACATAAGAGGTATGTGCCAAGTGCACCCCCTCAACTGTTGCATCCTAGGCACATGCCTCCTCTTCCTACCCCTAGTTCAGACCCAGATTGTTACCATCTTGGCCTGGTGCCTCCAGTGGCGTAACTACTCCCTGGTGGGCCCCGGTACAGGATCGGCACCTGGGGCCCCCTGCCAGGCCTTACCTCTATAAATCCCATGCTGGAGTGTTGATAGCATGTGTGCTGTACAATCTCCCCCTTAGATAACCACCTGCCATAACTATTTTCTTGGCTCCGATTGGCCCCACGGGGGTGGGGGCCCTGGTGCAATTGCACCCCCTGCACCCCTGGTAGTTACGCCACTGGGTGCCTCCATCATGTCCTAATGTCTCTATGTTTTTCTACTATCTCAGCCTACTGTCTCCATCTTGCCCTAGTGTCTTTATTATGCCCTTCTGTCTCCATCTTGCCCTACAGTGCTCTCTATATCTGGAACTGTTGGTTGGAAGTGATCTGCAATACAATACATTGGGGTTGGCATTTCAACAAGTATATCAAATGTAATGGATTTTTTAAACCAAGCATTATTCATTCTTAAAAGAATTTCTGAAGCTAACATAATTGTATGCATCACTTTTTATTTTATTTGGAACAACCAACCCGGGGATAATGTTAAGTTGGTACTGATTTTTAGTAACTTCCCTTTTTTATTTCTTGATTTGGTGATGGAACTGGGGGATACACATGCTGAGGATGTTCTGAATTCAGTCATTATCTGGAGTGGAGAAATAATTCTGATATTTAGTGATTCCTCTCAACTAGACAGCTGATATTGTGTGCTTGTGTTTTTACCCCTAGACTCTGCTGAATGAGTTGGACAGGAGTATGGGCAGATATCGGGATGAAGTCAACCTCAAAACTGCAATAATGTCTTTTATCAATGCCATTCTGAATGCAGGTGCTGGAGAGGTGAGAACTCAAAGAAAAGGAACTACCCGTCCACTTTTAGGACAGTTTGTACATATTACTACAGTAACTGAGGCTGATAAAAGACACACATCCATAAAGTTAAAAAGAGTTCTCCAAACGATCCCTGCTTTATTGTTAGTGCTAATTATTTTTTATACATAAATGGCTCTTGGCATTTTTAGTCACTGTGGATGGATGAAGCCTGGTTGCTCTCAAGTCAATTTGGAGTGAAGTCTGGGAATTATCCAATGCAGAACAGTGAACTGGCTGTGGGTTTTACGGGCTGATTCCCTGCAGTTAGTGCTTCCTATTACTGCTGAACAACCAAAATATGGCCTGTTTTATATCACATGCCAGAGGCTACAGACGCTTCCTAACAAGAGGTGCGGCGCCTTTTGCGTCCTGACAGGAACACTCTAGTTCTGCGTTCCAGTATTACAAGATAGTTTATTTCTTCCCCCCAAACTGCAGTTTTTCCTGTCTGTAGGATTAATGTTGCTCGGAAAACTGTAGCATTAAATCTGGGAATATTCAGACATAGGATCTGTATCATAATTATAATGTAAATATAAAGGCTTAGAGCAAGTTTTCCTGTTGCAGTTTTTTATAAATGGAGAATAAGTGAAGTGTTACAGGGAGGGACTTGGAAGAGGGGCAGTATGGTACCTTTCAGTCTGCAGGGCACATACAAATATATACAGTAAATATATAAACATGGAGGAGCACACCCTAACCTTATATAGCAACTTCCCAGGTGCTGGTAAATAAGGTAAATAAAGTGGAAAAAATCAACAAGTATTCCAGTTGAGTGCAGTACTATGTCACTATACAGTATATATATATATATATATATATATATATATATATAAATATATATAGTGAGACCCGCACTCACGAAAAAGGGTTTAGAATGCCTGGGTGCAGTATCAAAAATTTCAAAAAATAGTCGACATAGAAGATCCGCACTCTCAGGACTTAAATATAGCTAAAACATGTATTTTATTTTAAACGAGAGACTGACGTTTCAGCCTCCTCCGAGGCCTTTCTCAAAGTGAGAAGTCCTTGATAAAGGTCCTTGTGTGGGACCGAAACGTTGGATTAATAAACTCTTCTTAATTT
>CM044439.1:23731253-23749556 GCA_024363595.1 Xenopus borealis | reverse complement strand
TATATATATGTAGTTAGTGCCTAATTCTTCTGAAGAGGCTGCTATTTTCCTAGTGAGGTATGGTGTTGGGAGTCAGAGCCACCAAGGTGAGATAGTTGGGACTGCTGTAACAATAGGCTAGACTGGCTGTCATGTACTTTTGTTTCCATTCTATTTGCAGGATAATTTAGAATTCCGTTTACACCTTCGATATGAGTTCCTGATGTTGGGAATACAGCCCGTTATTGACAAGCTGAGACAGCACGAGAATGCAACGTTGGACAGGTATTTCCAAAACCTTATTCCAGTTATATATAAGGTGTCCATCTTTCATATGTATTTGTCTTTCTGTCTATCTATCTATTTATCTATCTATCATCTATCTTTTTATCTATCATCTTTGTATCTATCTAATCAATCAGCGGTATCTATCTATCTATCTATCTATCTATCTATCATCTATCTATATCTGTCATCTATCTATATATCTATCATCTATCTATATATCATCTATCCTATCTGTCATCTATCTATCTATCTATCTATCTATCTATCTATCTATCTATCTCTCTCTCTCTCTCTCTCTCTCTCTCTCTCTCTATCTGTATCTATCTATCTATCTATCTATCTGTCTGTCTGTCTGTCTGTCTGTCTGTCTGTCTATCTGTCTGTCTGTCTGTCTGTCTATCTATCTATCTGTATCTATCTCTCTCTCTCTCTCTCTCTCTCTCTCTCTCTATCTATCTGTCTGTCTGTCTGTCTGTCTAACATCATCTCTCTCTCTCTCTATCTATCATCTATCCATCTATCCAAACTCTTAAAAAATACAATGACAGAAACACAACAAGTCCATGCATGTAGCCATAAAACTCTATAGCGATCTTGGTGCTATATTGATGCACTATTTGGTGCTACTGTTGCTCATAGAGAAAATGTATAACTCCAAGAAACCATAGTCCAAATAGCACTCACGTGAAAAGCAGTGTGTAGTAGTTTTGATTCTGCTGAGATCTGAATAAACAGCATCAAAGCTGCTGCACATTGCTGTTCATGCAAATGCAATTTGAACAGTTTTCTGGAGTTAGACCTTTTAATGTACCTCAGCTTTTAGTTCTGGGTATTGGTATTTTTCTGTCTTTGCTAGATGGGGCGGAGCGGGGTAATGAAAAGTGTTTTTTTTACTTGTAATTTTGAGGGAATATGTAGAATATATTTTTAATATATAGTATTTTGTTGTTGGGGCCATTTAGAAGTATTGTGTTTTGGCAGTGTTTGTAGTTATTTGTAGAAGTCTGTACTTAGACATTGCCTTTCTCACGTCTCTTATGCAGGCATTTAGATTTCTTTGAAATGGTGAGAAATGAAGATGAAACTGAATTGGCCAAAAGGTTTGAAATGGTAAGCACTTTTTATAAAAAAATAAAGATATTCTGTGCTAATCCATTCATATTCCTCTGTTATGTGTTGGTATTTTTGCAAACATGGCAGAAAAAAACAAATTCATCACATTCCAAAACCATGGGGATTAATATTCTGTTGTTGATCCCTTTGTTGCTATAACAGCTTGTACTCCACTGAGAAGGTTCCCATTAGATGTTGGAACATTATTGCTGGGAGTTGCTTCCATTCAGCCACAAGAGCATTACTGAGGTTGATACTGATGTTAGGGATCAGACCTGGCTCACAGTTGGGTTTCCAATTCATCCCACAGAGTTTCAGTTGGGTTAAGGTCATGGCTCTTTGCAGTCAGCTTCTTCCCATCTCAACAAACCCATTCTGCATGGACCTAGCTTTAAGCATGGGGACGTTATCATGTTTGAACGGGAAAGGGTCTTTCTCAAGCTATTCCACAATGTTGGAAGCATGGAATCGTCAGTAATGTCATTATACCCTGTAGCCTTAAGGTTTCACTGCATACAGGGGCACAAACCATGGAAACAGTCCAATTATTCCTCCTCCTCCAAAAGTTACATTATTTTAGCATAATTCACTCAGGCTGGTAGTGTTCTCTTGACATCTACACAACTCAGACTCTTCCATCAGATTGTCATATGGTTAATTGCCTTTTATCCCTCCAGGGGATGTGGTTCTATAGTTCAACATGCCCATTACACCATTCTTTGTGACATTTGTTCTGTACATGGTAAGGTTAGGCTTGTTTGCCTCTTTTGTTAATCAGGGCTGTCGGCAGGCAAGGCATATCTAGAAAATGGAGGACATAACCATAAATCGCAGTAGACAGAAAAATGGGCAAGACTCGACAGCAGGCAGAGAATAAAGTAACCCGATGACTAAGAACAAAGCAGGGGATTAGGAACCACTCCAGCCAATGCTTGCCTTTGCACATTGTATTGTACATACAGTTTGTTCCTGTATTGGTCTTGCTTCCAAAGGCAGTTTGGAACTCAACAGCGAGATTGGTATTTTTCATGGAATCTCTGGATACTTTTAGATAAAAATACTTCCTATGTACATTTCTACATGTATTAAGCATCAATATATGAAGAACCCCTCTTTGAATTGTATTATTGAACATGAAGCACTCAAATATATCAACAACTGCTGAATGGCTTTTCTCTTCCCTGTAACATATTTAGCTGCTCCAGATTTCCAACAAGCAGTTACCCAATACAGAAAAGGAAGGTGTTGTACATGACATGAATGGTATTTAGATTAAGAGTTTTATTACACAATGTTGTATATTCATCCTCACACGAGAGAAGGGTGAACACTTTCCCTTCCAAGCGTCACTGACTGCTTTAAAACTTCTCTGGTGCTTTTCCAAAAAATCCCCAGAATGAAAACTCAGCCAGACAAAACACCAAAAGGAAGTGTAGTAAAGTCTGTCAAACAAAGGCAGTTCTCTCGCTTAATAACCTACCAGGTTTCTCGTTAAGAAGAGTGGCGCTGCTGGAACGGAGGGAACCAATGAGAGAGCCTAGTTCTTCTAGATATGCCACAATTGTTTCCCATCCAACATCAAGAATGAATGATGTGCTAATGTCAAAATAAAATGAAACATATCAATGGCTGTGCCTCAGGTCCCCACACATTATCAATATCCACATGTACAATTCTGCAAATGTAGAAAGGACCCAGCTCCGGATCTGTTTTATTAAGGCTTGATGGGAATGAGAAAGTGTGTTGTCTGGGTGATATAAAACCAGTGGATTTTTCTTCTCCAGTAACTGCAAAATGTGTTAGAATGAGGAAAGAACAGCTTGACGGAAATAAGAAGTCGGCAGAGTATTAGTGTCAGTAAGGCTTCATTCACACTTGCAACTTTTTATGGCAGATTCAGCAATAAGGAATTGGAATCCAACTGAAGTGCATGATTTCATGAAAAATTTCCAGTGTAATATTCAGCCTGACAGATTTTAAATAGAAGCGTTCCACTGAGAAAACTCAAAATAAAGAAACATAGACATGCATTGTCTACTGACTGGCTGAGTAAAGATGGGCCGTGGTCCATAGGTTATGTTACACCGCTTATGGTTTCAAAGACAAGGTGTAATACTGCAAAGAGCAATAACCACTCAAGATGAACTTTGGAGACAAAGGAACTAGTCCTAAATGAAGCCACGTTCTGGAAAGGCAGCAGAAAAGCAGAATTCAATAGATAGGCCAAGGTCTGGGCTGTTGGCAGACAAGTTGTGTTTAGGGAAGGAACCAGAGATCAGAACCAGAAATCTCAATAGACAGGAACATGGGCAGGATTCAGCAACAGACACAAAATTAAGTAACCCAATGACTAGGAATCATACAGGGGTTCAGAAACAAAAAAAAGGGAATAAGAATACTGGAGCTTCAGAACCAGGCAACGGCTTGATCTCAAAATAAGCTAATGACCTAGCACCAGTAGGATAGAGAGTAGGGTTTATTATAAAAGCTCTTAAAGGGCAAGGAAAGGCAAAGAAATAAAATCCCATTTTTACTTTCTTTAATGAAAAATAAATCTATCTCCAATATACTTTAATTAAAAAATGTGTACTGTTTTTATAAGAAACCTGACTGTATGCAGTGAAATTCTACCTTCATTTAGTGCTGTGGATAGGAATTGTCAGACAGTCCCTAACTTCTGGCAGGGAAACAATCATACTTATGAACAGCAGGGGGAGCCCCTGCCTTACTTACCAGCCATGCAGAACTCAAGTTGCTTTGTTTTTTTTTTATCATTTATGATCCCTAAGAAGTCCAGACCACACTGAGCATGTGTATGTAGTCTAGTCTTGCAAAGATGTATAACAAAGTTACAAGATGACAGCCCCCTGTGGCCAACTTTGAAAGCATAAATCATTTGTTTGATTAGGCTTGTGGTGCAGTAAGTTCATGTTTATGTTTAGTATACAAAATACAGCATTTCTACCCTTATTCTATTTTACACTTTCCTTGCCCTTTAATTACTGGTGCCTGGCCAACACTGGAGAGAGAACAGGCAAAACAATAGGGGCAGAGGATGGCTAGAGGGTTGAAGGAAACTTCAAGCAAGGCATAGTGAGGAGAGAGTACAGTGGGTAATTCTGTGGGGGATAAGTTTGATGAGGTAGTGGCATAGTAAGGGAAAATGGGGGTGAAGACTTGGTTGGGGTATTGATAATGGCAGGGAGGACCGCAAGTTGTATATACAATATTGACAAGCTGGTACCACTGTTAAATGTATGTGTGAAGCCTGAATGGTAAAATGTCAGAGCCTGAGATACTGGCACTGAAGTAGCAATATGATGCTAATGGCATTGCAGAAACATAACTTCAAGAAGGGATTAGAAGGCTTTTTAGCAAGTGTGGAAGTACATGATTATAACAAATAGCTCTTAGTTACTATAAGTTGATCCAGGGAATGGTCCATTTGCCATCTTGGAGACAAGAAGGAATTGTTTTACCCCTCTGAGCAAACAGAGATGTCAGAAGGGTTAGATGAAAAGGTTGAGCTTAATGGATGTGTCTATTTTGTGTTAAAAGTCCTAAAAGTTCTCATGCAATAAACACTTAGGTTTCTAATCTTTGTTGCAAGGTATGCTATGACATGTTTACCTGCCTTTGTTTCAGGTGGTTCTACTGCCTCTCTGCAGGGGATGTCTTTCTGCACCAACACATGCACATAATTCAATATGCTAAATATTTCATGGCCATACATCAATTAGAGCAGTATTTTCCCCCCTATTCGAGATCCACCTCCATCTCATAACTTGATCACACATATACACCATTCATCATTGCTATCAGCCATTGTTCCAAGAATATCTAGAGCAGTGACCCCCAACCAGTAGCTCATGAACAATATGTTGCTCACCAACCTCTTGGATGTTGCTCCCAGTGCCTTCAAAACAGGTTATTATTTTTGAATTCGGGGCTTGGAGACAAGTTTTTATTGTATAAAAAAACAGGTGTACTGTCAGAGTCTCCTTTGGGCTGCCAGTCCACATAGGGGCTACCAAATAGCCAATCACTGCCCTTGTTTGGCATCCCCATTGTATTTTTTATGCTTGTGTTGCTCCCCAACTCTTTTTACAGTTGAATGTGGCTCATGGGGTAAAAAAACATTGGGCACCCCTGATCTAGAGCAACAAATAATTGTTGACTTTCAGGCTGCCACTCCCAGACATGTCTCTGTAAGTGATAAATGCTAAAATATACTATATAGTGAGGTGATGCAGTGTCCAGTTTACAGGTGTTGCTCCTAAATAAACTTGGTCAGGGGTTTGATATTTTCTAGTCTTTAGGGTTGAAGTTTCAGACATACTGTCATATGCCTTCTCTGTGTTCTTATGTCATTTTTCTTAAATATTTTTCCAAATGTTTTTTTCATAAAGCTATAAAATGACCTTTAGTGATACTTGTTCATTCCATTGTGCCATATCAGATTCTGTTGCTGTTAAGAAATTATATTATATTCTATAGGTGGCTTAATCCAGAACATAAAGGTTGTTTTCAGTTCATGTCGTGCATAGAGTTGGGCTGCCAGCAGAACAAATAACTAATTAAATAGCAAATGCAGATTTCCGGCTGAATCAGTGCCTATGGTTGGCCAGTAATAATTATAAAGTGGAAATTTCCTGACTGATCACATTGGGTATATAGTGTATGTTGAATATAATATATAATAATGTAATCACACAAAAATATATTATATTCCTAATACATCTTTTCAAATCTCTCCATAATTAGTTTAACTGCTTGACAAATGATTGCTGTGGTTTAATAACGATAACCCTGCATAAAGTATGTGTTGGCCTCTATTGTCGGCCGTCAATACCACAGAATAGCCTTCTTTTATAGTGCCCTGGGCAACTGTATTCTCAGGTGTTGGAATGTGAGCAACATATGGTGAAATGATGTTAAGAACTTATCAAGCTGTGATATTTAACTTCTTGTGAGCAGTTGCAAGATGTATTTAATGCAGTTTCCTTGGTGATCACCAGATTCATGAAATCACCAAAAACATTTCTAAGGGGTTATTTATCAAAATCTGAATGTATCTGATTTTTTTAAATTAAGTCGGACGAAACTAGAATCCACAATATGACCTTATTTATTATTTTAAAAGCATGTTTTAATTGGGGAAAAAACGTGATAAAATCAAGTGAAAACACGAATCATATAATGTCCCCCCCCCCGGAATCTCTCGATTTTTTTCTAGCTTTTTCCCAAAAAGTCAGAATTTTTAAAATTTTTGTCCAAAATAGTCAGGTTTTTGGTGCTAGTTCCAGTGCAGACCACTAAAACTTCCAAATAGGACAGGGACCTCTCCCATTGATTTATATACAACCTCGGCAAGTCTGAGATGGAGGGTTTTTGGATATGGACTTTTTTGCAGGCTCAGGGTGTAATACATTTTTAAAAATGTTTTTTTTCTGCTAAAAATTAAATTTTTATAGTAAAAAAAGACTTTTTAGCATTCAGACTTTGGAATAACTTGGGGTAACTTCACTGATGATCTGTATCCTCTATGGTAGAGCCCAAGTTAGCCTATCTAACAGGCAAGATCAGATGACTCCCTCTTTACTATAAGGGGTTGGTACTGAGCAAGAACCAGCAACCTGGACCTGGATGTAATCTTCAGTCTGGAGCAGAAAGAGTCAAGTCTGGTGGCATTTTCTCAGTATGGAAAATGTGTTTGGTTTCTAAGCCTCATTAGACATGTTGACATGTAGAATATGACCAGAAACTGAGAAAAATGACATTGTGTCTGAATCACATGTTACCTGTTGGTTCAATCCAATAGCAAGAAGGTCATAATAAGGAGCCTTAAGTGAGGCCTTTAATTATGAAATATGAAGATAGCAATACCCTAGGGCAGGATGTCCCTTTGAAAATTTCTTAAGCCTCTCAACATGGTCAAGGTATCCACTAATTCTCATTATGACACCATTTAAGGTGCCACATGTATTCCGTGCTAAAAACACAGAACAAGATGTTGAAACCCCATCCCACTTCCCTCCATATATGTATGAGTGCAAGTGAATTTGTAATGTGGTTCTTTGTCTGAATGACAACTTGGGCAGTCAAGGTGCCACTGAGCTTTCATCTTACTGATGTTCATCTCTTTGCCCACAGATCCACATAGACACCAAAAGTGCCACACAGATGTTTGAAGTTGTTAAGAAGAAACTGAAACATACAGATTCCTACCCTTACTTGTTATCTATACTCCAACATTGTTTGCAGATGCCATGTAAGTTATAACAGTATTCATTTCCACTTGGAGGATTTTAAGGAGCAAATTTTGCCCTAGTATATTAATCTGTAGGACCCAATCAACAGGTAGCATATATGGATCACAATTTTAAAGTCAATCATCTGATTAGTTGCTAATGGTTTTGAGACCCGGTAAAAACACACTGAGGCTCAAAGTGGGCAAATTTGCTCCTGGGCTGTAACCAATGGCAACTAATCAGATTATTACTTTCAACACTTAAGCTGCAGTTGGCTGAAAGAAGCTAATCAGTGTATAGTTGCTAGGGGTTACCGCCCAGAAGCAAATTTCCCCAGTGTTTATGAATGATCCCCAATGACTTTTATGATGTTATCCAGTTGTAGAGACTGGAATGTAAGAATATGTCGTCCTGGGCATTTCAGAAAGGCTTTGGGCCATATAATACAGTAAAATATGTACTTAAGAGATGTCCTATAATTTTAAACTATGACAACTGCAGCTTGGACAACCCTGAAAAAACATGCTGGAATCTAAAGTTGATACATGATACAATAAGTCGTATGTGCTTTTATAAAAATATATCCCCCCCCCCAAAGCTACTCTATGATTCTTGTAGACCATATTTAATGCCCTCTCTTCTCTACCCTAAAACCAGCTTAGAGTGTTTAATATTATACAGCTCAGTACACTCAGCTACATGTGTATACTGTACTTATTGGAGATTGCGCAACTTGTTAATAGGGATGAGGGTTCCATCCCTGTTCTTGTATTATATTTCTAATATCTGCATTTTGTATCAGTAACAGGGAATGCATTTTATTCCTTCTATTTATCTATTATTAAACAGATAAGTGGAATGGAAGCACTATTCAGCACTGGCAACTTCTAGATAGAATATTGCAACAAATCGTTCTACAGGATGAGAAAGGAGAAGACCCTGATGTTGCACCACTTGAAAACTTCAATGTCAAAAACATCATTAAGATGTACGTTAGACGATTTCATCCTCTGTCTCAAAAAATAGTTGTGTTTATGTGTAATTCTTTTTTTAACGAGTGGGTCTCACTGAGCCCAAAGCTGCACTAGGCTGTCTATTTAGCCATTTGTTTTTCTAATTATATACAATAATTCTGATTTCTGGTATTACTCTGGTTATTTCTTGGCTAGCTCATGGTGGACTTAATTCTCCTCAGTCCCCGTCATCTTGGTTGCAGGTTGTTGGAGTCACTAAGATGCAATAAAGTTACCTGTGGAAATCACGCAAGGTTGAAGCTGCTTCCAAACTTTCTCCACAAGCCCCCTTGTTTGCAAATATTCAGGGAGAGGTTAAATGTTGGAATCGGAATGGTGGAATGAGAAATAGGCAAAGAAATGTGCAGGGCACAAAATGGAACTAGTGTGTAAAGAGGACAGAAGAAGAGCAAAAGTGTTAGAGACAAGAAAAATAGTAAACACAAGAAAAATGAAAGAAAGGCATTGGAGGATAAAGTGAGGGGAAGAGCTGGAGACAGACTTAGAAAAGGAAAAATTTTGAAAGAAAGGTAGTAGAGAGAGAAAAAAAATGAGATGAGGAAAGAAATAAATTTAAATAAGTAAATTGAAGAAAGATTGTTGAAGACACCAAAAGGAAATAGAAGTAAAAGGCTGAATTGATGGACGTGTCATGTTTCAACCTAATTTACTTTAAAAGGGAAGGAGAAAACATTGCACTTATATGTACATTGGGCACAGACCAAAACGGATTTAAGGGCAGCTTCAATAAAGGTGTCATTTTTATAGGTATAGTTATTTTCTTTAGCCCATTTTTACAACAGGAACCAGATATATTGTTTATAGGGAACCAGTATTTGTTTCCACTGCAAGTGAAGAAATCACAGTTGGCTTGAAATTGCAGGACAAAGAAATCAATTATCACCCTGCTTGAATGCTGAAGATAAAACTTCTAAACTATTTCTGTGGCATCTCCACCGGTTTTAGTTGGAGTCATTTTAATTTTTGTATAAATATCAACAAAATATGGTAAAAAAAAAACCACAAAAAAGTGTTAAAAGCTTTATCGTGAAAGTTCATAAATTTCTTTTGATTTGTGTTTTTGGGGGAAAAAATCCTATATTAAGAAAATGCATACAAGTGGGAAGGCAGCATTATTAAAATTAAAACACTGTGGATGGTTTTGCTTGCCTAATGTAATGTTTTTAATCTTGCAGGTTAGTGAATGAAAATGAGGTGAAACAGTGGAGAGAACAAGCTGAGAAATTCAGGAAAGGTGGGTCATGTTTTCAATTATTTTCCATTGTTTCCTTCTTCACAAGTCACTTCACAAAGTTTTACCCATGACTAAGTAAATACAAAGTACGGCTCACATGAGCTCATCGCTGCATCCAGGTAACAGGGTCTGAAATAAGTATACATTTTATTGGAAAATCAATATACAAACATGCGGGTAAAGCAAAGTACGTCTAAAGCTGGTCATACACTGTAGCATTTGCCTCAAAACAAGTGTGTCCTATGCAATTTGCCCATCAACATTCCGGGCTCAATCAGTATGATCAAAACAGGATTTTTGATAGATCTCAAAACATATCTTCACCAGTGTCACTAGAAGCAAAAGGTGGAGTGTTTTATTAGGATGTGGTTACTTTGTGAGGTTTAGTGGACTGGAAGCCTGTGAAAAGGCTGATTGAATTTTAGTTTCTACAACCAGAAACCTTGGACATTCACAAGAAAGAACAATCCAAAAGATGGCTATTGTTTGATCAACATGGCACCTTCTCTCTTCTGTCTCATAATACTCAGCACCTAATTTTGACTGTATTTGCATATATACATACAGTTATATGTTATATACTGTATATTCTGCATTTTTCATCTTCTGTTCTATTAAAGTATTGTTTGAATGTACAACATTGAGTATACAAATAAAGATATATACAATATATATCAAAATATTAATTTATAGATACAAAAACACTCATTTGCCAAAGTTGGAAACTTATAGATCACTGGTTGACATGAGCCAGATTCTCCTGGTTTGATAACTCTTTCCCATCCTCTTTTCCTCTTTTGCCCGATTATTTCTAATGTGACTTTCCATTTTCCAGTGAAGCCCTGCAGAAACCATCTGATATGATAACCAGTTCTTAAAGGAGTAATTCATTTGTGTTTCTTAATTCTTCACAAAGTCCAATTTATTGACCTAGAGTCTATATGTATAAATTTAATTTTAGTATTTTTTCTGCTATAAGACCCTTTCCTTATATCAGAACAAATACCAGTATTAACTTGCTGTGGGCCAATTATCTGACATATAATAAACCCTTGGATGCTATAAAAGACACTTGGACCTTAAAATATCTACATAGTTGTCTTCCTAGTTGAGTGTGTACATGTTATCCTCTATTAATCATCTTGATCTGCCATTTACAATTATAATAAAAATTCCTTGTTCCTAATCCCTAGAGCACACAGAGTTGAGCAGCAGGTTGGAGAAAAAAGAGCGGGAGTGTGAGATAAAGACGCAAGAGAAGGAAGAGATGATGAAGACATTAAATAAGATGAAAGATAAACTGCAGAAGGAATCATCAGAGCTACGACAGGCGCGGGATCATATGACTGATCTCATGTCCCAACTTAATGAGCTCTCGGTGGGTAACTTCCAGCTGTGTCTGCTTAGTCTATATGGCTAAACACATGTGCAGATTCTACAGACTAAATCATGTGCACACTAATACCTATTATCGCTATTTTTTTCTTTTTACTGGTCTTGTGGGCATTATATGAATGTACAGTGTATGGCTTTACCTTGCACCAGTATAGGTTCATGTAGTTTATACATTAGTATAGTAAGAAACTGTGCTTGTTCTATTCTTCTCCCCATTTCCTAGTTCTACCAATTGAGTCTTAGACACACTTTATATCATTCAGATCAGATCAATTGCTGCTAAATATATTTGGCTTGAAATTTCTTTTGGTGGAGGAATTAATAGCCTATGTGTCTTCCAGGGAACTGGAACTGAATTGTTCTGCAAACTCTCTGGGGGACAAAATTTGAATTTTGCATATAGCATAAGTCAGTAATTTTAGGTACAGTATTCATGGCATATTATTGCAGACTTATACTTTCAAAAAATGTTGAGAAAATGTAGATTGAAACCACATATCTTTTTTTACAGTCTTATGAGAACATAATGCTTTTGGGTATAGCAGATGGTGGATGTTCTGACATAGAATGGGCATCGCCAGAAAGAGAAATCATACACACAGATTTGTTTACATCTGAAGCTAAACAAGTAGTTGCACAGTTAAGCAATAAAAATAGTTTTGGGGTTGGAGTTCCTATAACTAGTATTTATAGAATGATGATGAATAATAATATAATAATATAACAATAATATTTTCTTTTTTTCTCTCTTCAGAATGGGGGAACCCTTTCATTCCCTCCTCCACCTCCCCCACCACCTGGTGGACCATTCGTTCTTCCACCACCATTGCCTGAAAATTTGCCACCCCCTCCACCACCTCCTCTGCAGTTCCCTTCTTTCCCACCACCACCTCCACCTCCTCCACCTCCACCAGGAGGACCGCCTCCTCCCCCTGGAGCCCCTCCCTTTTTCAGCATGGGAATGCAAGCCCCCCCTCTCACCACATTTAACTGTGGCACAAGTTTGAGAAAGAAATCCATTCCCCAGCCTTCCCATCCACTGAAGTCCTTCAACTGGTCCAAGCTCAATGAGGTACAGTGCTTACAACCTACAACCAACCCTAACAAATGATAAACTATATTATACATTTTTGGCTGGACTAATTGAGTCATTGTCTAAATCTAAATGTTCTACTGCAAAATTCTCAGTGTGGCAGTGGAAAAATATGACCTGCTTTAATATGTCACTTGAATAAATATAAGGATTTTCTGTAATGACATGGAATACCCAATATTAATAATTTAATATTCAAGGCAAAAAGGTAACCAAGCAAATTATGCTCAATTATGGTGTGATGGCATCTACTCCACTAGCTTATGTTGAAGTAAAATGCAAATCACAAAGAAAAAACAAAGACCTCTGTATCCATTGAGGAAACTGTGCAAAAAAATTAAGAAACCACAGTTTGCAGCAACTGAAATGTTATAGATAATCCAACCTTAAATAGAACATGGCAGCATTTGATGTTATTATTGAACTATTGTATATAGTCAGATAATGGTCTTGGAAAAAGTACAACCGAAGATAAGTCTAGCACAAAACTTATTTCTTCTCATGTCCCTTGGATTTGCCCCAAGGAACATTACAAAGGTCATTATGAGCTCTTTTAAACAATCTTGTCCAAACCTGAAATCCTTTAAATTCCATTTGCCACCTCATTATTCTTATTGATTGTAGTTCTTTGGGGAAAATACCAAATACACAGACTTCTGTGCAAAACACAGCAAAATATATCTTCACTGAATAGGATACTTGTTTCCAACAGTTCTACAGCATTCTGCTGCTTGGAAATAGTAATGTCTGGCGCCGAATGACTTCATATTGAAATCGCTTTTTTCCAACATTGTCTGTTTCATAAACAGTAAATGGCTCCTTTCCAAGACTGTCTTGAAGATTCCCTCTCCCCCCTAACTCTATTGTTCTTCTCCGATAACATTACACTGCCTTGGGCTAACAGCTGCCTCCAAAATCCAGCATCTTCAACTGATCGCTCACATGGGGCCTCATAGAGAGCATTAAGGATGAGTGTCCTGGGACGGAAAGACAGCCAGAAGAATGTGCTTTTTTTCTCTGTATTATTCCGACTGTTTTTATTCAGATAGTAAGCCATGTTTGTATCTGCAGGAGACACAAGTTTGCCGGAAGCTTCTGGAAACAATTATTTGTTATTGTATAAAGCTCAACTCAAAATACCATTGTAATTCTGCCCATACCAAGAACTGTTCAGGCCTTTCCTAATACATTTTTTGGTAAAATATTTTCTCCTTTAGGTCATGTTACCAAGTATAAGGAATTAGGCACATTGTTATAGTTAACACTGAAGAAATGTATCCGTTTGGAAGAGTAGAAATATGTAATTCTTTTAAGGACAATGGCAGATGGTAGGGTATTGTTGGGAACAAAGAAGGTGATCAAACTGCCCTTAACAAATGGCTACAACTTTTTTTAGAAATGTATTTTGTAGAATGAAAATCTGCCACTCAAACCAAATAGTTTTTTAATGCAGTTTCTCGGAGAGGACATTAGCACTAAATGCCCTGCATGTGATGGGAATGAACACCAGTTAATTACAGATCAATGTGTTTTTAATTAGCCATGGGGAACTTTTTGAAGACAAAATATTATAAGAAATATGACAAGGTTGTCAATGCCAACAATTATTTTATATGCAGGAGATATTTTTAGTGGCAGTTTAGAAAAAGTCAAGCACCTCTGCAATGTCTGCCAATGGAATTACTGTGCAACACTGCAAGAGCTTTGACAAGATGCTTTTCAAGCAAGAGTCCATTAATAACTTTATTAATAAGATCTTTTGCCCTCCTGCATTCAAAACATTCAAACTCCAGGCATTAATGGTGCCAGACTTCCTATCACTTCCATCGAGATTAATTACAATAAAATACCCCAATAACCCACAGAAGTCTATGAAATGAGGATGCACCTAGTAAATTCCTCACTGCTGTATGAATTGCCAAAGCAAGCCCATCCCTCCTCATACCATGAAACACACATTTTTGTTTATATTTATGTAGATGCTATTTTATGTTAAATGGAGGTAAAAAACAGTTCCTTTAATAAATTACCCCCTTTGATTAGAATGCCATGCTAGTTGTTAAAACCAAAGTCACAAGGGGTTGCAGAAGAATAAGAAATAACAAACTCAGCCCATTGCTTAAGAGCCTTCCCAAAAATAGCACATTTTTACATAACATTTCCAAAATTAACATTATTGCAGAGCAGAATATTTGCACCACAACGTTATACCCATTTCCTGTGCTTTCATTAACTGCTTGAGAGGGAATGCAGTTTGGGAGAAAATCAGCCAAGAGGCCAAATCTCACACCTTCTCTGCTCTGGTGTGAAAAAGCACTTAAATGCATGAAGACCACAAAGGAGCCTTTAATTGGAGCCAAATATATATGCACTGTGTTTTAAAGCTTCAAAGGTTCTTTCACAATGTATCACAGATCAGAATGCCCTACATTCCTACAAGTGCAAGCTTTTCCTATGAAAGAAACCATTAAACACAAACCAGAAGAGAGAATGGGGGGAAACATGATGGTCTGTCATAGACCCCTTCCTTTCCAAAAACTTTAACTCATTCCACTCTGGTTCTTCCTCTAGGGAGGGAGAATACCATGATAATCAGCCCTTTACTGATGATAAGTATAATGAAATTACACTTATATAGATAAAGAACAAGTAAACCTTTTTTTTTTCTATCTGTAAATTTGCTCTAAACAGCCCCCCAGATTAATGTACCTTAGTCCCTGCTGCAAGTCTGCTCTGGTTTCTGTGTTATCAGCAGCTTGTTTCCTCTTCTTCCTGGTGCAGAGTGAAGCCCCGCCCCATACTATGCATACTATGACATAGCAGAGACCAGTGTGTGCAGCACCTTTTGCTTGGGGAAACTAGCTTACTAATGCACACACTGGCTCCCTCTTCCTCTCTATTGTGTAACAGCAGCAAATGGACTGCTCAGTAAACTAAGGGGCGGGGTTTCACTCTGCACCAGGAAGAAGGGGAAACAAGCTGCTGATAACACAGAAACCAGAGCAGACTTGCAGCAGGGACTAAGGTACATTAATCTGGGGGGGCTGTTTAGAGCAAATTTACAGAAAGAAAAAGAAAAACATTTACTTTTCCTATAAGCTTTCACAGATGTTGTCATTGTTGGAGTTAGCATAGTTATGAACTTTCTTCTTCTCGAGCTGGTCACAGACTGGTCTTAGTTGGGTCAATATATGAATGCTTTGATTGGCTATATTCTATAGCCCTGTGATTGTTCTAATCTTCTGATTGTCTACGGGTGACTGTCAAGAAGTATGCATAATAATAGAGTCATTTTGTTTCTGCTGGGACTCAACGTGATTTGTGTTTCTCTTGGGCTTACAGGATAAAATCAATGGAACCATCTGGAATGAAATTGATGACATTCGTGCTTTCAAAATGTTGGACTTGGATGAGTTAGAAAGAATGTTTTCAGCTTACCAACGGCACCAGGTATGTCTTAGAAAAGTGACTAAAATATCACCTGATGAGCACTTATTTATAGTAAAGAAGATTTTGTCTTTATGGACTCTCATTGTCCAACAGACTTTTGGAAAACTTGTAACCAATGCCTATGTTTTGAAAACAGGATATTACTAAAAAAACTATGTTTGCATTTCTGTGACACTTCTTGGGTCCTCACCTGCCCTGAAGTATGTCCTCCATTAAAATCCAAGGTCCTGTATAACACACAAGATATTTACCCATTGGCACATACAATTTATAATTTTGTTGAATTTTTGATAGGGATTGAAGCCAAATGCCAAGTTCTAGGCCATTTTGGGCACTTTATCACACCGCATCGCGTATTGGAATAACAATCTCCTTGGCCATTAGATTGAAGAGGTGGATATACCCATTTGTGGGCAGTTTAGGGACCTAAATACCTGCTGGTATATACTGTAGCCCTTCCCAAGTGAATACGTATTCAGATTCACATCCTCTTTCGTAGCATAGGATACAACTTTTAAATAAATTGCACAGATCAAAAGGAATCACTACATTAAAATCCCACCCATACAGAAGCATAGCGACATTAAAACTTTAATCGACACAAGGTAACTTCAAAGACCACAGAATGCAGCACCAGTACTGTATCTGTATGTGTATTCCACCATCATCACTTGCAGCCATCCCAGTACACACAAAACTGTTGTTGCCATCAAACAAAAAATCATGGATTCAATCCTTCAACCAGAATGTGACCTCCCACAAATCCAAGGAAATCTATGTGAAAATGAACATTATTCACCCAAGCGTTAAACAGAAAGAATGCTATAGTCTTTAGAGTGGACACTGCCCTCTAATGGATGTATTCTTGCCCATTATTACTGTAGATAGTTTATCAATTACAGAACAGCACATGTGTAATTATTTTGGGGGTTATTTAATAAATTTTAATTTTTCTGGTTGGGTTTTTTGGGGCAAAAACCCAAATATTTTGTTGGAAAAAAAAAACGTTTTTCAAAATGTATTATGCTCCAGTGCTGCAAAAAGCCAGAATCCATAAATCCACCATCTCAGACCTGTCAAAGTCATGTATAAATGAATGGGTTATGCACCTATCCCAATTTGAAGATATCATAGTTTGTGCTTGTGTAACCTTGTTATGATCTTATGGGGGGCCCTGGCAAAACGTTGGACTTCAAGGGAAGTTAAACTGAAAACGTCCAAGCACTGCTGTAGTTATTGGCTGTAAGAAGGTAATTACAGGTCTCACTGGGCCCTTCGGATAAATCACTAGTCTACTGCCCAGTCGTCACAGTTTTTGGTAACTTACCTGCAGGATTTAAGAGGCCCCTGGGGGTTACTTGAGCTAAGACTGACTTACTATAATTTATTATAATTGGAGAGAGGAATTCACATTCAGTCCATAGCAGATGATTCGATCATAACAGGAGGTATCATTGGGAATGCTGGGCTGCAGATCTGCGGTGCTGGAACAAGTCTTTCCTCCATACCGCTGTCTCGCCGCGGTAGCTGAATTATTCCCCCCTCACCAGAATTGTATGAACCGTATGTTTGCCTGCATGAATCTGCCATTTGGCTGAACATTGTATGGAATCCTTAAAATTCTTGTTTTGTGAGAAAATTTCAGAGTTGCAGTCATAAAAACCACAATGTAATTATTAAATTGTTTGCGAGCAATTACAGCATTTATGCATTGAAGTCATATAGCAGTTTGTTCATGAGTGCATTTCCTTCTCAGCCTTATGGCACACTACTCTCTATGATAAAAAAGCCCATAAAGATGGTTAAAATTACATTTTCTCATAGTTCAAAAGGAAAAAAACTGTTTCTGGTTGGACATACCCTTTAAAGATTGAACACAGGACTCACTCTTAAAGATGCAAATACAGACAGAGAGAAAATCAAAATGTTTTTGTCCTGATGCTGAGATCATATTTTAATGCTCTTGGGGAATCATAGATAGATTCTACTTTATGCAAATCAGTTCCACAATGATAATTCTAAACTGCTGTCAATGTTATCTCTGTTTCTAGTTAGCTCAAGAGTCATGGAAAGTTAGATGCAACATTAAGGGGCAGAATTATTAAGGTTCAAGTTGTTCTTCCCCATGAAAATTCAAGTTTTCGAGTTGGTCAAAACTCACATTTTCGGGTTGAAAAAAACATTGATTAATTCGAGTTTTTGAGTTGCGGGACTCAAATTCACTGGATCGGGTTTTAGCCATTTGAGTTTTTTTTTAAATAAGATACCATTCAAGTTTCAAGTTAATTTGAGGTGAAAAAAACTCAATCTTTGATTAATAACCCCTAAAAAATCATTGTAAAAATGTGAAGGTGTGATGTGAGTCATGTGAATGCCCTTCCCTTCAAGACTGAGACAGAAGGACAAAATGTAGACAGGACAAGATGTAGACAGTTGAGCAAGATGTAGACAATAGGACAAGATGGA
>CM044439.1:23661227-23677632 GCA_024363595.1 Xenopus borealis | reverse complement strand
TAGGAAAAAGCTCATTGATACATAATCAGTGTATGTGTCCAGCAACCATAATGCTTTTGCTTAGAGGCTCCACTATAGTTGCTATGAAGAAGCTACTGAGTGGTCCCAGGAATGCACTAGGGCAGGAGGGTCACTTTGCATAGAAAATAGCATGTTTGTTGCATAAATACATAAATACTCAGTAGCTGAGGTTGCAGGTGTCAATCGAGTTCATATATTCGGCCCATTATTTCCTCCAAACATCAACTAAAAAGCCCTGGGGCAATTCTGTTCTTCTGTCTACAGCCTTCCTTGGGAATTGCCTCTCCCTGCCACTAGAGGGCCACCTCCTAATAAAACAGTAAACACTTTGGTGATTACCTGTATCACACTGCCACCTTGTGGCTGAATATAGACGGAGTTGACAACCTTAAAACGTAATAGGGGCAATTTTGGTGAATTCATGCGCATTGTGATAAATGATTCCATTAGCAAATACATTTTCCTTTACGCAAATGGAATATAGTGTTTGGAGCAAACTGAGCGTGTCCAAGCCTGGAGGTTTAAAGGACCAGTAACATCAAAAAATGAAATTGTTTTAAAGTAATAAAAATATAAAGCATTGTTGCCCTGCGCTGGTAAAACTGCAATGTTTGCTTCAGAAGCACTACTATTGTTTATATAAATAAGCTGTTGTGTAGCCATGGGGGCAGCCATTCAAAGGAGAAAAGGCTCAGGTTACACAGCAGATAGCAGATAAGATCTGTAGAACATAATGTTATCTGTTATCAATTACTTATCCTGTGCCATGTAGCCTTTTTTCAATTTCCGCCATTGCTATTTAGCAGCTTGTTTATATGAACTATAGTAGTGTTTCTGAAGCAAACAGATCTGATTTAACAGCGCAGGGCAACACTATAGGATATTTTCTTTACTTTAAAAACACATTTTTTGGTGTTACTGTTCCTTTAAACTGAAAGAAGGAAGTCTGATACAGAAGCCCATGTGTACACAATAGAAGGAAAGAAATACAATGTTTCTTTTGACAGAGGACTCAGAGCAGCATTACTTTGAGGGTTTATTGGTGTATTTATATAGACCTTTCTGATAAAGCTTAATTCGTTTTAAACTCTCCTTTTCCTTTAACATGAAATCTCCTTTCCTCTAATCTGTTTGGCTCCCTTGTGCCTAATGAAAGGATATACTGATATTAGGGAGTTATTATATGAATCTCTTATATATTTATACATAGTGATCATATCCCCACTTTTTTAGCTTAGTTGTCTGTCGCTTTTTTTTTTATTTCATTATCGCCCCCTTTAATATAATTATATATATTGATCATATCAGTAAAGTTAATCTAAAGAAGTCAGCTGGAAATGTTGTATATTTTGTTTTGGGTTTCTGTACCAGCCCCAGGCCTCCGCAGCTCCAAAAGATGCCCCAGTAGCTCCCCATCTTCTTTTCTGCTGATTCACTGATTCACATGCTCTGTGCTGATGTCAGTTACTGAGCTTAGGGACCCACTCACAATATACAGTACACATAGAATAGAAATATAGTCCCAATATAAGGCTGATTAGTCATTAATACAGATAATTACTACATGGCAGCACAGAAACCAGTGTAATTAGCATCAGCATTTAAAAATTGGTCCTGTAGCATCAGCTTATATTACAGACAAACCTCATTTTCTGCTGGATAATTAGTGACGACCCCTAAGTAGTGATGGGCGAAACGGGCGCGTTTCGCTTCGCTGAAAAACTCCAGAGAAATTTGCGAATTTTTCGCCGATTCGCGAAAAGAGTCGCTTTTTGACGAGTCGTTTTTTGACGCGCGTCGCGTTGTTTTCGGCGTGTCGCGTCAAAAACGACGCGCGACTCGTTTTTGCGCGGCAAATTTTTTTGGGCGAATTTTTTTGGCAGTTTCGCGAATTTATTCGCCAGCGGCGAATCGCGGGAATTCGCCGCGAATTCACCCCTGGCGAATAAATTCGCCCATCACTACCCCTAAGCTTAGCTTCTCAACAGCTGCTCAGAGCCTACTGAGCATGTGAGTGTCACAGACACTTTCCAAGATGGTGACCCCCTGTGACAAGTTTGAAGTCCTGGATCATTGCTGCTATTGACAAGCTGAAACTTTAGGCTGGTGCAATAAGTTCTCTATATAAAATATGGCATTTTTAGCCACATTCATTTTTAGGATTTAGTTCTCCTTTAAAAGAAAACTATACTCCCCAAACAATGTAGTTCTCTATAAAAATATAATGCATATAACAGCTCATATGTAAAACTCTGCTTCATGTAAATAAACCATTATCATAATAATATACTTTTTCAGTAGTATGTGTCATTGGGTAATCCTAAATACAAAACAAGGGCCGCCCCCCGGGATCCTATGATTCACGGTGCACACAAACAAACCATACATGTTAGGTCACATGAGCCAATTAACAGACAGAATTGTGTCTTTTGCTTCCACACTTCTTCCTGTTACAGTTAGAGTTGAAATATTTCTGGTCAGGTGATCTCTGAGGCAGCACACAGACCATCACTAATGGAGTTCAAGGCAAGGAATGTAAAAAGTTAATATTTACTTAAATATATATATATACCAATTTGATAAGATTCTTTAATATGCCACTTAATTTGATATCTAAATTTGATAAACTATCTGTTGCTTAAGTATTCATTTTGGGGGTATAGTTTTCTTTTAACTGCATCTTCTCCAGTGTAACCAATCCCAACTTGACCAGCCTTTCCCTATAACTGAACACTTCCATTCCCTTTATCAGCTTAGTCACTCTTCTCTGTACTTTGTCATTACTGCCCCTTATATATTTATATATTGTGAACATACCACCCCCCTTACAATAGACCTTATCAAGAGCCCTGCATATCAGAGCCAATAGGCACTCAGCGGACACTATACTTTAATAACAACTAAAGGGCTGCAGGTTAGGGGCAACAAGTTTACTTTACTCTAGTCATCTTTCTCTGCTATCCTTATCTTGCCCTACTGTCTCTATTCCCAGTGCTGTTGTATTGTCCTCTTCTTGCTATACTTTATCCACATTGTCCATTATCTCACTGATTTGTGCGTCTCTAGTAACCTCCTCCATTTTACCCTACTGACTCCATGTTCCCTGTTGTATCCTTCTTGACCTATTGTTTCTGTCTCTTCCTACTGTGCTTTTTCTGTCCCATTGTATTTGCCCCATTGCCTTCTTCTTGACATACTGTTATCATCTTACTCTACCAGGGCTGAAGGGGGGCCCGGCGGTGCTAACAGTTATAACTGAAGTCCTGAAGCCATGAGTTCAATTCTACTGACACTAATGTGGGTTTATTTTTTACTAATCCCCTGGCCACCAATGTTTTATTTTAATACTCTAGAGGCCCCTGCACCACTTTTTTTTTTTTTGGGGCACCGTTTTTTTTAACTTGTAATGGGGGCCCTGGGACCAATGTTTTATTTTTTTTATTTTTTTTTTGGCCCCCAATTTTTTTTAACTTGTAAGGGGTGCCCTGCAGCCAAGGTTTTTAAAAAAAAAAAAAAAATGTAAAAAATATATTTTTGCGGCCCCAATTTTTTTTTATTTTAACTTGTAAGGGGGGCCCTGGGGACAATGTTTTTATTTTAACTTATAAGGGAGCCCTGACCGTCAATATGTACTTTTTTAGTGCTATCTGTGTGGTCTTTTAACTTTGATATGTAGTGGACGGGATCAGGGGTGGGGCTTGGATGCCAGGGTGGGCGGGGCCAAGGGTCATAGAAAATTTTTTTGTGTGGGGCCTCGTGATTTCTAATGGTGGCCCTGTACTCTACTGTAATAATTTGACCTACTGTCTCAACCCTCAACTACTGGTTCGATCTTGCCCTACTAGACCTTCTGTCCCCACTTCCTTTCTACTGACAGATGTGGCTCACAATGTACCTTGTTTTAGGCACTTGCCCAAGGGTATGAGGGTATGAGGGTATGAGGTTTGTAGAACAATTACAGCTGAAGGCCTTCGATTGGTTAGAGTTTCCCAGATACAGTTCTTAATGTTCTTGATGACTTCTTTGAAGAAAATCACATTATTATTTCAACAATCATGGATTATTCCCCATTCACCCCCGGGGTATAACACACCAGACTCTCTTCTCTACTTTTATTTTTAACTTGTTCTGAAAACATTTCAAACCAGGGTTTGATCACTGAAATATGATCAGATCTTTATGACCAGCTGGCTTTCATTTGGGAGACACTGTGCTATTGAGGGCATCTCTTTCCATAGGAATGAAAGTCTTCAATGCAAATACATAGCAGCTTAGTGATGGAGAGGAGGCACCACAATGTGAAGAATGAATCAGAAGCCAGGCCTGGAAACATTTTATATATCAGCTGATCAGGAGACTCACAGGTTCTCCCAATTAATGAATTAAAGGCCACGTAATGAGGTTTTTACTAGTCATAGAGAGAGCTCATTACTATGCGCATATATAAACAACTGCCAGGCTTAATCCTTATACAAACGCTCATTAGCAGCACAGCAGATGTCGACAGAGTTTTATTCCTTGTGTTCATTTCCATGAAATTGTAGTTTTGCCCAAAATGTCACTGTTTGTATGTACTCTACCAAGCCTCATTAATGGGCACTAATTAAGATTACAGTTTGTCCAGACCGAATACATTATCCAGCTCCTAGAATTCTGCATCTTAATCCAATTCAAATAGTAGTGACGGGTATCCATTACACTCCACTGCTGGTGAAATAAAAATACCAGTGTTGTTGTTTGGGCATCACCAATCTGATTGTCACCACATTGCCTTACTGTATCCAAATTGTCCAGATGTCACCACCTCTTTCATAATCATACCCTCCCATCTTAACCAACCTCTGCCATCTTATCCTACTGTCTTCTTGTTGAGCTGTCACCATTTTGTTTTACTGTCTTCATCTTCCCTTGTGTTATCTTTTCCTCATCTTGTGCAAGTATCTTCATCTTTCCCATCTGTCTTCATCTTACCTTACCCTCACCCTACTGTTATCGCCTTACCCAACTCTTGCCATCATGGTCTACTGTCTCTGTATTTTCACACTTTCATTTAACCCTAGTATCTCCAACTTGCTTTACTGTCACCATATTCATCTTTTGTTTCTGTCTCCACCTCGTTCAACTGTCTCAATCTTGTCTTACTGTCCGTTCTATTCAATTGTCAAGTATTGTCCATCATCTTGCCCTACCATCACCATTTCACTCTACTTTTACCACCTTTCCCTACTCTAGTTATCTTGGCCTCTTTCCATCTTTTTCTACTGTCTCCATCTTGCTCTTATGTCACCATCTTGTCCTGCTGTCTCCATCTTACTCTTATTCAATCATCTTCTTTAGTGTATTTATCTTACTTTAATGTCACCATCTTGTCCTGCTGTCTCCATCTTACTCTTGTACAATCATCTTCTTTAGTGTATTTATCTTACTTTAATGTCACCATCTTGTCCTGCTGTCTCCATCTTACTTTTGTACAATCATCTTCTTTAGTGTATTTATCTTACTTTAATGTCACCATCTTGTCCTGCTGTCTCCATCTTACTCTTGTACAATTATCTTCTTTAGTGTATTTATCTTACTCTAATGTCACCATCTTGTCCTGCTGTCTCCATCTTACTCTTATTCAATCATCTTCTTTAGTGTATTTATCTTACTCTAATGTCACCATCTTGTCCTGCTGTCTCCATCTTACTCTTGTACAATTATCTTCTTTAGTGTATTTATCTTACTCTGTCACCATCTCACCCTACTGGGTAACTACTCTTGGCATTGTCTCCTACTGTTACGTTGCCTGCCCTACTGATGCAATCTTGCTTCGTTATACCACCTATATAACATTTTCCCATACCTACTTTCTCCACAGGCCTCAGACTTTCCCATACCTACTCTTTCTCCACGGGCCTCAGACTCCATTCCTGTGCTTTGCAGTCAATTAACCCTGGAAAGTTTTATAAAGAAATCATTCACTTGACTTTCATCTAAACATTTAGAGCTCAGAGTTTCCTTTTCTGTTTGCAAGCCAGATTCATGTGTCTTTCCCTTTCCTTATGTTGATGAATGGAGATGGCTGGAAGCTCAGGAGCAGAAATATTGGGGGTGGACTGACATCTTACCTCAATGAGTCCCATTTTGCTCAAAGAAAGGAGCAGAGGGAGAACCTCTGGCTGGAAAGTAAGGACTGTCAGTTTATTTGTTTTTGACCTGATTCTAATTCTGCTTTGTAGTGTTCCACAACCTGGCTGGCAGGTTTCTACTGCAATTTCCACTGGGCCATCAAGAATGTCATGTGTACAATGCTCCACTGCATATACACTATATCAGGTGAAGGTGAGGGCCCACAAAGAAAATGTAGAATTGGGGGTTAACCAGTCTCCTGTTTTCTTTATGTAGCTCCTCCATTGCTTTCCCCGTGATTGTTCTGATCTGCTCCCTTTGTTTCTACCATCTTTCACTTCTTTCAGTTTTATTTTGCCTTATTCTTCCCATCATTCCTCTTCTATATTTCTTCTCTCCATTTGTCTCTTTACTCCCTAATCCCCTATTCCTTCTCCTTTTTGGCATTATTATTTCCTCATCCCATCTCTTCTCTCCTTTCTGTCTCATATCCTCTTTCTTTTGTTGTTCTGTCCCCCCCCCCCAACTGTTTGGCCTTACTCTCATTTATCCTCTTGCCTTCTATATTTATCATCTCCTTCCATTTCACTGTTCCCTAACCCTTTCCCTTCTCCTCTCTTTTTTGGTTGCTCACCCACTCTCCTTTCCTCGCCCAACTGTGTGGCCTTACTCCCCCCCCATTCTCCCTCTTCTATATTTCTCATCTCCTCCTCATTTGTCTCTCTACTCCCTAAAGGCCATAGATGTAACAATTCCTATCTTTCCTGGCAGGGAATTTTGGCCACTGTATATCCTGATATAACACCAATGAGAATGCTGCTCACCAAAAACAATCAAAGGTGCATTAAACTGGCCATTGAAAATGCTCCCTCCCAGCACTATGGTAGCCATGTGGCAGTGATGTTACATAGAGAGAATATCTGGCCATTTTGGCCCAATAATACAACACTGGAATCACACATCAGGAGGACAGACTGTCTTTTTGTGGTTATGATGGATAAAAATGGGGTTTACCCTTCCAGTTCCAGAAACACAGAACATGAAACCACATACAGAACAGCTAGCATTTTAATGTTTTCATGTTAACAAGAGCATGGATTTATGGAAGTTTCATGGAAAGGCTGGGCATGTGCCAGCAGAACCCTACCCACCTGAATGCATAATGGCAACAGTAACGTTTGGTGAGGGAGGAATAATGGACAATAATGATAGGGAGTAATTCCTTTGGTTTGAGAATGGGACATTGGGCAGACAGGTTCCCCCCGGTTCAACATTTATATGTGTTCCATGAATACCAGTGGGAGCCCCACAACCATGCGACAGTAACTAGGGTGCAAGAATCGTTGTAATTGTTCATTTTATTTAACTAAAAATATATATTAACTTCTCAATCTTATTCCTATAAATAGAACAAACAAACTCATGCGGATGGTGTTGCAGCCCCTGCAATACAGAAAGGGTTAAAGCCAATGAGGTTAAGAGCAGCGGGAAGCCATGGAACACTGTTGATTTCATACGTCCCATTTAACTAAATATTTAGAGATTCCTTTCTCTGTGAGCGACAGCTCGGCGGGTCTCTGTGACAGAGACGTGAGAGAGAGAGAGTAATGCGAGGGATCTACACATTGCTTTTACTCCTGTAACTTATAGATACATATTGGCCTCTCACGCTTCTCAGATACATATTTGAGGGCAGTTGAAACGATGATCTATAATCATATGAGGACTTGGAGCCACTTGGAAATCCTCCCACCAGCCTGAGACTGGGATTCAAGTGTTGGTAATGGAAATTCTTACCTGCACCACCACTCCCTAGCTATGTTACACCTCAAAATAACTGGTTGAGTGGCACTCACAAATACAGCAGTGGTGTAAATGAGGCCTCTCTCGTTTCGTTAAGATATAAGGAGTCATGTTTATGTTCTGGGTATGGCTTAACATGCAAAACGTGTGAGCCCAATGAATACAGAGTTGCCTGCCTTCATCAGTGCTGGATTCATGGGGGATATGGGGGCCCTGACTTATTATGCATTTTCAATCAGCCCCTTCTCAACCCAAACCCAAAGGTAGGAAGGGACATCATTTTCCCTCTCATTCCTTCTTGGATATGTGCGCAAAAAAACCCCAAAAAACATTTCATGAGTACATTTTAAACTTGTGAGCGCATTTTTAAAAGCGGTGTGCGCAGGTCAACATAAAGGCAACATTTTTAACAAAAAAGGGGAACTAACAAGAAAATGAAAATTTAATAAGTTTCATCAAACTGAAATAAGAAACGTTCTAAATATAATCTATTAAAATTTTAGAAATAAGTTTATCTTCACAATTCTTCTCTCAGCATCTGTTTCTCTATATTCTGTCTTCATTCAGGAGTTGGGTGTCAGATGAATGATCCAATATATCTTATAGGAGGCTCCTTTTGCCTAGGAGCTGTATTAGAGCTCACTCTATTAAAATCACTAGACATCATGTCTCTCTACATGCAGGATTTGTGCAAAAGGCAGTTTTTTTTTTAGATTTTGTTTGTACTGGAATTAGGGTTGCCCCTAAAAAAAAAAAATGACTGGCAAGTGGTGGGGGCGGGAACAAAAGGGGTTTGGCCGTGATGCAAAAAGGGGCAGGATGTGGCACAAAAATGGGCGGGGCTGCAGGGGCAATGACACAAAAGGGGAGGAGTCACATTGACATTGGCCAGAAGACTGAGAAAATGTAGGCTTCCAGAAAAGGACCAAGGAATTTTGTTAAGGGTATTACAGATTTACCGGCAACTACATTGCCGGTAGATTTGTAATACCGGCCCTGATCTTGGCAGGTGTTTTACCAGCTAGGCCAGTACAATACCGACAGGGTGGCAACTCTAACTGTAAACCCTATCAATTATCTGAGTGAGCTATAATACATCTGCAAGGAAAGGACCCCCCCCATAAAGATTTATTGGGTCGATCTGACACCCAACTGCTGTATAAAGACAGAATGAAGAGAAACAGATGCTGAGAGAGGAATAATGAACATAAAACTTGATTAATTCAGAAATAACGCAGAATATTGAACTGATTGTATTTAAAAAGTTTCTTTCAGTATAATGAAGTTTATATTAAGTTTTCATTTTCACGATAGTTCCCCTTTAACACAATTTGTTGTGTGCGCTGGCCTCAATTTATGTGTGTGAGCTTAGAGGGAACATTGGACATAAAGACATGAGCCTGCACCCTTAGCGGGCATCAGAGATGATTTAAGTGGCCATACACGCAAAGATCCGCTCGTTTGGCGCTATCGGGGTGATCCGATCGTGGGCCCTAGGGAGGCCATACGGGTGGTCGGATCGCTGGACCACATCAACAAATAGATGCGGCCGCAATCCAACTGGATTTTTAGTCCCACCCAATCGACATCTGGTCGACTTTCAGGCAAATTTCGATCGGTGAAGCCCGTCAGAGGGCCCCAATAAGCTGCTGACTTGGTCTGTCGGCAGCTTTTATCGGCTTGTGTATGGTCACCTTAAGAATTACTACTCCACTACTGATGATGCTAGCTGCCTGGAGCCCAGTGCACAAATGAAATTATGTGAGCTGCCCATGTTTCAACCTGAACCCACCCAACCTATGGGTTGCACATCAGTAGTAGGTATCTTTAGTCTCATCCCAGTTATGGAGCAACAGTGGACAAAAGTCACAATGAGGCCCTGTACTTACAGTCTATACCAGTGATTTTCAACCTTGTGCCTGCAGCTGTTAAGGAACTACAAGTCCCACAATGCAATGAAGGAGTCTGACAGCCACAGTCAGGCAAATGCATTGTGGGACTTAACAGCTGGAGGCACAAGGTTGAAAATCACTGGTCTATACAACAGTAAGGACAGCGTTGAATAGTATCTGGCAATGAAGATCTGCCTCCAGCATGGGGTGGTGGGTGCAGCTAAGCTTTGGACAGAAGTGCTCTTTGCATGTGCACTAAAGTGTGTGCTCTTGCAGGTCTGGCCAGAGCCATAGCAAATGACCCCATAAAATATTGCATGGAAACTTAGGGTCCCCAATAGTACCTTCCCTTTGGCATGTTATTCCCTGGATTCCATACAGAAATAAAAGCATAGTCTTGTAGGGAATTAATGAATTGGAAAGGCATGTAACATTAGTGTTGTGTCTAACTAAGGTTTAAGAAAAAAGTTCATCTGCATGGCACAGCGCCCCCACCAGGTGGAGGAGGAACCTGTAGGATATGCACGCAGGGCAACTACATCGCAAGCAGGAGAAAGATACAAGGGCAGTGGTAGATGCACAGGCTGACATGCTGGTGATAGTCTTGTGCCAACAGAGTGACTAGTAGGGTGGATGTTTTTAGAATTAAAGTATTTACATCAGAGACATACGAGATACTTTCCTTCAGATCCCCCGAGTATGCTATAAGCTGTATAGGGCTGCCGTATACAGGGTTTCATAAAGCATTGAAGAAGGGGTTGATCACTGGATCCAACAACACGGTATCTAGTAGTGATAAGTGTAAAGATGATGAGTTTCGAAGGGTTTTCAAGACGGCTCAGCAAGGCCATTTGCTTTAGACTAATTGCTACAAGATACCGTTTATCATGACCCCAAGTTCTTCATCCAGGCGCTACACTAACAGCAATGGCCGACCTTTTACTCCACCCTCTGGAAATCCCCCCTTTGGCCTCCTGTCTTGCTCACAAGCTTCACCTCCTCAATCACAATGTCGTGAGTGACTGCCTTGCACATGTCGTACACTGTCAGAGCAGACACACTGGCTGCTGTCAGGGCTTCCATTTCCACTCCGGTTTTACCGCTGGTGCGGCACTTTGCCTCAATCTCCACAGCGAATTGAGACTCGTCCAGCTTTAACGAGACGGCAACTTGACTTAAGGGGATGTTGTGGCACAGCGGTATCAGTTGGCTGGTCAGCTTGGCCCCCTGAATGCCGGCAATCTGTGCAACTGTCAGTACGTCCCCTTTCTTTAACTGATTGGCCTTTACCAAGTGGAAGACTTTTGGGCCCAGGCGGACCACTGCTGAAGCAACTGCCGTACGAGTTGTGTCAGACTTATCTCCCACATCTACCATCATCACCTTCCCTTGCGGATCAACGTGGGTCAATGAAGTGGAGTCTCTGTGCATTTCTGTTTGGTCACAGGCAAAACTAACGGGGTACAGTTTATCGGAAGACACGTCTGTATTAAGGCACATCGACTGAGGGGTGACAACCCCCCGCTGGCTACAATAAAGTCGCTGCTGAAGCACCTTACAATTAGTCCGTTTGATGCTCAATAATGAAAGTGGCACTGGATCACTGCCCCTACTTCTACATGAGGGTGGTGTTTGGATACTCGATACTGCTGTCCAATTCGCAGTATCTGCGCTCGCTTTTTCAATTTGTCCTCCTGAGTGCTGAACAATAGTCGGAGTGCCCCGAAATAGCTCCACAGGTCTTGATCCACCAACTGAAAGACAAAATAAACCAAATATCAGCATTTGCTTAGCGTTACGGAGGAACAAAGCGAGACGTTCTCAATGTGATGGAAGGGTATTAACAAAGGAACACAAATACGCGCATTTATCTTGCCGACGTCCAATCACCCGCTATTCCCCCACATTAAACATTTTTTATCAGCTCCAGCCGTTATTTACACAATTCTGCATTCCTTCAGCGTGACTCTGCCAACCCCAGTGAGAAAGTTATGACAACGAGGCGGTGATACAGTGAGGCGCTCATTCTGGTATTCAGCAACTGTATACAATGTAGCGACCCCACTGAGCACTACAACCCGAGTGTCAGCCTCTCCGGTACCTCAGTGAGTGATCAGTGAGCGCCAATAACTGCAGCGCAGAATCTGAAGTTACGGGAAAAGGTGGCTATACTGCAGTTTTATTTTTTCAATTCAAAAGAATATACAATAACAAGAAAAGAAGAAGGAAGAAAGAAAAGAGAGAGAGACAGAGAGAGGGGAAAGAAAAAAGAGTGTGAGGCAAGGACATTATGATATGGCAACGCAAAACTCAAGTACACTCAAATATTTTGCAGATCCAGCCACATCCCCCAATGGAGGCTATATTGCTCTTTAAAGGAGAACTAAAGCCTAATAAGTAGAACTAGGCTACACATGTTGCAACTCATGTTTTGGGCTTGTACCTGTCTAAGACCACACAGTCATTCAGCAGGGAAGATCTGTGCCCCATAAAATGCCCCCAGTAGCCCTATCTTCTTTTCTGTGGCTTCCCTGCACATGCTCTGGGCTGCTGTCACTTACCTGAGCTTAGGGACCCACTCACAATATAACACTCACAGTCAGGGGCGTAACAAGAGCACATATGGCCCCACACCAGAAAAATTTTAGGAGGACCCAGCATGCAAAGGAGCTCCTGCTCACACCTGCCCCAGGGACAGGGGGGTTGGTACACTATAGAGGGGAAAAAGACCCCCCACCCCAGGGTCTGCTTTCTCTATAGTTTTGCCAGTGCTGCTAACAGTATAAGGCTGATTAGTAATGAATTCACATATGATTATATGGCAGCATAGAAATCAGTGAAGTCTGTATCAGAATTGATTCATAATCAACTCTATAGCATCAGCTTCTATGACAAATGAATCTCACTTTTTGCTCGACGAATTCACTGACCCTAAAGCTTAGCTTCTCCCCAGTAACTGCGAAGACCTGGATCATTACTGTTATAGAGCTGCTCATCTGGGCTGATATAGCAAGTACAGAATATAAAATACAGTATTTCTATTTTAAAAGAAACTTTGTACATTGACATCTTATAAATTGATTATTGCAGGTTCAATTCGCTCATCCAGCGTTCTATGAAATGATTCTATCAGCGAAGTCCCAAATACCTGGTGGGACACAAGAAGAATATCTTTGTGAATGTACCATGTACAGCAGCCTAAAGCACCCGAACACAAGCCCCAAGTTGTCCTGTTCACTAGTCAGGATAAGAATCCAAGACATGCTGGGTAATATATGGGCCACGGTGCTGTACCATTTATTGGGTAGTCAGTAAAGATGAAGATAATGCTAACCTATGACTGCCCTACAGCCCCATGCAACAACTGAAGGAGGGAATCGAATCGGTACCTTCCCTAAATCACCCTGTCCTCATTTAGCCCAAGATCTGGGCTTCATTTCCAACAAGAGAACGCTCCCCTCGGTCTGAGCATATAGGTCGCACACCAATGATAATCTTTTAATCCATTTATCTCGTTTCTATAGCTGGGGAATTTCCTCTGCTGAGGCACGAGTACTGCGTGTCCTAATCCAATTACACAGATTAGAAACATCACCAGCGGCAACGAATCAAACATCACAAGACTCGCCAACAGAGGAGAGATACCGGACCAGATAACCGGCCCATCTTGCGTCTCTTGAAATAATTATGAGAGAACATAATAACAGCAAGTAAAGCTCAATGGACAAGCGTCACAGCTCCACTCACTGGCAAAATCCAATATGCCAACAAACGTATATAAAGGGACCTTTAGGTCAACTTTTAGTATGTTATAAAATTGGATTTCGATTGGTCTTTTTTTTTTAATAGTTTGTTTATTATTTAGATTCTTCTGACTCTTTGCCGCTTTCAAATGGGGTCACTGATCATCTTTTTATTCAATCAATGCATGATTGCTAGGGTAATTTGTTGACAAACCCAAATAAGCAATGCCCCTATACGTACTGATTTTGTCACCCACCAATCAGGATCATGGGGCGATTCTTCATCTGGGAGATATTAAACATACCTGGAGATTGGAACACAAGGAAAGGTATTAGTACCCCCATTCTACACAAAGCACAGTACCAGTTGCTAAGCGATGCCCCTCCCTTACTGGTATGAAAAAATAACTCCTTCACTGGAGCGACTGAACTTGAAGGACTTTGTCTTTTTACAACCCAATTTAACTATGTAACTGAACCTAATTAGTGGTGTAAATAAGATACACCAGTCTTTGTATGCTCACTTATGTCAAGAGTCTGAGGGGTCTGTACAATCACTATCCAGCCTGTATTTATTGGTCGTGCTCCTTGCTGGAGTACCGGGGAACAAGGGGAGAAGAAAGTCAGCGGCCAGTGCAGGCACAGACTGAAAGTGAGCCTCGTCAGCTTGTTACACTTTACTGCACTCGTGTGGGTTCTTGTAGTAAAGGTTTCAGATCTATTCTGGATAAGGGGCACCATGCTGGTGCTAGAAGTTTTGACACAATGTAAATAGAAAAATTGTTCTCCCAACCGTAGCATGTGGAACCATTAGAAATTCAGCTTTTTGCCCGACTGCTACATATCTATATTGGTGAATGTAAAAGCTATTCTGGCCACAGGTGCAGCCACCAGCCAATCAGGAGGAGGAGGAGCTGGCTGTGCCTGTGTGAACAGCTTAATGCAAAATAGCCTTCACTTACCTGCATGCTGCTTCTTCTTCCTCCCCACAGCAGCCCCTATGATCTGTATCAGCTCTTCCTCGTTGACTTCTGAGCGTAGACAGTCTCTCAGGGACACTTCGGAATTTCCAAACAGGCACACCTAGTTTTAAGGAGAAGAACAAAGCAGAAATTAGCGGCTCTCATCCCAACATGCAATGGGCAAGAAGGTCAAAACCATGTAAGTGACATACATTAACTAGTAGGGATAAGTCTAAAAGGACCGGACTTGCCAAGTCATCTTGCTTCACCACTCATCTGTGAGGCTTCTTCAGTTCCACTAATTCCCCCAGGAAAGGGTAATACCAACATAATAATCAACCTCAATGGCTCCAATGAACCTGCGCAGGTGTAACCTAAACCCCATTGAGGTGCCATTGTTTAAAAGATCCCCTTGATCCAATCACAACAGTACCATGAAACCTCTGGGGTAATGATGTTAACTCCTTATTACAGTGATTGGCAAGAAGAACATTGCTTTGCCGTTGAGTTGTTTGGTTGGAACAGTTTCTGTCTCAATGTGCTGCTCGGTTGGAGAACCACAGGAATGAAATGTTTGTTAAACACACTCTTAAATGTTTCCAATGCTCCAGTAACATATGGCATGACCATATTATTATGTCTGCTGTGCGTCAGTCTGGTGTGTGTGTTAGGCCTCAATGCACTGACTAAAGCCAAGTCTCGGTAGCAGAGTGATTTCAAAGTGGATTCCTTGGATCTGGTTGTCCAGAGTTCTGATAACCCCCCAGTTTATGTTCTGATTATACAGATCGGTATGAGTGGGTTTTCCCAGTATTCTGTATGCACTTTGCAGTTTATGAAGCTGAAGTTCACTTCTAGCAGTAGAAGCAAATCTATTTGATATCATCTTTGCAAGGATTCCGATGTCCTGGTTCATTAGAGTTTTTGGTCCGAGTCAGTAAGCCTTGGATCTCTTCCTGGTTTATGTACAATTCTTACATGAGTATTTAAACTTGAATGAAGAGATTCATCTTCCAAAGGAGAGACTCTTTCTTCAATTTCTGAAATTTGTGTTCCTAGTGAGGTAAGTATTCCTTCAATCTCTATAATAACTGCACAGCATGTTGGGACTTAATAGTGGATTTCACAAAGCGGGCGCAGAGCTAAGCTAAAGTGCCTCTGTTCACCTAGGTGGAAGACTTTACAGCGTACCTTTAGATTTCCATCTGCTGTGAGTCGCAGCCTGTTGCACGAGCCGCAGAAGTGCTCAGACATTGATGTGATGAACCCAATTTGTCCTTCAAAATGTGGCACCTTGTAATTCTGGTATAAAAAACATGCACTTAATCACTTACAATCATTCATAAGTCATACATTATTTAAAGGAACAGTGGAGAGTTGAATTGGACTCTTAAAGCCATTTTGTGAAATGAGCAAGCTCAGCTTAAGTGAAGGCTGGTGGGAGAAGGAGGGTTCTAGATAACACATACCTTTGATGTGCTAGATGCTTCTGCTGGCAGGGTTTCCAGTTCAGGCCACTTTTGACGGATGGTGTCCAACATCTCTTGATAACTCACCATTTTCTTGAAGTTCCACTTATTGCCTAGTAAAGAACGAAGGCATTAATATACTCACTTGCACCTCCAATACCCTTATCATTTACAGTAGGGGGTACATTATCCCTTATAATACATGAGTGATACTCAAGCGTTCCCTGTTTAACTCAACCTGCAGCCTTGCGCCTTTATATGTTCACACCCCTCAGTGACTTCTAATCTCCTTATCATTTACAGTAGGGGGTACGTTATCCCTTATAATACATGAGTGATACTCCGAGTTCCCTGTATAAATCAGCCTGCAGCCTTGTGCCTTTATATGGTCACAGAACAACCCC
>CM044439.1:23606711-23631016 GCA_024363595.1 Xenopus borealis | reverse complement strand
AAACGAGTAAAACATTAATTTAGATATAAAGAAATGCGATTGGTACCACTAGATTCGGTCTCTTCTTCTTGGGTTCAGTGGCCTTTTTTTGCTTTGACAGAGTCCATATTGTGTGAAAAACAAATTCTCCATCCTTAGAAGTGGAGGCCAATGGTCCCTTGCTGTGTTCCATTGTTTTTCATCCAACCTGCAACTTAACAGCTGTTTTTAAAATACCAACTCCCAGCTCCCCTACCAGCCTTAATTCAATACAGCCTTAATTCAATACAATGATAGCATTGTTTTTGGAACAGTTGAGCCTGATGGAGCATATTTCTTTGTGCTGACAGTTAATATGGACCAATAATATTTTCTAGTGGTAAATCACTTGGTTTTTAGATTTTACAGTAAAATGACCCATTAGAAATGCTGAGGAGCCAGCTTTTATTGGATTGAGCCATAATATCATCTCATGGTGGGACGGGTCTGACGGGGCTGTTACTGATTTCAATGCAAGAAATAAGAATGTTCATCTTAAAGCAGATGAAACTTTTTACAAATATATGAGAATAATACAGCACTGGTAATCCTGGTGTTAGAAACAAAGCTAGAGTTATAAAATGGGCTAATTACCCCTTCAATTCCTGGGGAACAAAGATGAAGAGAACTCTCTATAGACTCTGACATTCTGTATCTCTGGTTAATTGGCTACATGGTTACAAACGTGGCTGGGTTACAGGAAACATGCAAAGGTTTTTAATTGAATAAATGGGAATTTGCATAATTCATCTACATGGAAAACGCTTTAATAATGATGCTAAATTGGAGCTTTAATCAGCCCCGTGTGTGTGTGTGTGTGTGTGCGCAGCTCCTGCTTACATACCTAAATACATGGCATATGATAGGCAGATACAATCACATGTCCTTTTAAGTCATGATATAGAAATGCAAATGAGCAGAATGTTCTCTCTGCAGATTTAGAAATCATTCCAAATTAAATTAGTTAATAAGTCTGGGGAAACACGTTGCCACATTAATTATGCAGAATAAAAAAAAAACACAGAATAAACATCAGATTTATAACATGAGTGGGGTTTCTTCCATAGAATAAATAAATACTTTTGGGGTTGAAGCTCAGCACCAATCAGCAAGTAGTATTTTCAGGTCAGTTATGCAAATGCCTGGTTGAGTGCTATGGTTATTGGGCCTGCTGTACACTTAATGACATTTGTTACATTATCCCATTAGTATTCCCCATGTGCTGGATTTTTTTATGTTCTGTGGCTGTACTCTATGTACTAATGCACACCTGTCCCTCTACCAACCAGCCCCAACCCCACCCTCTGCGTCAACAATTATATCCCTGTGCCTGACCCACCATCACTGGCGGGGACAGTACGCTAAGATGGAGACAGTAAAACAGGATGTAGACAGTAGGACAAGAAGGGGATAGTACAGAAAGAGGGAGACAGTAGGGAAAGATGGGGACAGTAGGGCAAGATGGGGACAACAATGGTGACAGTAGGACAGGATGGAGACCGTAGGACAAGAGGGAGACAGTAGGGCAAGATGGGGGCAGGATAGGGACAATAAGGCAAGATGGGGACAGTAGGACAAGATGGGACAGTAGGTCAAGATGGGGAAAATAGGAGAAGATGAGGACAGTAGGGCAAGATGGAGACAGTTGGACAAGATGAAGACATTAGGGCAACTTGGGGACAGTAGGGAAAGATAAAGACAATAGAACAGGATGAGGGTAGTAGGGAAAGATGGAGACAGTTGGTAAAGATGGAGTCAGTAGAGAAAGATGGAAACAGTATGGAAAAATGGAGACAATAAGACAAGATAAGAACAGTAGGGCAAGATGGAGACAGTAGGGCAAGATGAGGACAGTAAGGCATGATGGGGACACAATGTGGACAATAGGACAGGATGGTGATCGTAGGGCAAGAGGGAGACAGTAGGACAGGATGGAGACAATATGGCAAGATGTAGATAGTAGGGCAAGATTTGACAGTAGGGAAAGATGGGAACAATATGGAAAGATGTAGACAGTAGGGAAAGATGGGGGCAGTAGGGCAAAATGGGGACACCAATGGAGACAGTAGGACAGGATGGAGACAGTAGGGTAAGATGGGGACAGTAGGGCAAGATGAAGACAGTAGGTCAAGATGGAGACAGATTGGGAAAATGGGGACAGTAGGACAAGATGAGGACAGCAGGGTAAGATGAGGACATTAGGGAAAGATGGATAAAGTAGGGCAAGATGGAGACATTAGGGCAAGATGGAGACATTAGGGAAAGATGGGGACTATAGGACAAAATGAATACAGTATGGACAGGTTTTTGGATAATAGATCCTATATCTGTAAAACTCAATATTATTGAAAAGTGAAGACGGACAGGGGCTGCTGTGAGGGGAGTGAAACTGCTTCAAGATGATGTAATATCTACCCTCTTACAGGTGGAACACACATTTCTAAACAGAATAATACCCCCCCCCAAAAAAAATTTCTACATATATGTAAATGTTAAGTTAGCAAACCTGTAAGGTTGAGCAAAACTCTTCAAATCATGAGACTGAACAAAACTCCAGTAGCATAAAGGATAAGTAAACCAAATGAGTGCCACCTACTGTTCCTTTTTCGGCAACAGGCCACAGCCAGCGAGTGATATTCTGAGACAACTTGCAATTGGTTTTCAATTTTTATTATTTGTGAGTTACTTAACTTTTTATTCATCAGCTCTCCAGTTTGCAATTTCAACAGTCTGGTTGCTAGGGTCCAACTTGCCCTAGTAAAAATGCTTTGATTTGAATAAGAGACTTGAATATAAGTAGGAGAGGTCCTAAATAGGAAGATTATTAATAAAAAGTAGCAACAACAATACATTTGTATCCTTACAAAACATTTGTGGTTTAGATGGGGTCGGTGACCCCCATTTGAAATCTGGAAAGAGTCAGAAGCAAAAGTCCCCCCCCCCTCTCTATAATAAACCTTTTTTTCAGGTGCACCCCCTACATATCCAAAGGACACATTTCCCCTTCCATCCCAAGTAGTACATCCCATACAAAGTTATATGTGACCTCAATTGATGGTGTAACAGAGAGCCCAACAAACCGTTGGTGTTAATGAATCCAGAAAGTGAGATGCAGAACCGGAGACACAGGACTTTTCTTTGAGATGAGAGATTGAAGAGAATATTATATTGCACAGTTTGAGACACACGGCTCATGAATCTCTAATATTCTCTCTCTTAGATTCATTTTATTTTTTTCCAATTTGGGTGAATGTTTATAGGATAAGCCTCTCATTTGCATCATGGGAAACAAATGCCTTAATCCCCTTTCTCATGTGAGATTTCATCAGTGTTTCTACATCGTGTCTTGTTTTCTTTACTGCCCTCCTTGTCTTTACTTTTTTGTTCTCCCCTCTTTCTCTATACTGTATGTCTTTTCTTTACATTTTCTTCTTCCTTCTTTCTCCCTCCTCTCTTGTTTCACCTTCCTTCTCTCTACTTCTTTCTCCCTCCTCTCCTCTTTCCCCTTCCTTATCTCTACTTCTTTCTCTTCTTTCACCCTCCTTCTCTCTTCTTATTCTCCCCCTTATGTCTCTTTCATCCTCCTTCTCTCTACTTCTTTCTCCCTCCTCTCTTCTTTCACCATCTTTCTCTCTGCTTCTTTCTTAACCATCTCCTTTCACCTTCCTTCTCTTTACTTATTGCCCCCTTCTCTCTTCTTTCACTTCCTTCTCTCTACTTCTTTCCCCTCCTCTCTTCTTTCACCATCCTTCTCTCTGCTTCTTTCTCCCTTCTCTCCTCTTTCCCCTTCCTTCTCTCTACTTCTTTCTCCACCTTCTCCTTTTACCTTCCTTCTCTCTACTTCACCTTTCTCCCTCCTTCTATCTATTTCATCTTTTTCCCCTCTGTAAAGAACTCACCCTGGTGGTCTAGTGGTGGCGCAGTTAGGACTCCCGCCTCGCCATCGGCGGGAACGCTTGCCACGCCATGCTCCTTGTCGCCTTCTTAGTTACTAGTGCCCGCCGTGTGCGCACTTCCGGTTTTTATAGGCGCATTCGCGTAATTATGCCAGCGTGCAATGGCGCGAGTATTTAAAGGGACATTTTGATTTGGTGATTGGCCGTGATAGGATTTTGCTCCTGGTGCCTGTCCCAGTGCTGTAAAGCCTCGATCTGTTCCTAACTATCTGTGGTTGACCCTGCCTGGCTATTTTGACTACTCTGTCCTCTGTAAACCTGACCCTTGCCTGAAACCGACTTTGATTCTGCTTAACCCTTTAATGTCTTCCTGGTTTGATTCCTGCCTGTTATTTGACTCTGATCCTGTCTCATCCCGTCTGATTGATTACCCCGTTTTGACCTTTTGCCTGCCTGACGTTCCTAACTATCTGCCTGCCTCGACCCAGCCTGTCTGACCATGAATCTCTTATCTCGCCTGTACTGTGACCTTTGGCCTTAAGACTTTCTATACAGTCGTGCCCCTTTGTCTGCTCAGAGCCCCTCGTCTTGCACCTCTCGTTTTTAGACCTGGCGGCATCCGATTAGCCGAGGGCTCCTCCCAAGGTGAAAGGCAGCTGTTATAGGCAGAAGTATGAGCCTAGACCAGGGTGCTTGACATCGGTTCTGGATTCAGTGTGCCGACCGTGACACCCTCCTCCCAATCCATGCTGCTTCATTCTCCCTTTCTCTATATTTCTTCTCCCTTCTCTCTTCTGCGTCCCTATTCTCTACCCCATCTTTTCCCTTCTTCTCTCTTCTCCTTCCTTCACCCACTTTCTCTGTACTTCTGCCTTCATGTACCTTCTCTCTACTCCTTCCTTCATCCTCCTCCTCTATACTCATAAAATAAATGAAAAGATGTTGATGCAGAGAGAAATTTCAGTCTGTGTATATTCACAAGGCAATTATACTGTCAATTAGGGGCATTCTTAGGGCCATATTTGTTTTCAGGAAACGTATCTGACAATAAATGAGACTTATAAATTTACACCTGCCTGCAGCCTGGCCCATGTAGACACTGTGCTTATCTCCCATAACTGCAGTAATGTATACGGTCCTTTTAAAGGACAAGGAATTAATGAAGTAGATAGAAATGTTGTACATTATGTTTTGTGCTTCTGTACCAGCCCAAGGCAACCACAGCCCTTTAGCAATAAAGATCTGTGTCTCCCCAGTAGATGCCCCAGTAGCTCCCCATCTTCTTTTCTGATTCACTGATTCACATGCTCTGTGCTGCTGTCACTTACTGAGCTTAGGGACCCACTCACAATATACAGTACACATAGAATAGAAATATAGTCACAATATAAGGCTGATTAGTCGTTAATACAGATAATTACTATACAGCAGCAACAGTGCAATTAGCATCATAATTTATTAATCAGCCCTGTATCATCAGCTTGTATGACAGGCCAACCTCATTTTCTGCTGCTGGATAATCAGTGACAACCCCTTAGCTTCTCAATAGCTGCTCAGAGCCCACTGAGCATGTGAGTGTCACAGACACTTTCCAAGATGGTGACCCCCTGTGACAAGTTTGAAGTCCTGGATCATTGCTGCTATTGACAAGCTGAAACTTTAGGCTGGTGCAATAAGTTCATTATATAAAATATGGTATTTTTAGTCCTATTCATTTTTAGGGTTTACTTGACCTTTAAAAGAAGCTAAAAGAGGGAGGGGGCGTGAAACTTAAAACATGTATTCTTACATCATTTGGGTATGACCAGCAGATAATGGATAATAATAGAATATTCCATATTTAAGGAAATGTAAACTCTCAGAACAAATGAATGTGCAACAGCCCAGTGCCATTACAATTCCATTTACATAAAAACAAATGCTAGTTTTCTAGATCTTAGAAGTTTTAAACTTGAATTTGAAAGAACAGCGCCACTTTCTGGTCACTTTCAGTAATCAGCTGAAAATGAATTTCCAGATGTGATGTTTCTCTGCTTAGAAAATAAAATGTAATAAGTGGAGAAGAGTCATCTGAGGTTTCGCTGTTCATTTCAAAGCAAAGCAACGTCACAAGATTTAACACCCGAGTGTCACAAGCTCTAATCAATATAAATGTCTTGTGTGGAACACTGAACATACACTGTATGTCACAACTCATATCCACTTATTTTCAGAGGGGAATGTTTTCATTTTTCTCCTTTCCTTCTATCTACCCATCTCAGGAAGCTCAAGTCAGCCCATCTGCTTTCCCACTGCCCCCGATGCTGACCTTAGCAAAGAAACTATTAGAAAGATGCAGAACAGAAATTGTAATACTGCAGATAAAATAAAGGATCAGCTGCAAATTTGCTTAGCTTTCAATGACCAATAGTAATAACTATACATGTAACCTCTAGGGCAGTGATCCCCAACCAGTAGCTCGTGAGCAACATGTTGCTCTTCAACCCCTTGAATGTTGCACTCAGTGGCCTCAAAGCAGGTGCATAACCTTTAAGTTCCAGGTTTGGAGGCAAGTTTTGGTGCATAAAAACCAGGTGCATGAGCCTCAGTGTAAGTGACAATCCACATAGGGGGTACCAAATGGCCAATCACAGCACTTATTCGGCACCCCAAGAACATTTTCCATGCTAGAGTTGCTCCTCAACTTTTACTTCTGAATGTTGCTCACGGGTTCAAAACGTTGGGGATCCCTGCTCTAGGGCAGTGATTTTCAACCTTGTGCCTCCAGCTGTTAAGGAACTACAAGTCCCACAATGCATTTGCCTGACTGTGGCTGTCAGACTCCTTCATTGCATTGTGGGACTTGTAGTTCCTTAACAGCTGGAGGCAAAAGGTTGGGGATCCCTGCTCTAGGGGGAGCACATTGATGCAGTGATTATTATTGCTGCCTTGCAACACTGGGGGTTCTGTGTTTGATCCCAGCCAGGGCACTATCTGTATGGAATTTCTATATTCTCCCTGATCTGATTAGAGAAGGGGGGCGCAGCACAGACCTCAGGTGGGTTATGACACCATTGATACTATGACATCATCATGCACAGCCCCATATAAAATATTATTAAAAGGATTTGCCAAATCCATTCACACACAAGCTCAAGCTCTGGCGCCCATGTCTTTATTATTGTGCAGCTTTGGGAATCTCAGGATTATTCCTTATTCCAGATACACTGCGGAAAGGAATGTACCATGTAGGTTTCCTCTGGGTATTCCAGTTTCCTCCAACACTTCTAATAAATACAGGCAGCTTAATTGGCTCCTTATGAATTGACCGTAGGGTGTGTAAATTAGATTTAGATTATAAGATCCACTGATGTATAATCTCTTTTCATTGCTGGGGCATATAGCAAAATCATGACGGCAAAAGCATTTACAATTTTTGTGAAATTAAAAAAAATACTACTACTCTATTGTAGGTTTCCCTGCATCCACAAGGTGTCCTACTAACACCTTTATCTTTGTCACCATTTTCCTAATGCCTTTCTCTTTCCCAGAAATGTCATGTATCTACATATTTATTTCTAATGTTACAGAAACATGAACAGCAGTGCTGATACAATGAAGCGAAACATACAGTGCGGGTCATGTATTAATAGTGGGCAAATTTGCTCCTGGGCTGTAACCCACGGCAACTAAACAGATGATTGCTGCCAGTCGCCAACCTGCAGATGGCTGAAAAAAGTGAATCACTGATTGTTGCTATAGGTTGCTGCCCAGGTGCAAATTTGCCCAGTGTTTATAAATGAGCCCCACTGTGTTATCTCTGCATAGGGGCAAGATGTCCTTTGTTGGCTAGAGCTCACACTCTAAAGCTTTGACCTTGTCAATAAATAAAGCAGCACAGGATAACATGTTGATATGTAGTTAACAACTTCGAGCATCTTCAGCCAGATAGAGTTTTTTTTAGCATACATCTACTACCAATCCCTATTTCTGTAGGGAAATGAGAGCAGAGCAGGTAGTAACCCTTCCAACACTTTCCTCTTGTCTCTGTCTCAATATAATATAGGGATGCACTGAATCCAGCATTCAGTTCTGGATTCAGCCTTTTTCAGCAGGATTCGGATTCGGACGAATCCTTCTGCCCAGCCGAACCGAATGCGAACCTTGATTTGCATATGCAAATGAGGGGCGGGGAGGGAAATTGCATGACTTTTTATCACAAAACAAGGAAGTAAAAAATCTTTTCCCCTTCCCACCCCTAATCTGCATATGCAAATAGGTTCAGATCCGGTTTTGTATTCGGACAAATCTTTCTCGAAGGATTCGGGGGTTCGGCCGAATCCAAAAAAATAATAATATATCATATTTCCAGATGTTTGGGGAGCACACATTAGCGACTGGGGATAAGATTTCGAAACAACAATAACAATCCTGAGAACAAGCCGGGGTGCACCCGTCCCAGTGGTACAGATGTATTATGTATTCGCACCCCACACCCCCAATTCCTCACCGTTTCATAGATATCCAGTCTATTTCCTCCCCCCCCCTCTCTTGGTAGGGATCCCATAACCTAGCTGCCCTTACAGTAAAGGACCCCTTCCTATGCTGATGGTGAGGTATACTTTCCTCCCCACCAGTGAAACACTCATTTCCCCTCTTGGTATGGAATCCCATAACCTAACTGCCCTTACAGTAAAGAAACCCTTCCTATGCTGATGGTGAAATCACTTTTCCTCCCCACCAATGAATCACTCATTCCCTCTCTCTTGGTAGGGAACCCCATAACCTGACTGTCCTTACAGGAAACACTTCCTATGCTGAAATCTCGTTTCCAGCAGCCTCAATAGCAATAAGCCAATTTTATTGTTCAGAGAATACATCAGACAGTCAATACGATGTAAGTATAACCGTACAAAAAATAAAAGAAAAAGACCCGTTCAAGTGTTAGGCTTCCCTTTTTCACCATCTATTTCTGTGGAGTCAACAGATGGCGGCTTCTCATTGCATCACAACAGTCTGTGTTAAATTCACTTTAGAATAAGGTTGGTGTTGGACAGTCAGTGCTCATATAAACAACAGCTGCTTTTAGGCACAAGAAACCCCAGCTAAGTACACTGCATTCAAACTGCCTCCCGGAGGTTCTTCTAAGGAGCTTGTAAAAACGTTAGCCCCCCCCGAGTCATTGTGAATTCATGAAATACGCTGAATATTTTCGAAAGAGAGAGACTCAAATGCCGGCATTGTTATTGCTTGGCTTAATAATTTAACATGAACAGGTAATGTATGTGTGAGCGGGGAGCTGTCCCCAAACAATCTGCCGCAGATGTACCGTAGGATGGCAGGAGAATTTGGATTTTTAGCAAAACGAGGAATAAATTTACTGATATCTCAATGAAACAGGAGGGAGAGATCTGCTTAATGATGTGTAGAATGTCAGGATAACAATGTACTGTGTTCTTAGTATCAGTCATTTGGCACAGTTACATTGTTGTTCATCTTATGGCTATAAATTTATTATGATTCGCCTGCATGCTTTAACCTGTTCCCTGCCAGAGGCAGTAGCTGCTCCAGGACAACACACACTCCGATACAGATCCCTTGTTATTGGTTGGGAAAGGGTTAAATTGAGTTTCAGTGTCATACTGTCCCCGTTTACCAGTGACCTGTTTAGGTTCATTTTAATGGGTTGTGACTTTTATGTCTGTCTTTGTGCCATGAACTAAAAAAAGTGAGCGGGACAAGAACAGACCCACACACTCAGAACCAAAGCCGCACACTGGACTAATATTGATTAACACCGGATAGCTTGAAACACTTTCCCTTGGCAATTTCAGAATAATAGAGGAATCACCCATCAGTGGGGTAAATAGATGTCACTGGGGCCCCATGACAGATTAATATTAGGGTTCCCAACATATCCAGAAACAGTCCTGTTTTACCAATATATGTTGAAATTGCTCATTAATTAGGGCCTCATGGGGACCCCTATACCTCTTGGACCCCTCTCAGATTTTTATCCTTAAACCCAATGATCCACAATCTTGTTTAGCAACAATGTTTCCCAATATTCTCTGGGATGAGTGGGTACAATTCAGAATCAATTACTAATTTCTAATTAGCCATTACATCTATGGATGTATCTAGTGCCTCTCCAGAATACGTATTACTTGGATTTAATGGGTTTAGGGGTCATAGCATTTGGCAGTTAAATACATGGGATACTCGAGTAGACTAATTATTAGTGGGTAAAGTGACAGCCTAATTAACTGCTTGTAATATTGATTAATTCCAACCAATTAAAGGGTGCCTTGATGTGTTATTTGATAGAGATTAATGATCAGACCTGGAAATCTATCTTCCATTTATATTCCCCTTAGCCCTCCATAACCTCCAGAGACAAGTGATGACCCTCAACAAGTTGCCAAATCATTAAATTCCAATATATAAACTTAGTTAAGGAGTTTGAATTCACCTGTTTGTATGTGGTGCATATTCCTATGGGATTCAGTTGAAGTGAGGGTCCCTCTTATCCTAGGACAGTTATATGTTTTCATCTGGCATACAAAATAGTCAAGCTAGTGGAGACCTCAAAGTATAAATCGAACCCATGAAAGCCAAGATATGAAGCCATTCTATTTGCTGGTTTCTAGTCCACTCTTTTATTCCCTGATGCCTTATTGTTGTCCGCTTATAGTTCCAGGGGGGCTGATCCAACTTCATGTATCGTGTAAAGATCTTTTTGCATAGAACCCTGTTCTGTCGCTTGTTATACTCTTACTTTCTGCCAGCAATACCAATAGGGAAGCTTCTCACTTTAAAGCTAAAGTGGCTAATACAAATGGGTTAGGGAAGATTTATAGTTGGGAGTGAACATATGGTGAGAGCTCGCAGCAAGAATGAAGGTCAATAAACTTGCAGAAAAAAACAGACAACAGGCTTGAATAGGATCTGAACTTGGGTAAAATGGCAAAAACAGACTTTAAAGAGGAACAATGCCACATAGGGAGATAGCCAATTAAATATCCACTGTGGCAAAAGGCAAAACAGGGTGCACAAAGTTGTGTTGAATGAGTAAAGCACATCACCATTATCCATGCTGCTATGTCATTGTGCAAAGGGCCTATGTATGAGGTTGGCGCAGCTGAAGGACATGCCTGACCAACATGAAACCTTATAATCTTATTAACTTGCTACGAGGTGAGGTGGACCTTGTAGGACCACAAATGAGAGCTTGAAGCTATGAAATCTGGAAACCTTTGTCATGATTGACAATATCTCTTTGAGTAACTTCTATCTTTTAGAGGTGTTTTGGGATGGCAAGTTCTGATATTATACTATAGCGGGATTGTCTTTTTTTAAGAGACCTATTATTCAGTCCGAGGATGAAGAAGAGTGCATTGACAGCTTGGCAAGGACACTGCCACTCCTAGGTTTATGAGAAAAAAAGGGTGCACAAAGTTGTGTTGAAGGAGTAAAGTACATCATCATTATCCATGCTGCTATGTCATTGTGCATGGGGCATTTGTATGCAGGGCCGGGTTTAAGCACATTGGACCAATTTGGCCCAATTGGGCCCTGCACTTATGGGGGCCCTGCTCCAGTGGGAGCTTTGATTCCTATTCCCTTAATTCCCCAGTTGCCCATCCTACCCCCATCCCCAACTGGAAGCCATCACTTGGACAGAGGGGAAAGCAGGCACTATTTGCCCATCCAGCTCTGTGACCCTGCCATAGACAGCAAAGTTGCTTCTAGGGGGCCCCACCAAAATGGTTCCAATTGGGCCCCGCACTTGGTACGGCCGGCCCTGTATGTATGAGTGCTGCCCAATGGGATAATGTACACCCTGGTTGGCGCAGCTGAAGGACATGCCTGACCAACAGGAACCCTTATAATCTTATTAACTTGCTATGAGGTGAGGTGGACCTTGTAGGACCACGAATGTGAGCTTGAACCCAAGAACTCTGGAAACCTTTGTCTTAATTTACAATATCACTATGAGTAACCTTTATCCTTTAGAGGTGTTTTGGGATGACAAGTTCTGATATTATACTATAGCAGGATTGTCTTTTTTTTAAGAGACCTATTATTCAGTCTGAGGACGAAGAAGAGTGCGTTGACAGTTTGGCAAGGACACAGCCAAGCCTAGGTTTATGAGTTTATAAGAATGTAGGTTTGATAAAGGACCTGGGTGGCCCGAAATGTTGCCTTTTTTCTGTATGTTTTTGGGGTGAAAAACCTTGCACTTTTTCCATTTTCAGTGTGCCATTGGTATTTCTCTCTAGATAAGAGTGTAAAAGGCAAGTCGGTATAAAAGATGACTCTCATATCTCACTGGGTATTTGTGTAAATGAGAGGAAAAGAGAAAGGGGGTAACTGCCACTTCTGAATCATGATATGTGTGTGTGTGTTAATCCTGAAGAAGGTAGTTCTTCTTGCCAGAAATAATGTAGATAGAGTCTGACCTTCTAGAGAAGATATTTTCTGGCTTTCACATTAAGAAATGAATGAATCCAGATGCAGGGACAAAGCCACAGATTTGCATGTTCATGTAATGTAAAGTAAGGCGAGCAGCGGCGAGTAGGCAGTCACCGTGGGATATGGCACATTCTGGCAGGCAGTCAGTAACAACGGGATCTGGCAGGATGCCCTCAAGGTAATAATGTTCTTGGTATAAAAAAAGTAATACAAACACGTGCCCTACTTACTCTAACCGCACATTCATATTGTACATTGTTTCATATAACAGAATCTTGGCGAGCAACTCTATCTCTGCCCCATTCTCAACATCTCTCTCCCTGAAAATTTAACACCTTCATAAAAATTTACAGTACATTTAACGTATGATAGAGTAATGGATCATTTGCAATGTTAATGTTGGGTATATCTCTGTATAATGATCCCTCAGTTGGGGGGAAGTTTTGACACAGTACAGAAATAGCTTCCCTTCTCTTATATAGTAATCATTCTCCAAACTGTGCATATTTCATCCTGCTGGGCATGGTGGGGGTAGAAATTTATATAATTTAAATGAAAAGGTATAGTTCACCTCTACAGTTGTAATAAAAAACTATTGTAATTAAAAACTTGAAGGGGCCCATTTACTAAATTCATGTAAAGGATTCAAAATTCGATCGAATTCGATAGAATTCTGATCGTACGATTTAATCGCATATTCAGATATGCAAATTTGACCACTTCGATCATCGAATATGAATAGAACGAATGATCGAATATTCGATCATTCAACCGTTCGATGATCGAAGTACTTCCCCTTTAAGTTTTTCTTTGACTGCCAGATTGAACCTACCGAATTGCAATAGAAGCCTATGGGAACCCCCCCATCGGCTTCATTTCTAAGTTTTATGTTCGAATATCAATCATACAATCGAACGCTTCGATTCGTACGATTTTTTGAACAATCGAACGTTTTTTTTCGTAAAATCGTTCAATCATATGATTTTATCGAGAAATCGAATGGCAGCTAAAAACCATTGAATTTTACTACGATTTTATCGAATTTTCATTCGAAAATCGTAGAAGGGCCGAATTCAAGGGCAAATAGCCCTCGAAAACTCGGCCCTTAGTAAATCTGCCCCGAAGTGTTTTCTAGATATTGTTTAAGTATTTTACACTGTTTGTTTTGTGGACCCACCAATATTTAATTTATTCTCCTTATTTTACATTTTCTTGGATTTTGAATAATTTTTTTGGTCCCCCTAAAAACTTAAAATGTGGGTTCAATTGTATATTCGAGGTTGTGTCCCCCCCCCTCCACAATTTATGAAAAAAAAAATGGTAAAACTTAGAATGCCACCTAAACGCTGTTAATATTCTATTGAAGTTGAATGCAGTGAGACATTCAAGAAAATGATGTTTATTTTTTAGTCGGATTTCACAGCCTCGTTGAAATGATTTGGAACAATGGAATTTTCATTTGCAATCAACTTTTTTTTAATTAAACACAAGTGTGCTCAATCCATTCATATGATAGTGATCAAAGGAAGAAAAAGTTGCAATTTTTTATGCAATCACTTTGCACACCAAAATTTAAACAGTCACATTCCAAGGGTTTGGATTTGGTGGATGTTTGGATCCAGAATCAAATTTTCTAAAAAAAAGTTGAATTCCAACCCCAATCCTAAATCTTCTGCATCACTAGAGATTGAATCCATAGATAACCATCTTAACATGCCATTTACTGTCTTTCTTCTGATGCATAATTCTGTGATTTGTAGTTTGACGACATTTTGATAGAATAAGAATGACAAGGTGACAGTTAGAAAACATGAGGGGCAGACCCTGATTAGATATTCCAAAAGGTCATAGAGAAACATTACCTGAACGTAGTTTCTCTCCTGATTTCTCAGCAAATCAATAACCACCAACGCTTTACATTTAGGCCTCTCTTTCCAGCAGTGCTTACAGGAGTGATAAATAAAATACCAGATCACCCTTGAACTAATGGAAGAGGAATTGATGATCTGTATTGATGAGACAGACGCTGAGTTTAGAATGCATTTATAAATTTATATATGGTGTTAATTTTTCTGTCTATGTTAGAGATAATGGGGGTTATGTAATAAAAGGCACTAAGTTTGCCCAGGAGCAGTAACTCATAGCAACCAATCAGAAGCTAGAATGTAGCAGTCACCTGCTAAAAAGCAAAGATCCTATTGGTTGCTATGGGTTACTGCTCCTGGGCAAACTTAGTGCCTTTTATTGCATATGGGGGGAAGGGATTGTGGGTAGAAGACTGTGATTAAAAAAAGAAACTTGTTTAAAGGAATATTTGCAATAATGCCAATTGCTTGTATTTGTGTTTGTTATAACAGTTGAAAAGTTTGTTGGCTTGCAAAACATTGACAAGTGTTTTAAGCTGCCGAGAATTATTATTTTATTGTAAAAATTCCATTTCTTTTTTCAACCTCCTATCTATTGTATTGAACTTCGCCTGGTCTGACCATGCAAAGTAACGTCTAGCGTAAGTGCTAACGTTAAGCAAAATGTTTATCTTAGTGAATTTGCAAATTTACGATCCTTCATCAGTGCGCAACTTCGCTAGCGAAAATTTGCGAAGTTCATTTCATTCTGACCTCCCCCAGCTTTCTTGCCCAGTGTTCCCATTTATTTTATTACTCAAGCAGCAGTTTCTAAAATATATTTCTTGTAAGCTCCTTTATGGTCTCAGGCGGGACTCTTCCCTATGTGCTCATTTTAGTATTCAGGAGTTTAATTCATAAAGTGCATGTTTAAAGTAACAGCCTACAAAGAAAGGGAAACTTTGAGAATACCCTAGAGTGCTGCCTGGTGGAAGAGAAGTGTATAACTTGAGATATGTGCTCTATTTTAGTTTTCCCATGATGCAGAGCAATTTCATAGAGCATGAACTATTTGAGAAGGATATTTGGCCTTTACATTTTATAAAATAATGTCAGGTTGTGCTGATTTGATTCACACATAACACTGCATTAACTTTAGCTCTTCATTTGCAGAGAACGTTCCTTAGGAATAAGATCAGTTTATAAAAGATTTTCTCTGTGTCACAAAAAATATATGTTAAAAAGGGCAACCTTGTAAAAATCGAATTTATTTTCTTAAAAGAACATTGACTTTTCAAGTCACATCAAATAAACCCTATGTGTTAATAATCTCTTGTTTTGCTTTCACTATTAATATCCCCTGTTGTTTCCTCATTATTGCTCCTTGCAAACAGAACCTTATTGCCTCCTTACAGTTGATAAAATAGCAACTTGATATGTGTAATCAGGAGGATTTCTATGCCCAATGTGCAGTAAATAGGAAGAGGAATAAATCAGAAGGAAGGAGAAGATGGGGAATTAGTGCAGAAAAGGCAAAGAAAAGGGAAAATGGAGCAGAAAGGAAAAGATTAAAAAAGGCTGATGAGCAGACAGGAATGTGGAATTTGGTTGGAAAAGCAAAAGGAAATTAGTGGAAAGGATGGTGGGCAGCAAGAGAAACTGGAACAATGGAAGGGGTGTTGAGCACAAGGATTGATTGAAGGGAAAGGCAGGTGGAAAATGGGCAGCAGCCGGTAATCAATAAGAGATAAGCAAGGAAGCATGAAGGTTTTCTAAGAAAGCAGCTTGGAATGAATGAGTAGAAATTAAGCTACAAGAAGGATCTGGTAAACAGACTGATATGTTGTAGGGTATGATAGTAGAATAAAAGAAACATATATCAGGGGCAAGAAAAAGAATGGATCTGAAAAAGGGAAAACAGAAAGGAAGTAAGAAAAATGGGGCGCTAAATAGAAAAGGAAAGGGGATAGAAGGAATGTGAAGTTGAACAGAATGAGTCGGGAGAATGGGGATGATGTGTAAAAGAGAAGGGGAAAATGTGATGATGTGTAAAAGAGAAGGGGAAAATTAGGAGATGAAGAGAAATGGCAATAATTAGGACTTGAGCAGAATAAATGGATGGGGAGGTGGACAGAAGGGGAGGGGATGTATGGAGTTTAGAGATGAGAGGGACGTCAGTAGAGGAGTAACTATGCCTTTGAGGAAGGATTTGGGAACAGAGAAATTTTGGAAGAGTGAGAAAAAAGGGAAAGAGAATGGGGCAGTATGCAGGGTGATAAGGGGTGGAAGTCAGAGTGGGGCACAAAGTGGAGCAATAGGCAGACTAGTTAGGGGAGAGGACAAGTAGGCAGGGTGGGCAGGGCAGTAATACAGTAGGCAGAGTGGGCAGGGGAGAAAGTAAGCAGAGTTAGAAGTGGAGTTGGTAAGTAGGCAGTGTGGGAGTGGGGCAGTAGGCAGAGTGGGAAGGGCAGGAATGATATTTGCCTTTTAGACACATTTTTATTTCAAACTAAGCAAGTGGCCCTATCTACAGTACTTTTATTGTGATCTAAATAGGACACATGTCACACTAGTATATTTGTGGAGACTCAGAGGCATCAGCTACAATGTTATCTGAATAAACATTAAGGAGCAGTCTCTCTGACAGGCACAAACTCATACAGTTCTGATTTTAGAATAAAAATAAAAATGTTCTCTTGTCCCTAATGTTCCATCAGCAGTCATTGGAGTCATCTACACGGGGGCTATAAATATCACTCTACCTACTGAGAAATATTCCTCAGAGCACAATTTTATGTTGGAATAAGCAATTTAAACCATTGATTCTCTGCCCATTTCATATACATAAGCCGATCAATAAGCAAGAACTCCCTCTCTGTACATTATATCTACCTGAAATGTAACACAATCAATATCTCTACCCTGAGACATTTACATACTTGCAACACACTTCCAGCATATAGACTGCCTGCTTCTACTCTGTTACAGAAAAATGCCAGTAACCCTTCCAACACTTTCCCCTTGTCTCTGCCTCTATACATTAGGTATGGACAAACCAATACTTTGCAAACTGGCCTTTGATTTGGTGTTTAATGGGAAAGTTGCCAATGGACAGAGGTGGGTTTGTTTCTGGGACTTTTTTTTGGTTATCTTTTTGTTTTGTTGTATGATTTACAAATTGTTTCTGAATTGTTGATTCTTTTACTGTAAAGTGATTTTATAAATAAAAAATTTCTATACATTAGGTACCTATCTAGTGCTACCAAACCCTATTTCTGTAGGGAAATGAGAACATATTTTTTTGTCCCTAAGTATCACTCTTTGGAATGTTCATGTCACCACCTCATTTTCACATTATAGTTATGTGTAAATGTCATTGCTTTTTGGAGCTGGTTCTGACTCTTGAAGCCAAGGTGATTAACAAACTGTAAAAAGAATGGATTGCTGCTATAATTAACCCTTTGTATTCCAAGCACAAACTTTAAAGCAATTGGAATCTAAATATATTATGGAACAGGACGGATGCCCTACTGAACTACTACCCACAAAATAAATGAAAAAGCGGCATCTCCCACTGTTCCCATTTCACGCTGCATCTCCTGAAATCACCTATTTGGGGCTGGCTGTGTGACCGTGCTGGAATTGACAGCTCAGCGAATAGAACAGTTTGTTAAACTTTGATTCTTTTTAATTTCACTTTCCCAGTCGGCATTTCATCTACTTTCAGTGTGCGCCGAGCAGCTTTACAAGAACGCAGTTAAAATGGGACTTGTTTCAGAATCAAGAAACCGATAAAACAAACTGCTGATTCTTCTTGGGGAACGTGTGACATTAAAGCAAATGGAAAGGAGCAGGTGCACTTTACATATCCCTCGCGATCGTTTCACTGCCAACTGTCTGATTGTGTGAGTTACCCTCCCAGATACTTATGTCCTTTATTTCAGTGGGTCTGAATATGATAAGGAACTATAGCAGGGTGACTGTTACCCCAATGTTTCTATATATCTGTAACCTTGTTATGAGCTAAGGGGGCCCAGTCTGAAGGCCAGTTAGGGTGAGATTTGGGGTGAGTGCTTATTTGTGCCCTGGGCACCCCTGAAACTATAGCAGGGTGACTGTTACCCCAATGTTTCTATATATCTGTAACCTTGTTATGAGCTAAGGGGGCCCAGCCTGAAGGCCAGTTAGGGTGAGATTTGGGTTGAATATGCATTTGTGCCCTGGGTACCCCTGGAACTATAGCAGGGTGACTGTTACCCCAATATTTTTACATATCTGTAACCTTGTTATGAGCTAAGGGGGCCCAGCCTGAAGGCTGGTTATGGTGAGATTTGGGGTGAGTGCGTATTTGTGCCCTGGGTACCCCTGGAACTATAGCAGGGTGACTGTTACCCCAATGTTTCTATATATCTGTAACATTGTTATGAGCTAAGGGGGCCCAGCCTGAAGGCCAGTTAGGGTGAGATTTATGTTGAATATGCATTTGTGCCCTGGGTACCCCTGGAACTATAGCAGGGTGACTGTAACCCCAATGTTTCTATATATCTGTAACCTTGTTATGAGCTAAGGGGGCCCAGTCTGAAATCCAGTTAGGGTGAGATTTGGGGTGAGTGCTTATTTGTGCCCTGGGTACCCCAAGGAACTATAGCAGGGTGACTGTTACCCCAATGTTTCTATATATCTGTAACCTTGTTATGAGCTAAGGGGGCCCAGTCTGAAGGCAGTTTAGGGTGAAGGCCAGTGCCCTGGGTACCCCTAGAACTATAGCACGCTGACTGTTGCCCCAACTCTATAGACCAATTAAATTATATATATATTAAATAGTTCAGATGAGAAGTTGTTATCAGTGACACTTTTGTTCTTGAAATCAGAGATGAAAGATACCATATTAGAATTATCATTGGGACTTATTGTGACAAAAGAAAGCTCATTTATGAATACAGGGCAATGCAAGGCGTGCGCATTTTGAAACAAGTTATTTAGTTACCCATAATGCAGTGTTTTCCACCCAGAGTTTCAAATTAATAGTGGGTGCCTTTTTGGTAGTTTCTATCTTGTTCCATTGTGGCATATTGTGCTCTGGTAGTTATGCAAATTTTTTCTTGCTGCATTAGTGTTTGGCTGCCTTTCCATTGTTCTTTGGCTAATGAGTAATAAACAGTCCAATATCCATGGTACAAAGACGTTGGTTGGGATCATCAGGCCCATACACCTACATCATTTCATGTATCAGCAGTTTAAGCTTGCAATTAATTTTAATGTCCATATCTGGTGCAGATACATGGGGATTGTTATTGACAGAGAGTAATATACAGAAATCTACAGACATGAATCTGTCGCCCAAGTCTCCTGTTGCTGGATACACATGAGAGAGACTCTTTAAGACCAAACATCAAATGGAAAGATCTATTTCTGAAACTGTTGAACTTCAAATCAAATCATCAGTGAATTGAATCCCCCAAGGCTAAATGCACTCTGTTCAAAGCTCAGGATAACACACAGGCAAAAGCGATGGATACAGCGAGACGGGGCGATGCTGACGACCCATCCTGGAAACTGTGCTTGGCGAGAGTCAGAAGGAAATAAAATGTATACATTTTACTTTGTGTCACTCGGAAACTGAGATCTGAAAAGTAAAAAAAAAGATGGACAGAAACAAATGAATTCAGTAGAAGTGATGATATATTTTAAGGTCTGACCAGATCAGCAAAGGAAAAGCAGATCCAGTTGCTCACACGTGGGGCCAATTTCACCACAACTGAGCATTTGGCTCTTAGAGTATGATAAGAACAGGTATGACTTGTAGGCATCCAAATGATCAGCCCTCTGGTATATCCCAGGTTACATTTTTTAGTGGGTGTCCTTTACAAAATAAGTTCCCATGACCTGGCAGGATTTCCATAGTTCTCTTAATGTAATGGTTGCCAGACTTGTCCAGTTCAAGCCCCCTTGATGGTCTAACTTTTTGTCAGGCCCCCCCTTACCTCATAACAATATGGTAACCTGCTATAGTTTCAGGGGTACCCAGAGCCCAAATAAACACTCATCCCAAATCTCACCCTAACTGACCTTCAGACTGGGCCCCTTAGCTCATAACAAGGTTACAGATATATAGAGACATTGGGTAACAATCACTCTGCTATAGTTCCAGGGGTGCCAAGGGCACAAATAATCACTCACCCCAAATCTCACCCTAACTGGCCTTCAGACTGGGTCCCCTTAGCTCATAACATGGTTAAAGATCTATAGAAACATTGGGGTAACAGTCACCCTGCTATAGTTCCAGGGGTACCCAGTGCACACTCACCACAAATCTCCCCCTAACTAGCCTTTAGAAAGGGCCCCTTAGCTCACAACAAGTTTACAGAGATATAGAAACATTGGGATACAGTTACCCTGCTATAGTTCCAGGGGTACCCATGGCACAAATCAGCACTCACCCCAAATCCCACCCCTAACTGGCCTTCAGGCTGTGCCCCCTTAGCTCACAACAAGGTTACAGAGATATAGAGACATTGGGGTAACAGTCACCCTGCTATAGTTCCAGGGGTACCCAGGGCACAAATATGCACTCACCCCAAATCTCTCCCTAACTGACCTTGCAGTTTGACTTTTAGGTGCATCTGGTAGAGCAAACTGAACAGGCTGAGCCGGTCTTGCTGTGTATATAAATGAGCTCTATATCATATTATCTTCTTGATTCCTTTCCCGACATTATAGATATAATTATAGATATACTGTGTGTATATATATACTGTACTGTAAATCCGTATTCTCTTTAAAGCACTTGGTGTAACACAGGCTTATATCTATATCCACCTGTCTGAGTAAAAGGCGACTTCTGGGTACTGTGGGTGTCCTTGTTAAGAAAGGCAGCATTGATTTTAATTTAAATGAACAATTGATTTAAGGAGAGATATCTGACAGCTCCATTAAACTTTACAGGTGGGAAAATGCATTCCATTCAGTCCGTGGGAAGGCTTATCCCAGAAGGTAAAGAAGATGGAGTCATCATATGGCAACATTGTGTATTTTATATAGTGTTCAATGAAAAGAATGTAAACATTATTCAGCATTTTATTGTTTCACATTCACAGCTCCATTTTTCTTAGGGGACTATGTGAGACCAGGAGGGGGCAAATATATCAGTGTGCGTGTGTCTCACAGACTCTCTTATTGATTGGCAAATAAGCCTGTGATTTATTTAGCCTAGAAGCTTATTATTAAACAGTTGGACTTTTGTGTCTTCTCCCTAAAGATTTATTCTGCGGTGCAATCACAGAGCTGCTTCCCTTATGGACTTGTCTCCAGTAATAGCCACAGCACCAAGCTTATAACAATGGAATCTACTGACTGTCCTGATACCAATGGGACTTGGTAATTGAGTGTTTGAACAGATGGGACTGTGTAGCTGCTCTCCCCTTTCTGGATACTCATTTACTTGATTTTTATACATCACAGAATTAAAATGAATCTTGTGGAACTTGGCTGCCTATTACTTTAAGTTTAAAGCTTTAGACGGTATGAGGCAATAATGTACTGTTTGTTCTGAACATTCTTTTGATAGCTACACTCAACACCATGTGTAAGTTTGATCCACTCTGCTACCCATAGCCAGGGTCTCATGATAACGGCTGATCCCACCGATCCACAGGAACAGGTCACAGCAGAAGAAAACTGGTACAAGGTATCATTTTATTATTATTATTATTATTATAATAGAGAAAAAGGAAATACTTTTTAAAAAATGTAATTATTTGATTAAAATGGAGTTTATGGGAGATGGCCTTCTTGTAATTCTGAGCTTTCTTAATAATGGGTTGCTGGATAACAGATGCCACACCTGTCTTCATACTGTTAGTAACATTATATTTCCTTAACAACATAGTTATTATGTTTGGAATGACATCGCAAACCAACTATCACATAATCAAAGCCTTAAACTTCTATCAGAATCCATTGATTGAACCATTGGTTAGTTGTTGGGCTGAGGGAGCACATTCATTAGCATTTGGGTGCTAGGGGCTTTAGAGAGGAATGGCTTGATGGCCTTTGGTTGATACAGATGCAATTAAAAATGGTGGTGATTGTGACACTTTTCCAAATTCAAGTCCTCTTGAAGGCCAAGCTTGAAGGTAAACCTCAAGCAGAATCCATTGATTGTACCATTGCTTAGTTGTTGGCTTGAGGGAACACATCCGCTAGCATTTGGGTGCTAGGGGCTCTAGAGAGAAATAGTTAAATGACCTTTGGTTGTACAGATGCAATTAGCAATGGCAGTGACACTTTTCTGTTAAAGTCCCTTTGAAGGTCCAAACAATGGTCAGAGTTCTCCCTTTACTGATAATAAGGTTACAGATATAGGTAAACACTATCACCAACTATATCTGCCCTGGAGCTCACCACCCCAAATATTACCCTAATTGTTCTTCAGACTTGTCTTTCAGGTGTGGCAAACTGACAGAGAGAGAAACCATACTGTGGGTGATAATCACTATATACCCCACTGCAAACCTCTGCCAACTATGTAATGAAACAACCAGTACATTTTTAGAATAGTGTCCCCTTCTGCCATTTCTATAGAATCAAATAAGTTGTTTTCCAAAACTGGACCAACTTGTGTCCTCAAAAGAGGATTCAAGGATCTTTCATTCAATCTTGGGATTTCTGACGCTGGCACAGTTTCTCACATCTGTGTATATTTATGGGCTGCACTTTGAGCCTTCAGCTGAGACATTTAGGCAGCTGCTCAGTCTTATATGTAACTTCTGCACTGGATAAAGATACATTCAGGCAGCGCTGGATAATGAATGGTGGTTTGTTAACCTTGCTGCATTTCATGGGGACACTGTAACAAGTGAAGTATCTGCTAAACACAAAAGTAACAAGAACGTAAGTGGAGCATTTTGATCTTCTGATGAATGTATTGGCTTGCCCCATATACAAAGACTAATTCATATACAGGGACACTGGTTGCAAAGGGGCAGTGGGGAGCTGGTGAAATCTGGAACAAGCTCGTTAAGTTGAGAGAAATGCCAGAGAGTTTCCATCAACGAGACAAGAAGGTTTAACCTCGGAGCTTTACTTGGTGATGTGATATTCATGTCTGCGCAGGCCCACAGGGAAATTACTCAACCTGCTATCAACCATTAAAAATATGTCTAAAAGAAACATCAGGATTCATCCTGTCTGGTCAACTTGACTGCTGGTTGGGCAGCATAATCAGAATTCCCTGTGGGAAACTGCTAAATGTGCAGCTGGAAAGCTAGTGACAATGTTTCTGTTTTTATCAATGTGAATATTTAGGGGATGTTACAAGGGCAGATAGTCTGAAAGCCAAACAGGGTGGTTGAGGCAGGACCAGGAGGCACCAAAGTATGTAGTAGATAGTAGTTTTAATATCTAACACATGGCACCGAAAAATATACCTAGAATTCTCCATTTGATCATGATGATAAAGCCCAAAGTGGGAACTCTGGAATCACTGCCAGCTTGTTGGTTTTGGTTGGTTGGTGGTAGCTCTAGGGTTCCCCTGTAACAATGGGCATGGGGTAATCTAAAACAGAAGGCATGATGGATTGACTGTCACCGAGCACAAATATAAGTGCAAAGTGTGTGTATAGATTCACAGGTCCAGTCTGCCAGACTTGCAACCCGACTCACAACCACCACCCAACTGTGCCCCCTGAGCCATCTGCAAATAATTTACAGGTTTTCTCTCATGGCTATATTGTATAGCTTTTATCACTGAATTACACTGTGTACAAGTAGTTGATTCTACCAGTTCAAATGTTATTATTGAACCAATCATTTTATTTTTGTTGTAATATCTGTTTGTAGGAAGCCACCTCAGATCATTGTGCCTAGTCATATGCTTTCAGAAATAGCCAGAACTTCATAATGGAACTGCTTTCAGATAAGTTATTTTTTTTCTCCTACTCAATGCAACTGGTGGAGTTGTGACGAGTTAGCTGGACTTGGATTTTTACTCGAGTCTTGTTCTCATATCTACCACTAGATGGGGCATGGGAGAATTTTTATCAGTGCCATACCTTGCCATTGTTCTGGTGATGGGCTGCTGGGGGGAGGGGGG
>CM044439.1:23564376-23575493 GCA_024363595.1 Xenopus borealis | reverse complement strand
TTTTGAGATCGAATAGAAATCCTACGATCGAACGCTTCAAACCGCTCAGAGCGTTCGATCCGTACGATTTTTTCGAGAAATCAAAGGAAATTTTTCGATTTGTTTCGTTTGATCCTATGATTTTACCGAGAAACTGAAAAGCTGTAAAATCCTTCAAATTTGATGTTTGATTTTGTCGGATTTTACTTCGAAAATCGCACTAGGGTCGAATTCGAGGGCTAAAAGCCCTCGAGAATTTGACCCTTAGTAAATCTGCCCCTAAATGTTGCAAAATTGGAACAGTTCAGAGTCTGCACCTGAATTACTGAGACTCAAACACCAGAGACACCAACATTCAACTTTAAACTGAGATTTTGGAAAACAGGTAAAAAATAAACAATGTAAAGTAATTGAAAAAAAGTCTTTGTTTCTAGGGAACAATCTGAAAACAACTGAACTGAAAAAAGTATTTGGAAGGTGAACACCCCCTTTAGAATCCAGTGCAGTCTGCATCAGAATTGATTAATAATCAGCCCTGTAGCATCAGCTTCTATGACTGATGAACCCCACTTTCTGCTTGATGATTTCCCCTGACCCCTAAGCTTAGTTTCTCGACAGCAGCCCGGAGCTCACTGAGCATGTGCAGTGCCACTGACACACAAAAGATGTCTAACAAGATCCAAGATGGGGAGCTGCTGGAGGCAAGTGTAAAGGGCTGGACCATTACTGTTAAAGGGTTGATGAAACTCTGGGCTGGTACAGTTGGTACAATATATAAAATACAGCATTTCTAGCCAGAATCTTTTTAGGCTTTATTCCTCCTTTAATATACACACATTTATGCCCCTATTTCATGAATCTGATCAGTCCCCTTTGCCTGAAACTCATGGGTTTGACTTTACTGTTTGATCCTTTGCTCTTACTGAGTTCAGAGCTTCGCATTTCCATCAGCTTTCCAAGTTCACTGAAAGTTTCCGCTCCTAAATCTTCCTCCTGCCGCATTCAACTACAAAGTATATGGACCCTGAACAGAGCAACGGCCGAGAGCTAATAGCCATCAAATGTGAGCAGCACAAGTTCAAACAAACAAGGAGCTGATATCGATTTCCTGCAATACAAAGCAGCATCGCATCACATGTTGACAAATGCGCTCACAAAGGCAGCGGGATACAAAAATAATCTTTTCTAGAGCGAGGACTCGTTTCACAGCAAGTGGAGGATTCAGGCTATGAACATAAGCTGCGCTCTATAGGCCGTACTTATCTCTGCTGTTTTACGACTGTTTCAACCAAATCATTCAGTGCAAGACCTAAGGCTGCAACCATCTAGATCTGCAATATTCCCTTAACACTTGTTTCTAATTATTATATCATTGAAATGATTCAAGGGAATCTAAACCCTATAAAAGAATGTGGATAGAAATACTGTATGTTATTTAGAGAACTTACTGTACCAACCCAGAGGATCAGTAGACCTTAAATAATAACAATTCGGGTCTTCTCTGGTGCTTTAAGCAGCTCCCCGTCTTGGAGCTTTTGTGTGTCAGTGGCACTGCACATGCTCAGTGAGCTCTAGGCTGCTGGGTGAAAGCTAGGCTTAGGGATCAGGGGAAATCATCAAGCAGAAAGTGAGGTTCATCTGTCATAGAAGCTGCTGCTACAGAGCTGATTGGGAATCAATTGGGATACAGACTGAACTGATTTATATGCTAACGTGATCAGTGTCAGACTTGGGGTCCCAGGGCCCACTGGGCCGCAGCCTCAGGCCACCCCCCCACACCACCCTCCAGCAGCAAAGTCAATCTTCCGGCAGGCAGCAGACCACCTCCCCTCCCTCCTCCCCCACGTGCATGCACGAACGCAGATACCTGACCCAGCACCCCCCCATGCGTGTGTTTTGCGCATACCATTTGCTGATGACTGGGTCCAGGAGGAAGGGCAGTGAGCACGTCTAGGCTGGCCGAGCCCTGCATGGGCGCGCATATCTTTTGCTAGTCCAGGAGCTAAAAAGGAAGTAAAGGGAGCGGATCTGGGCCGGCAGGGGCCCAAAAGAGCTGGGGCCCACTGGGTTTTTTCCCGGTGTCCCGTCAGCTCAGTCCGACCCTGGATGTGATGCAATGATGCAATGATTCACCCAAAATGGTTTTATTGCAAATGTCTTCACCTTTAAAATCCGAATGCATCTCATAATTAAAATGAAAAAAAAAAGCTCAACCAAACAATGCCCAACTTTTCCTTATTTAATAAAATCACTCAAATAAATCCAATCTGGAAAAAAAAACCCAAAATCTGTACAATTTCTTCCGACTTTTTTCCCACTCGAAAACCCAGAATTTATCGAATTATCAGGCTAAACCCAGCAGAAAATCACAATATCTTCAAGTTGGTATAGGGACATCTTCCATTGTATTATACTTAACTTTGACAGGTCCGGCATGATGAATTTTCAGATTCTGGCTTTTTTTCAGCATCAGGGTATTATAAATTTCAAAAAATTCCAGTTTTTGCCTCAAAATGCCTGACTAGATAAATTAGAGCTTTAGTAAAAAACCAAACCCTTAGGGGCAGATTTACTAATGGTCGGATTTTGAAGTTAAAAAGCTTTGAAATTCGACCATCGAATTTTTTAATTTTTTTAAATCGTTCGAATGCATTGTTCAGTTCAAAGATTTTCTGCAAAATCCTTTGATTTCCTCCTGTAGTGAGAGGCATCTTCTGGCGCATGCGCAGTAGATCAAGAACCGGCAAATGCCTCCTACTGCACATGCGCCAGGAGATGCCGATGGATCCAGGAAGAAGACCGCTCGTGAGAAGATGACGCCTGGGAACTCCGCTGGAGAGGACCTAGAAAGTAGGGGCATTGGCCCCCGGGGAGGAGGTAGGCCTGGGGGGAGGGTGGTGGCGTCCTGAGGGGGGGAGGAGTTTTGCGCCAACAGGGTTTCCTTCTCCTTTAAAGCTGCTGAATTTCCATTTTAGCTTTTAGTCCTGAAATTCTTTCTAAGTCCTAGGAAATCAAAGGCTTTTGCAGAAAATCATGTGAATCGAACAATGCACAAAGGCGTTTTGAGCCAACAGGGTTTCCTTCTCCGGTGGCGAAGTGTCGAAGAGACAGTACTTTGAAATTCGAATTTTCATATTTTTTCAATTTGAATTTTGGGCTATTCGATAGTCAAAGTAGCCCAAAATTACTTTGAAAATAGAATTTAAAAAAAATTCGAATTTTATTCAAATATTCACTTCGACTCTTAGTAAATGTGCCCCTTGGTGTGTTATATAATGCCCAATTCTAAGCAGCTGTTTAATTAATCTTCATTATTTAGTTTTTTTGAATAGTTTTTTATTTATTTGCTGACTTTTTCCAGCTTTCAAATGGGGGCCACTGACCCCATCTAAAAATAAATGCTCTGTAAGCCTAAAAATGTATTTCTTGGTACTTTTTATTACCCATCTTTCTATTCAGGTCTCTCCTATTCATATTCCAGTCTCTTATTAAAATCAGTGCATGGTTGCTAGGGTTATTTGGACCCTAGCAACCAGGTTGCTGAAATTTCAAACGGTAGAGCCGCAGTATAAAAAACTAAACTCAAAAGCCTCAAATAATAAAAAATGAAACCCAATTAGGAATTGTCTCAGAATATTACTCTCTACATCATACTAAATGTGAACAACCCCTTAATGAATTGCACTCTATTTCTTAAAACAGATAACTGAAAGTGAACAAACTAAAATACACAAACAAATACAGTGGAACCTCAATTTTACATCCTCTGATTTGAAGTTTTCCCTCATTTTACATTGTTGTTTTGTGGTCCCACAAGTGATGCGCAAAATTGTCCTGCTTCGGCAAAAAATTCACGGATTTCCCGAGAAATGGCGATAAATTATTGAAATGCGTTTTGACGTAGGCATCAATTCTCTGGCTTCCATTTTCTATGCCGGCGTCCATTGTTTGGACGCCAATGTCCTTTTTTTCCCCAGAATTTTCACTGCAGTTACTTAAATTTATACGCCATCTGCAAACTCTGGAATTCGCAGCAAAATCGCCCATCACTAGGTCCTACCTATATATTATACATAATACATTCCCCCGATATTTTACACCATTTGTTTCTGGTCCCCTGAAAAAAATGTAAAAGTGGGGTTCTACTGTACTATTCTCCAAATTTCCTCCAATATATTCTCTATATACTGTATATATTATTGTAAATGTGTGCAGACATTTTTGTGACCTATAAACATTATGTACATTTACCCTCACAGATGAATAATTCATATTGAAGCTGCTCAGAATAGAGCACAATACAGAACAACTTGCCATGAATAATTGATCTCAAGTTTTATTATGTTGTGAAATTGCCATATGTTTTTGTCATGCAGTTGAGTCCATTTAGTGATGTCATCAGCTGTAATGAGTGCTTAGTGATGTCATCAGCTTTAATGAGTACTTAGCGATGTCACATGGGTCAGTGAAAATTGGCTCCTTTCTTGTGAATAGTAAGGTTAATAGAATTTATCTGGGAATGCTCCGTTTAGCAGCATTTGACCTTGCTGACTTCTAATATCCTTAGAGTTTACATTTGGGGGCACATTGTTTTCTGTATACCATGTACCGTATAATGAGGGCTTCAGGTACCTATTTATACAGTAATATGGAAATACTGTCAGTTGTTCTAATCTCATTATTTTATATAACATCAGCTCCACAGAAATATCTCATTCTGACTGCATTTCAACAACTTTTTCTCATTAGGTATAATGTAAAGGATATTTCTGACATTTGGGTACTTCTGCTTTTGCCTTCCCTTAGATCTGAGCCATCTATAAATCCAGGGGTTTTCAGCTGTGAGTCACATTCGCAGGGTGGGAGTGGTGGTAGAGAGGTTCGGAGACAAGAAGGCAAATAGGTGGGGTCTTGGGTGCTTGCCTGCAACCTTAAACCAATACTGCTAGGTCTCCCTTTAAAGAACAAGTAAACCTTTTTTTTTTCTATCTGTAAATTTGCTCTAAACAGCCCCCCAGATTAATGTACCTTAGTCCCTGCTGCAAGTCTGCTCTGGTTTCTGTGTTATCAGCAGCTTGTTTCCCCTTCTTCCTGGTGCAGAGTGAAGCCCCGCCCCTTATCTTACTGAGCTGACCTTATCTCTTGGACTAGTCCTGGAGATCATTTGCATACTATGACATAGCAGAGACCAGTGTGTTTAGCACCTTTTGCTTGGGGAAACTAGCTTACTAATGCACACACTGGCTCCCTCTTCCTCTCTATTGTGGAACAGCAGCAAATGGACTGCTCAGTAAACTAAGGGGCTGGGCTTCACTCTGCACCAGGAAGAAGGGGAAACAAGCTGCTGATAACACAGAAACCAGAGCAGACTTGCAGCAGGGACTAGGGTACATTAATCTGGGGGGCTGTTTAGAGCAAATTTACAGAAAGAAAAAGAAAAACATTTACTTTTCCTTTAAGGTTGTCTAGGTCATCCCTCACTGACCCAAATCATTTTCTGCAGTGCGAATGGAATAGTGATGAGCAAATTTCTATGGGGTGCTGATTGTTCCAAACATCTAGGATCTAAGTATTTTGGGCTCTCTGACAAAAGCCTCCTTATCTAATTAAGTTTGAGAAACATTGTTACTTTTTTTCTGGTGTTAGTGCAGGAGATCAAAGAAAAATGTGGGCTTGTGTCTCCAGATGAGTGGATCTCTCCCTGATATGCCCCAATTGAGGTGGGCGATATCGGGATGATCAGATAGCGGGCCCTAGGGCCCAATGATTGGATCATAATTCAGGCTATACGGGTGGTTGGATTTCAGGACCGCATCAATGAACAAATGTGGGAGTGATCCATTGGGATTTTTAACCCTGCCCCATTGACATCTGGCCAACAATTTCTCGCCCCGTGTATGGCCATCTTTTGAAACTAAGTTTGTGGTCTGAATTAATCCATATTCTGGAGTGATCTTTATGGCATATCTGGGGTAAATACAATGCTCATTATCTATTTGAAATGATCTTAATGACAAGTTTTTATGCTTGTAAGCCATTGATACAGTGATATTACTGGTATGTCTGAGATTAAAGTGGTGGTTCACATTTATGTTAACTTTTAGTATGTTATAGCATGGCTAATTCTAAGCAACTTTTCAATTTTTCTTTTTTTTATTTATAGGTTTTAAATTATTTACCTTTTTCTTTCAGTTTCAAATGGACCCAATCTAAAAAAAAAAATGCTACAAATGTATTGTTATTTCTACTTTTTTTTATTTTATTACTCATCTTTCTATTCAAGCCCTCTCCTATTCATTTTCAATTGGTCTACACTTTTTTATTTTTTTTATAGGTTTTGAATGTATTGTTATTTCTACTTTTTATAATTTTATTACTCATCTTTCTATTCAAGCCCTCTCCTATTCATTTTCAATTGGTCTACACTTTTTTATTTTTTTATAGGTTTTGAATTATTTACCTTTTTATTCTAGTTTCAAATGGACCCAATCTAAAAAAAAAAATGCTCTGTAAGGCTACAAATGTATTGTTATTTCTACTTTTTTTAATTTGATTATTACTCATCTTTCTATTCAGGCCCTCTCCTATTTATATTCCAGTCTCTTATTCAAATCAATGCAGGGTTGCTAGGGTAAATTGAACTTGCAAATGTTGAAATTGCAAACTGGAGGGCTGCTGAATAGTAATGGGCGAATGTACCCAGTTTCACTTCGCCGAAAAATTGGCGAAAAAATTTGCGGAACGAGTCGTGACACGTTTTTGACGCGCGTCGCATCAACTTCGACGTGCGTCACGCCGTTTTCGTCACGTCGCGTCGTTTTCAATGCTCGTCGCATCATTTTCGTCGCGTCAAAAAAGACGAATTTATTCGCCAGCGGAGAATCGTGGGAATTTGCCCCTGCCAAATAAATTCACCCATCACTAATGCTGAATAAAAAGCCAAATAACTCAGAAACCACAATTAATAAAAAATGAAAACCAAATGCAAATTGTCTCAGAATATCACTTTTGGACTCATAGTAAAAGTTAATTCAAAGGTGAACAACCCCTTTAGTGGAATCTGTAGTGATTGTACTGTCCTATCAGGTCATTAAGACTAAAGGGAGTACAAAAGGGCATGTAGCATACTAGTTGCGTAAACAATTATTTGGAAACCGCATCTGGTGCAACTAGAAAGTCTTATTTACCCAGACAGGGCTTCATTGCACCAGAGCAGTTACCCCTAGCAATCAAGTAGATTGATTATTAGCTGCTGGTAACTGCACTTTGTACAATTTACTACATCAGCAATTGATCAATATCTTCATTGCCTACAATATATCATTATCCGTTAGTTATGTAGTATATTTGGAGCCAATCCCAGAATCCTTTGCTGTACCAGAGCAGCGACATGAAAGGAAGACGGTAGGTCACATTTAGACCTATTGTTCTGCATGCCTCGCGCTCAACATTAATTACACTCCGTGCAAAGCAGAGCCGCTAAATCCCACCAAGACGACGTGTCTGAGCGAGGAGAACGATGAGATAAAAGGACAGTCATATGGTACGACATGTTACATGGTTAGTAATGCTTAATGAGATGCTAATTAGCCATTATGACTGAAAGAAGGAATAAATAGAAGAATGTTTTGTAAAACTGAATCTGACACAAATAGTTTTATACCCATGCAACATTTCCCCAACAATTCCTGAAGCAACTTGTATCTGAATGGTCAAAATACACGACTGCAAGTCAGACTCAAGCAGGGTCAGACTGGGGTGTGTGGAGATGCTACCCCAGGGATCCCTACACCCCCTCTGCCCTTAACTTGATTTCTCTGCGATCAGAGCATGGAGGGCAGCAGAACAGGGGAAGAGGGCAGACAGGGATTGTGTCTGTGTTAGGGCCCATGAGTGCTGGAGCTCAATGTCAGAATTGAGGGGCTGCACCCCCCTGTGCCTACCTTTTTTTTCCTGCTTGTGGCAGCAAACGGGGGCTAGAAGGGAGATCAGAGAGCTGCACTAATAGTGGGTCTAGGCCAGCAGGGCCCACAAGGGCCGGAAGCCACTGCATTTTTCCCAGTGTCTTGACAGCCCAGACCGACCCTGGACGCAAGTAGTGGCCAAATTTCTTGGTGTTTTCGTATAAATATTTGACCTATTGCTCATGTCACTATGGGAACCCTTGAATTGTCGTTATTGGCAGTAGCTCCAGGATTCTTTAGTGTCAATTGGCCAATAGGTGCCCTAGTATGCAGTTCATCCATGCAAACTCCAAAATCATAGGGAATAAAAACAAAGTCACGTGATCATTTGGTTTTGCATTTGGCTTGGTCAGGCACTTGGATTCTCCAGAAGCTGATTCCTCCAAAACAAACAGCTCTAATTCACAGAATCAGGAAGTGAATCTGGGGTTCAGTGCATCTCTAATTATAAGGACATCATCTGAAACCTGTAACTCTGGCATTGATGATGAACTAGTGTCACTGAGACAACAATCAAGTTGTTGCTTTCATTGATTTAATGCCACTAAATTGAACAAAGCCAACTGCTGATCAGTAGATAAGGTTACTAGTCTGGGGTAAGATGATAACATGTAGCTACATGATGTTTCCTCCCGTGAGCACTGGGTGTTGGATAATACCAATTCCTTTAAAACATGTTTTTATAGTAAATTCTGTACTGTTAATTACAACAGAATAGTGAAAATGCATTAAATACAGTTATAGACTATATCTGCCAATGAGATATATCTTGGTAGTAGTTAAATCAGTTGTAGAGATGAAGCCACTTTGGATTGTGTGTTTGACACAGAATAACTCATCTATCCCATTTTTCCCACTAAGCACAGAATATTGTGTCACAGCATCCCATCCAATTAAAGAGTTCACCATTGAAAACAATGGTGCTTTGGTATGCTAATGAAAAGGTTAAATGCATTAAATGAGTTAAGATAACTTTAGATAACACAGTTTCTTCAATTAACCCTGAGTCATGACGCATTTAACTCACAAATCCAAGTGGCTGCATCTGTACTTTATGTGGATACCACACAACATCTCTTCCACATTATTATGGACTTGTACTGTTGGCCCTTTTGTTCCTTGCTCTGGATTGTTTCTAACCGGCATGCAGAACTTCAGAGGGAAGAATTAGAGTGAAATTGGAATTTACAACTAATTAATTGAGTATAATTCCCTTCTTTCTTTCTTTCTTTCTTTCTTTCTTTCTTTCTTTCTTTCTTTCATTCTTTCTTTCTTTCTTACTGTGGCTTTCTTTTGGATTTCTTTCTGTCCAGTACTTTGTCTATAACCAACCAATAGCAATCTATAGTTTAGTAGTGGCAACAACCATATATTTCTAATTCAATATGAGCAATTTAGATACAAAATGATATAAGATAAAGATCCTGGTTCCATTATCTACTAGAGCAACCTTCAAGGGGCATACAGATATCACGGCAACTTTCAGTTGGGCCATTAGGCTGGTGGTATTAACAGGGGTACTAACCCCATAAGCAAATTGACTTCTTACTACATATGCCTATCTTCTACTCATTGGGGCATAGCTACTGAAGGGTGAAAGAGAAAATAATGAAAATCCCCCACAGCTGCCAATTTACTAAATGGAATTAAGTTCACATTGGTGAAAATTCTCTTTGCATTACAGTATGTAAAGTCACTTCTCTTTGCCTTGTGATATTTCTCATCCTGGTGTGCTGCCACTTTTGCAGCTCATTATCTATGTCAGCTAATTTCCCACATATGTAATTTCTTCATGTTCTACAGAACTTTTTCTACTAAAAATGTTATGGGGAAAAAACTGATCAGTTTTCAGAGACTTTCTGCCAGGAGAAAATCCATGCCTGCTTGAGATCCACCCCACTAATGATTCACAGGGCCTCCACTTAGGCTTTGTGGAAACCTTATGGTCCATGCTTTGAGTAGACAATGATCACTATCCATTCAATCCCTATATAAATAGCAGGTTTGCATTGGTAAAGTTTAATTGCAGATACCATAGGGTTTCCCTTAGACCAGGAATGCCCAAGCCTTTTTTTACCTGTGAGCCATGTTCAAATGTTAAAAGAGTTGGGAAGCAACACAAGCATGCCTTAGGTCCACGAGGAAGCCTAATAAAGTCTGTGATAGGCTAATTGGTAGCTCCACGTGAACTGGCAGCCCACCAGAAGCTATATTTAGCATTATACCTGGTTTTTATGCAACCAAAACTTGCCTCTAAATAATCACCTGCTTTGAGGCCACTGGAAGCCACTGGTGTGGGATCACTGCCAGAATCACTGCCAGAATAAGATGAGGTGCATCTCTGTATATTTATATTTATTCATATATTTGGGAACATTATTTCCCATAAGCTATACATGTATACTTTTTTTTATCATTGCCCTAATCAGGAAGATTCCAAGTACAAAAGTGCACAATGTATTGTAAAATAAAGGCAGAAAACCATTTTTCATTTTCACAGAACTATTTCATTTTGTTAGCGATTGAAAAAGCTCCCTAAACAGAGATAATTAACAGAGGAAAAAAGGAAACATAAAATGGCTCTTTTTAAGATTGTGTTCAATGGAAAAGCCCCAGTAATATAAAACCTGAAAACCTCTCTGTTGCAAATCTAGCGGCATGCTGTTAAACGTGTTTATTGTTGGCTTTTTTTTTCTTGGGAGCTATTTTTTGATTTGTGTGGAATAAATGAAATGTCTTCCTAGTCCCGAAAGATTTCCCGCCGAGCATAATTACACACAAAACAGACTAAGAAATTGGGGCCAACAATTACTTTAATTAGAAGGTGGTTATTGAAGCTGTCAGCATGGTAATAGGACAAAATACAGGGAGAGAGGGAGGTGTTGGTAATGGAGTTGTTAATAAATATTTGTACTGTGCTAGAATTAATGTTGAAATAAATACAAATCCTTGAGAGCTAGGAGTATATATTATTTTATAAATGATAAATAATTATAAATAAATGACTACTATTATTTATACAACTATTGTTATTCATTCTAGAAACCTTTAACCTAATAATAATAAAAATAATAATAAAGTTGTGGGAGAGACGTTATTGGAAAACCCGATATCCTGAAATCTCTGAAATATGGAAAGGACATCTCCTGTAAAATCCATATTATTCAAATAATC
>CM044439.1:23518658-23552901 GCA_024363595.1 Xenopus borealis | reverse complement strand
TTTTTTTTAAAAATTGGTGGCAGGGGCCTATAGAGTATTAAAATAAAACATTGGTGGCCATTGGTAAGGGGGGGCCCGGCTCTTCAAAAAATGCAGCACTGCGGGCCCCCCTTCAGGCCCGGAACACTTGTCCCCTCATCCCCCCCTGATGGCGGCCCTGCTTCCAAGTATAGCAGTACCCTTATTCACAATGTAAAAGTCACATTTTGTAGTATTTGATTCAAATTGTACAGTCACTGGCAAGTAACCAAGCACAGGGATTTGATCCTTTAAGTAACTGACTCAGGGCAGGCACAACAAGAGTATCTTTTGCAAAGTATTTCAAGAAAATATCCTTTGGTAGTATAGAAACAGCTGAACCTGTATCAAGCATCAGGTTAATGCAGTGTCCCTTGTCAGCAGAAGCAGTATTGACATTGACAGTGCATATAAACTTGTTTGGAATAAATGTACCAGCTTTATCCACACTTAATACTGTAACATTTGTAGTAGTGACTTCATGAACATGTTTAGCAGAACTGCAGCAGGTTTTAGTCAAATGACCTACCTGCAATAAAAATAACTCACACTGGTGGTCCAGTGGTGTGGCTGGGACGCCCACCATGCTGCTCCTCCTTAAAGCCGCATTTTGGATTTGCCCGTTATAGGAGTTTGTTCCTGGTACTTCTGAGCTTTAAGCTATCCTTTCTGAACCTGTTGATTCCTGTTGTGACCCATGCCTGGCTTTTGACTACTCTACTGAAACCTGATCCTGCCTGTTATTTAACTCCGATTCTGCTAAATCCCTTATGACTGACTACACATTTTTGACCCTTGCCTGCCTGACTTCATTTGTATTCTGCCTGCCTCGACCCAGCCTGATCTGACTACTCTTTTGTCTAATGCCTTATACCACAACCTTCTGCCCAAAGACTTTGCATTTGCAGTTGTGCCCCTTCACTTGTTTAGAACCCCTCGCCTTGCACCTCTCGTATTAAGACCTGGCGGCATCCAATTTGCTGAGGACTCCTCCCGAGATGAAAGGTGCTTAGCATCGGTTCTAGATTTAGGGTGCCAAACATTACACTACCTTTGAGCATTTGTGACACTGTACCACTTTTGCAGGACATGTAGCATAATTTGCAATGTGTTGTGTTGAATCATAGCAAAAGCAGTATTAGCAGGTTCATGCAGCCATTACACAGCAGCAGTAACTTGAGCTCTATCTCTCTCAAGCTGTACAGAAAGTACTGTGTATCTACATAGTACAAGTAATGTGCACAATGACATCAGCAGGCCATTTGTATAAACACCACATCAATCTATCGAATTTGAGATATTTCCAGGGTCAAGGTATGATTAATCTTGATCTGAGTTTTAGGGTCTGTACTATTCATTCGTATTTTAGACATTTGAGTTTCAATGTCATTCGAGGTAATATGAGTTCATTTGAGTTAAAAAAGGTCTAACACACTCGACCTTTGATAAATAACTCCCTAAAGGGTGACAATGCTAAGCATCATCAAGAGGACCTTTTATAAATAAAGTTTACTGGAGAACAAAAATATGTATTATATTCATTTATAAATATAATTTCTGTAATGAAAAAGTCTTCTACTGGAGGTAAAAAATCTCACCCTCCTCTCCTGCTGACTGGCAATCCTGTTCCACCCCATTAGTCACAGCATACTGTATACTTTAAGTATATAAATTAAACATTGCCAGCTAATTAACACAGTCATACAAATAACCACACTATGAATAATTCATCTTGGTTTCATGTCAAAGATGTGAGGCTCATCCTTCCACTGTCAAAACTGTATGTATCTGAGAGGGACAGCAATCTAGACCAGGTGGTGTGGATGTGCCTTCTTGTTTTGTCCACCACCAATTTCTCCTTCTCTAAATTGGCTGTTGACAAACTTTATCCAGTTTAACCCATTTGCTCTTCCTAGACCAGGTTCTCCTCCATCTAAGTATGTAGCATCTAGATCTCACTTATATCTGATTACCTCTGATACTTTCCCTGAAGGCACCAACTGAGTTAAAATTCCAGGTGCAAAAATTTACATTTAGGATTATCTCTCAAAATTCAAATTTATGAAATCTTGATTCAATCAAATTAAATTTATTACAAAAAAACAAAACAAATTGGCTGCATTATAGACACAGGGTTAGACTGCAAGCTCTTGGAAACAGTAGCATTTTGATGTTCTACAGCAGTTGTAGTCTCATATCCCATTCACATTTAATTTTGTTAAAAATATCTGCTCTCCATAATGTGACTATTTATCAGCAGATGCAGTGCCTGGGGATGGCCAGGGAAACCACCACATACATATGGGGGGAAATAAGTGAGTTTGTTCTGTTAATTGGACAAATAGTTATTTAGCTAATAAGAAAAGTCTCAATCAGTGATGGGCGAATTTCTGCCGTTTCGCGGGAAATTTGTGAATTTATCCACAAAACAAACCAGTGCAAAATAGACGAGGGCATCAAAATTTACACCAAGGTCCATTTTCAAACGCGGGCCTTCGTTTTTTTGAAAATACATGGGTATCCATTTTTTGGACGCTAGCATCCAAAAAACAGACACCAACTTTCATAATTTGCCACAAATTCATGCCAGGCGAATAAATTTGCCCATCAGCTAATTCATTTTCATGGGAAAGCAGACAATGACAAATTATCATCATTTGCTTTTGGTTTTTGCTCTTTAAATGTTTTTATGTTATTTCATGCCGCTCTCCAATTTGGGGTTTAAGCTGCTTGTTGGTTGGTTCTCTGGCCCAGGCAATGATGATCAGCCTCATCCTGTTATATTTATATAATATATGCTAAATATCGTGTGCGTCATTTCCTAAGCTCAGTAAATGACAACAGCACAGAGCATGTGCAGTGAATCAGTAGAAAATAAGATGGGGAGCTACTGGGGCATCTACTGGGGAGACACAGATCTTTACTGCTAAAGGGTTGTGGTTCACTTTTATTACAAAACCCCACTACATACCTGTACAACATTTGGCAAATTTTGTAGCGAATTCTGGCCGGGCGAATAAATTCATCCATTACTAACCATATCCATTTTACAAAATATAGCAAGATATGTGGATTTTTCTTGGAGGTTTTAGTGTCATGTTTTATGTGTTATTACAGTTTTGCTAGTAAAGGTTGCCCTTTAAGCTGCAAGTCTCAGTTCCCCCAAGAGACTTGCTTGTCTTAAATAGTTACAATTGTGCTTATCTTAAATAGTTACAAATGTATCTACATGCAGGTGATGAGTATTATGTGCGCTCTGCCAAAAATCCTTTTATTTGATGAAGCTTTAAAATGGGACCTATTATTCAGAATGCTCTGGGGCTTTCCGGATAACGTGTCTTTCCATAATTTGGATCTTCTTACCTTAAGACTACTAGAAAATCATGTAAACATAAAATAAAACAAATAAGATGTTCTTACCTCGATTAAGGATTAATTATATCTTAGTTTGGATCACATATAAGATACTGTTTTATTATTAAAGAAAATAATTTAAAAAAATCTGGATTATTTGATTATAATGGAGTCAGTCAACATCCGAAATTCTGAACTTTCTGGATAACGGGTTTCCGGAGAATGGATCCCATACCTGTACTTCATGTATGGACTGGAGAGAGGTACTAGTTTCCGGAGGGGAAGGCTAATTATATAGCGACTAAGGTACCACCTGATTTGCCCATTTTCAGCAAGTGATGATACAAGGCATTTGATATTAGTACAATGTTGATTCAGGGGCTGATCTCATGGATGGGGGTACATAGGAAGTAGCACCAGTTTTAATGCAAATTGTTGCTTCTTCTGGATGTAGAGAGGGGGGCAACAGTTGCCTTAGCGACCAGCAAATATTTTAGATCGCTAAGGCAAAACCCCATGTCCCAAGCATACTGGATAACAGGTCCCATTACTGTACAAATATTATTTGTCCATAACCACCAGTATTTTAGCTTTAGTTTTGGATAACTGTTTTCTACCGTGTATATGCCTGAATCTGCAAATAGCCGAGAATATCACTCGTTAGGCGCCATCTACAAAATATTTTGTCGTCTGCCCATATTTGTTTTATTACAAACATCTCCTAAGAGCTTTTTTGTTCTAAAATCTGAAGTGGAAAAAAAATGATGGCTTTTAATAAATACAAATCCTGCTTGGAATGCTTTTATTGCCTGTTAGATTGCGGAATTGATCCGCGGATATCCATGAGATTGAACACCTGAGGACTTGAGCTTTAGCTGTGGAGCTGAAATAATATTAGGGATTTGCCTACGGGCCGATACCATCAGTCTCTTTCATTTCCTGCTCTGAGGGTTTTATAGGAATATCTGCACAGTGGTACATGCCAGGTAAAACCATTCCTTCAGCATTTTCTTTTCTGCATGTGAAAAATAAGGTTATACTTGCATTAACTCGTGGTCTCATGGTCAGATGGAACACTAAAATATTATATATATATATATAGATAGATAGATAGATAGATAGATAGATAGATAGATAGATGGATATAGATATAGATGGATACATATATGAGGGTTTGGCCTGCTTTAAAAAATGTAATATCCTGTGCCCCATACCTTCCCCAGCATCAATAGACCATTTCCATTAATCCCAGTTTTCCTTATTTTGATTGGAATGGCCTCAAGTCATAGGCCTATACAGGGTTGTCAATGCAGGAAGCCTTGGGCCTCTATCTAAAATGGATTAAGCAGATCATCAATGTTCAATCTGGAAACATAACCACTTCAACAACATAACAGTTCTCACTGTTACAGCTACATCTACTGCACCTTAATATGAAATCTTTTTTTTAACATGGGACTTACTTGTGCTCTGGATACTACTTGTGCTGGAAGGATATATATATATATGTATATATGTATATATATATATATATATATGATGAGATTATCCATCCATGCGCCACGTAGAAAAGGCTTATGATTAAGTGCCCACAAGGCACAAAATGTGTAAGGCTACTTTTTGAGATGTTCTTTGGAGTGAAGTCCAGTTTGTACCAGCCTACAACTGACTATAAATATGTAGAAAACGAGCCAAGCTTTTTTTCTGTATTAGCTTTGTTGTCCTTCTCTGTACTATCTCCTGTTCCACAATGTTCTTGTTCTGTAAAGGAGGCCAAGATTATATTGAATATTCCAGATCCAGCCTTACCAGTGCAAGGATAATAATTACACGATCCTCTGAGGAGTCCGTGCCATTGATTTCTTTATTTTTTCAATTTGCCATGTTGCTGTTTTCTTTATTCAGCGTGTATCCCCTTAGCAAGTGGCTGTTTTATAGAACGTGATTCCTTGAAAGTAAACGAAATCCAGAAATATTTCAACAAAGATGAGGAAAGATCCACTAACATCATGCAAGTCTCCTAATGCTATTTTTTAACTGTTCTTAATTCCTACATAACAGTAAAAAAAAAATCTATATACCTGCCGGCAACAAGGCTGTTCTCCATCTCTTAAATAAATGTGACATTGAAACTGTGCCACTTTCAGGCCCTTGGGGGCCAGATAATAAAACAAATTAATTGAAGTCAAAGCACTTTTCCTTTTCTATTCCTTCATATCTCTCCTATTTTCTTTTATTAGCCGGGAACTGGGCCAAATGGGATAGATACGGGCGATAGCAGCATTTGCATTACAACGATTCTCCCTATCAGTTCATTTTCAAGACCCCTCCTTCCTGGGGGCATTTTCCGATCTGATTAAACCTATGCAATTTACTGTTAATCGTTTTCTAAAGTTTTTTGTTTGTGCTGGTTGATTGGGTTGTTAATTCTGTCTGTCGACTTTGAAAAGCAAATAGAAATGTTTTACAAAAAAGAACCTCTGGCCCCTCAAAAAAATCACCTGCCATTATTATTGGGCTGAGACATAGAGCCAGCATGGGGTTACACTTGGAATTATTCATTATTCATCATATAAACATTCATCTTCTCAAAGAACTTGGGTTTAGGCTTATGACACTCAGGGTATATTCTCCCTCGGTGTATTTTAAGCCAGAGGAGAAGTAACCGAATCCAACCGAGGAGCGTGTGTTTAATTTCAATTAGAAAAACCACCTGTCACCACTGGCCTAGATTATATACCCGCTAAAGGCACAGACTTATCCAAAGTTAAGATTTTTTTTCCCCCTTCTTTGATTTCTTCTACAAATGGTAGTTTTCCCACAGGCTAAACATTTTTCACATTAACAGACGTTGAAAAAAACTGTGACAAAAACAAGAAAAAAATATATTTAACTTCCTGTAAGAAAAGTCATGTAAAACTTCTAAAATCATTAATAATAAAAAAAAAACAGTGTCAACTTTTTTAGAATCAAATATTTTTATTATCTTTATTAAAACACTTTAAAAATGTATCATTTTAACCTATGGGTTGACTTGTGCCGAGTTTTAAAGGGGATTCACCTTTAAAGGAAAACTATACCCCCCGAACATTAGGCTTATTCTATCGTCGAATAGCGAATATTCGATCATCGAAGGATTTCAAATTTTGAAATTATTCGACTGCCTACTTCGCCAGATTGAACCTACCGAATTGTAATAGAAGCCTATGGGAACCCTCCCATAGGCTTCTGAGGCTAAGTCCTGATCAAATAGGATTCGTACGGTCTAAGTCTTCGATCGTTCGAATCGTACAAATTATTCGAATGATCGAATAATTCATTTGAATGATCGAACGATCATTATTCGATAGTCGAATGATCGAATATCGAAGAAAAGGGTAGCCTAAAAGTATTCGATTAGCATTCCAAAATCGAATGCTAATCAAATATCGAGGAAAAACGAATATTTTTTTTTCTGTTGCTCAAAAATTCTTTTTTGGGGTATAGTTTTCCTTTAAATCAACTTATAGCATGATGTACAGTAGAGAATGATATTCTGAGATCATTTACAATTGATTTTTAGTTTTTATTATTTGTGTTTTTTTTTATTCAGCAGCTCTCCAAACTACCCTAGCAACCATACAATAATTTTAATAAGAGACTGGAATTTGAATAGGAGAGGCCGGAATAGAAAGATGAGTAATAACAAAAGGTTGCAATAACAATACATTTGTTGTCTTACAAGGCATTTTTTTTTTAGATGGGGTCAGTAAACCCCCATTTTATAGCTGAATAGAATCAGAAGAAAAAGTCAAATTATTCAAAAACTATTAAAAAAAAGGAAAAATTAAGCATACTAAAAGATAACTTGAAGGTAAACCACCCCTTTCATGCAAAAAAAAAATCAAAAGACATTCGTTGTGTGTGATAAAATAAGTACTAGACTAAGGCCCACTTTACTGGCCAAACCTTAGGGGACTGTCTGAATAAAGGACCATTTTTTTATCAGTTTGCTACACTTTTTATTCTGCACTCACTAGTTAATTAAAAAAATGATCTCATAGAGGTTCACCAGAATTGGGTAAAGTTGTGTAAAAAGTAACAAAAGAAATATATATAAAAATACAAATATACAAAAAAGGAATGTTCTGGGTACACATTAAGCTCCAATTACAAAAGTTACTCAGCACACCACATCATTAACACAGACATGTAGCGGGTTGAGTGGATTTTTACCCAAAAAATTCTAGTTTTTGGGATATTTCAGGAAAAAAAAAACGAACATTTTACTTTTTTTTTCAACTCAAATTTTTAAGATTTATTATACCCCAAACCTAGAAATAGCTCGAACCCAGCTAAAACCTGTTGAGTTCATGTAGAAATCAATGACAGAGGCCTCTTCAACCATGTGAATAGCCTTCATGAAGTTTGTTTTTTTTTTGGTGGGGTTCGCTTGAAAATTCAATTAATTAGATTGTTTAGAGTTTGTTTTCGCTGAAAGTGTGATTCATTCAAGTTTTTGGGTTCTTCATCCTAAATTCACTGATAAGTTTTTTCCATTAGAGTTTTTCTTAAATTATAAAACATTCGAGTTGTGAGTTCATTTGAGGCATACAAAACCTCACAAACCTCTAAAACTGTGACTAGTGAATGCTACCTGCTACTTAGTGCCTTTTATTACATAAACCCATTAGTGTATATGTATAAATACAACGATACAGAGAAGGAATGTTCTGGGCACACAATAAACTATACTCTCATACTAAGAAAAACAATATAGGGCAAATTCACTAAGATGCGCAAATTCGCTAGCGTTGGCTTCGCTAGCATTCGCCGGACTTCGCCAGGCGAATTCGCCAGTACTACGCAAATTCACTAAATTGCAAATTTTCGCTCCAGTCAGCGAATGGTAGCGTAGTTGCGCTAGTGTTACTTCGCTAGGCAGAGTGCTGTTACGCTAGCGAAGCCTAATTTGCATACGGTGGGAACTTTAACTTATAATAGAAGTGTATGTTACAGCCACTACACAAGCCCAGGAAACCTTTAATAAATTAAATAAAGTTGTCCTATTGCCCTACATGTGCCCCCTGTATAGTTGTGTTGCCATATGTTAGGAAATGTAGGGGGGGAAGAAGGGTAACCCCCCAAAAAAATATTGATCTTTTTCACCCTCCTATGCTAAAATCCGCCGGCGTTTTTTTGGGACTTACAAAAAATTTAACATTTTTTTTTCAACCTCCTATCTATTGTATTGAACTTTGCCTGGTCTGACCAGGCGAAGTAACGTCTAGCGTAAGTGCTAACGTAGAGGAAAATGCTCATCTTAGTGAATTTGCGAATTTACGATCGTTCGTCAGTGCGCAACTTCGCACCCTTACGCCAGCCGAAGTTGCGCACTGACGAACGATCGTAAATTCGCAAAAGTCTATCTACTTCGCTAGTGAAAATTCTCCAGAGTCTGTGTTAGGGAATTTGTGAAGTTGCAAAATGACGTCACGCTGGCAAATTAGCGTTAGTGAATTTGCCCCTATGGCTCCTCCTAAACACATGTATAAATACAAATATACAGAAAAGGAATGCTCTGGACACACAATAAGCCATACCCACATGGTGTATACACTATGGCACCTCCTAACCAACTGTATAAATACAAATATACAGAGAAGGAATGTTCTGGGTACGCCATAAGCTATATCCTGATACTGTACTGTCTAAGGCAAACATTATGGCACCTCCTAGCCATATGAATGAATACAAATATACAAAGGAGGAATGTTCGGTACAGCATTAATGATCCCGCCTAGTTATAATACCCAATTACATGTTTGCTATCATTATTCTATCCCAGTAAAGACTAACTAGTATTTGGTTGCTATTGGTTACTAGCCCTAAACAGTGTTACTTAATTGTTAATGTGTTTTGATCATAAATTGAAGACTAGACCAAAGAAATTAAACTGTAACAAACAAATTATCTCTCTCTCTCTCTCTCTCTATATATATATATATATCATCATACAGCATCAGCAATATTGTGTTAGGGAGGGCAGACAAAGTCCTGGAAACTACTAAAGGATTGGTATTTCATGTTAAAGTAGAAATAATGTCATTTTGTGACTCACTTGTACGTCATTTTCCTAAGAATAATTGTAGTCATTGATCCACAGCTCCTCACGTTTCTTAATGCCTGCCAGTCTTGTATAAAAGGGACAGGATCAGCCGTAGAAGAGCACTGTACAGACGAGTTACTTGAACAACTGATCAATGGGGTTTCATTAACCTTCTGCCAATACTACCTGCCCAGCAAATTAAATGAGAAAAGCTTTAGGGTTAGAGGTGGAACGGTGACAACATTGATTTCTTTTAATGTTTTTGAAAGTTCAATTTATGAAGTTGATAACAAAATGCAAAACTCAGGGAAAGTTTAGAGTTGGCCCTTAAAAGCTGAAAGGTCATTTAAAAATACATTGTTTTTTTTTTTTTCTTCTACTTCAAAAAAGTGAAGGACTGTGGATGTTGCTAAGCTACAAATATCCAACTGCAAAAGGGGCCTAATGAAAAGCATTCATTTTAAATAACACATCTTTTCAGATTATTTTCCTTATGTATTTGTTTCATTGACAGTTTACAAAGATGGCCCTGTTGAAGGACTTTGCCTTTTCTTGATATCATTTTTAATATGTTGATGCCACTGTTGCAGAGATTTCCCTTTAATTTATATAGGTCTGAGTTCAGTCTCATCTACGGTATAATTCCCTGTTTATCAACTCGCTTATAGAGATCCAAGACCTTCCTTTGATCCTTAATCCTCCTTATCTCCTCCAAAGTCACGACCTCTGATATAATTTAAAATATTAGCAGGACAAACAATTCATCAATAAGATGTTCTTCTAATTGTCATTGACAGCAAAGTCATACAAACCTTGCATGAGAGGGTTTGTTCACCTCATTGGCCAAGGACAGGAGCGGGATTCCTATAGGTACTTGGTTTGATGTGTAGAGAGGATTGTAGTCTTTGTGGTTGGTTGTAGTGGCCCTAGAAGAACAATGTAGACACTATAGGTTTAGGTAGCTTGAAACGCCAAATAGGAGATTATGTAATCAAAGGTATTAGATTCTGAAATAATGGTTTCTAAAGTACCAGTACATATGGGTAGCATGACTAGACTTCAAGGGAGAGGTAGTGAAAAGTGTATAGTGTTGGAGTAGATACAGAAAATAAAGTATCCGAGTGAGGATGCAGTGCAAGATGGCCCAACTAGCCCCACAAACTTAATGTGGTCCTCTCTGAGATTATCATGCTCCCCAGCTTACACAAGAGCTCTTTTGTTGTCAATATATGATATTATGTCTAAGGAGATTCTCATTCATCTAGGTCAGGAGTGCCCACACTTTACTAATGTGGGGTCTACTTTTAATGATGTTGTCCCATTATGATCCACAATCCATAATATCACTGTTAGGCATGTTAGCATTCCGTTCCATGGAAAATATTACTTTAATATTATATTGATTTGTAAGGGAATTTATATTACTATATTTAAAAGACTATTTCTTATGTAACCGTAACAGAATAAAAATCTAAATGAACAGAATAAACCATAAGGGTAATTTAGTCAAACTGTTTTGTTGATGGTGTCCTGAGATCTGCTGATCACCAATTGGCATGTGAGAATTTTTCTGCCACGTTTCACAGCGGAAATTATGTCTATAGACTTGAATGGCATCGCGTGTAAAAAAAAAAATCACACACATAAAAAAAAATGTTGACACCCATAGACTTTAATGCATTGCAGCGCATTTTTGCCGGCAGGAAACAGGTCAAATTGGTCCCATACCTACCAACTAAAGGTCTACTGGTAGACCCCGATCTACCTTTTGGACACCCCTGATCCAGGTCATTATATACGGTTACTAGTAGAGTTCCATATAAAGCAACTGGACTTTCTGAGTTTTATTGAAAATGTTTTACCACTTATCTGAGTTGCTTCTTCAGTTCAACTGTGTGGTAGGGAATTCCCTGGCACAGACACCCAATCACACCAGTTCCATTGAAACTAGTTAGTTTGTGTAGGCTGAAACTCACAGATACTGTAGGAGATACTAGATACTATATGACATCATGATTTTATCCAACCTCCCTTGAGGTATAATGGCTATTTGTGCCACTCCATGGAAAAAATTGCACATCAGAGGATCCAGGTCAATCAAAATCCTTGACAGCAACTGCTGGTTTAACTGTGCTGGAAATCTACCTATAGCAAGTTCCACCCCAAATACCTCATTATAGCATATTACATCCTCAGATACCACCAGTATACAGTATTACTTGCCCAAAACCCCCAGTATAGAATAGTACCTTCCCAAATACCGCAGCATATCATATTACCTGCCTAAAAACCCCAGTATATCATATCGCTGCCTAAATATTCCAGTATAGTATATTACCTGTTCAAATACCCCAGTATAGTATATTACCTGCTCAAATACCCCAGTATAGTATATTACCTGCTCAAATACCCCAGTATAGTATATTACCTGCTCAAATACCCAAGTACAGCATGTAACCTCCATGCTCCCAAAATACAACACAATGAGCAGAGGAAGCTGGCATGGACTTGGATTAGCACCTTATGGGTACAGAGAACATTATGGCTTTAAGTGCCTTTGCAGAACCTTGTAAGTGAAGTTCTATACCCTGTGCCTGATCTATGTACCAGTTTGGGATTTGTTATGTATCTAAATTAATAGGCGAGTGTGACATTTTCCTTGTGCTAATTGCTATGAATACCAGGCAGACTTGGAGCTGTCACTACATTACAGACCCATTCATCTAAATTCCTGCCATTAAAGCTGCCAGCCATCTGTTACACCAGGGAGTGTGCCACTCTGTCTACTACTACACCTTCTCCTATTTGCCTTTTTCTCAAGGGCTGCTGGGATATGTAGTTCACTGATGCAGGTTGGGGAGATCATTCTCTGCTAAAATACCCCCAAATTTCCACATACACTGTTAAAGACAATAATGGAGCTGCTATACTGTATCATTGCAATTGACCATAGTGACCAATTAGATTGTTTATATTTTTTAACCTGAGGGAGACTGATCCAACATAATTGCTGATTGGTTGCTTTTGGCATTATTGCAACTGAACTAAACATTCATGAATATGTTGTTTCAATAGTCCTGTACTATATAAATATCCTGGGATAATCCGAATCTGTCAGTATCACCTTAATAATGTATCATATTCCTCAGTGTTAGTCTTTTTGATTTGGGCCCCAAAGAGAATGATAGGGATATGTAAGGTCAAAGGGCAGTGACATTATCGGTTGCTATTCCATCAGCCTGAATGGAATTAGAATGAACCCCCCCCCCTCAGTTACAAAGTAACTTTTTTATATGATTTTTATTAGATTTTATTAAAGAAAATACTCAGGTTGGCAGTAATAGTGATGGGCGAATCTCCCGCGATTCGCTTCGCCGAAAAATTCGCGAATTTCTAGAGAAATTCGCGAATCGGCGAAAAATTCGCGAAACGAGTCGCGGGACGATTTTGTCGCGCGTCGCGTCAACTTTGTCGCGCCAACTTTGACGCGTCGTGTCGTTTTCGGCGCGCGTCGCGTCGTTTTGCCGCGTCGCGTCAAAAACGACGCGCGACTGACGCGCGACTCATTTTTCGGCGAATTTTCGCCAAGCGAAATTTCACTGCTGATTCGCGAATTTATTCGCCAGCGGCGAATCGCGGGAATTCGCCGCAAATTCAACTTAGGCGAATAAATTCGCCCATCACTAGCCAGTAAGAGTTACATTGTATTTAAATACATAAAACGTGCTGTAATTGGACCTTTAATCTCTCGGGTGAGCCCATCATTCTCAGCACATTCCTCATATCTCTAATTAGTGCAATGCTCTGGGCCATAAATACCTCCATTATTCGAGTGAATCAGATCCAAGAGCCACACAATGTAAAGGTCAGGTTTCCTGATTTAAGCACTGCACTACCTGCATCGTAACAATCTAATGGTCAGGAGCTCATTTGCCATATGATGACCAGGAGCCGGCGGCAAATATAAAGTCCAGCTGCTTTGCAGGTAGAAATGATTTCCTTCCACATAGCGCTGAAGCTCCAGGTCTACTTGGGGAATTCCATAACCTGACTGTGCTTACAGTAAAGAAATCCATCCTATGCTATGGTGATATCTCCTTTTCTCCCATCCAATGAATCACGTATTCCCCTCTTTTCATAGAGAATCCCATAATCTGACTGCCCTTATGGGAAAGAAACCCGTCCTATTCTCATGGTGAAATCTCTTTTCCTCCCCCTCAAAAAAAACACTAATTCCCCTCACTTGGTAGAGAATCTCATAAAACGACTGCCCTTACAGTAAAAATAAAAAACCTTTCTGTGATGATTGTGAAATCATTCCCACTCTCTTGGTAGAGAATCCCATAACCTGACTGCCCCTACAGTAAAGAAACCCTTCCTATGCTGATTGTGCCATTCAATTTCATCTTCCACTAGTGAATCCCTCATTCCCCCTCCATTAGTATAGAATTACTTCTTAAAGGAAAAGTAAATGTTTTTCTTTTTCTTTCTGTAAATTTGCTCTAAACAGCCCCCCAGATTAATGTACCTTAGTCCCTGCTGCAAGTCTGCTCTGGTTTCTGTGTTATCAGCAGCTTGTTTCCCCTTCTTCCTGGTGCAGAGTGAAGCCCCGCCCCTTAGTTTACTGAGCTGTCCATTTGCTGCTGTTCCACAATAGAGAGGAAGAGGGAGCCAGTGTGTGCATTAGTAAGCTAGTTTCCCCAAGCAAAAGCTGCTACACACACTGCTCTCTGCTATGTCATAGTATGCAAATGATCTCCAGGACTAGTCACAGAGATAAGGTCAGCTCAGTAAGCTATGGGGCGGGGCTTCACTCTGCACCAGGAAGAAGAGGAAACAAGCTGCTGATAACACAGAAACCAGAGCAGACTTGCAGCAGGGACTAAGGTACTTTAATCTGGGGGGCTGTTTAGAGCAAATTTACAGATAGAAAAAAAAAGGTTTACTTGTTCTTTAACCTGACTCCCCTAACAGTAGACACCCTTCCTATGCAGATGTTAGATATTATTTAAATTCCCTCCAATTAATTACAATTCGCGAGTTTTTCGGCGAAGTGAAACGGGGTAGATTCGCCCATCACTACCCCAGAGTTGTGAATGGGGCTGGAGGTGGCTTGTGACTGTGGAGGGAAGGGTCCCCTGAGGCAGCAGCCCTGGTGGGCCCCAAGTCTGATACTGTGCATAAGAATTGATTCATAATCAGCCTCTATGACAGATGAACCTCTTTCTGCTTGATGATTTCCCCCGACCCTTAGAGGACAAGGAAAGTTAAACTAAAGAAGTAGTTAGAAATATTGTACATGATGTTTTGTGCTTGTGTACCAGCCCAAGGCAACCACAGCCCTTTATCAGTAAAGATCTGTGTCTCCCCAGTAGATGCCCCAGTAGCTCCCCATCTTCTTTTCTGATTCACTGATTCACATGCTCTGTGCTGCTGTCACTTACTGAGCTTAGGGACCCACTCACAATATACAGTACACATAGAATAGAAATATAGTCACAATATAAGGCTGATTAGCAGTGATGGCGAATTGCTACGATTCACCGCAGGCGAATAAATTTGCAAAACGCAGGCGATATTTCGCCTGGTGAAAACTCACCGGTGTCTCGTTTTGGACGCAGGCGTCCGCTGGTGCAATAAGCTCAGTATATAAAACATGGCATTTTTAGCCCTATTCATTTTATGGTTTTGTTCTCCTTGAAGCTTTGCTTCTCACCAGCAGTCCAGAGCTCACTGAGCATGTGCAATACCACTGACACACAAAAGATGCCTAACGTGATCCACAATGGGGAGCTGCTGGGGGCTGCTTTGAAGACCTGGATTATTAGAGGGCTGCTGAACCTCTGGCCTGGTACGGTAAATTCAGTATATAAAATAAAGCATATAGCCAGGGTTTAGTTCTCCTTTAAGTTAAAAAAAAGTGTCTCTTTATGAGCCAAAATTTGCAAATATGCAAAATTCATTTGTGTTAAAACAGAATAAATTAGAATATTACATCCATTCAGTGCATCTTTTGTTTGTAATTTCTGCAGCGTGAAAATCCCATAAAAACATCAGGAGCCCAAAGCTCGGATTCCCCGCAGGCTGGATTTTCATTGCAGATGAGAGACCTGAACCAGGTTTGTTTAATCCACTGCGTTTCCCAAACACCTGTTCCATTTTGCAGCGACCGGAGCTTTTTCTCGTCATTTGTGCGGCGCAATGTTACAGCCGCGTTGCTGCTATGATTTTCTCATTTATGGACTTATAGCAACAGAAATCTAACAGTGTAATATGTTCCGACTGATTACTGTGATTAAATACATTTTTTATTTAGCAGAGGTCGGGCCGCAGCTAAACATGATTACGGCTTGAATTGGGGAAGCGTTGGCGCAGGTGAGCAGGTGCAGGAAGGGAAACATTAGCCGTGCCGCTAGGATGATTAGTATGAATGTGAATTAGAGACAATGGTGATTAAAATAAATGCTTCAGGGATCACTGCAATTTACTAATGTGCATCTAATAACCCAGGCCCACAACATACTCACCCCCCCTCCTGCCCTATTACACTGACATGTTGTATAAAGGGACAGCATCATGATTATATCTACAGAAGCAATGGGGCAAATTCACTAAGATCCAAAAATTCGCTAGCGTTGGCTTCGTTCGCCGCACTTCACCAGGTGAATTTTCGCCAGCGCTGCGCAAATTCACAAAAGTGCGAAGTTACGCTAAGGTCGACAAATTCACTAAAGTGCAAAGTTACGCTAAGGTACGCTAAATGTGCCCCTTAGGGGCAAATTTACTAATAGTCAAATTTCGAATTGAAAAAAATGTGAAATTCGACAAATGGATCAAACAGGTATGTTTTCGATTGAATTGAAATGGTTTGAATGCATCATTTGATTTGAATGATTTCAACAAAAATCATTTGAATTCTCAGGTCTTGCTCTAGGAGGTCCCCCATAGGCTAAAATGCCAATTCAACAGCTTTAAGATGGCGAAGTGTCGAATTTGAAGGATTTTAAAGGGTCAATTCAAGTCGAATTTTGGGCTATTCGGTAGTCGAAGTAGCGCAAAATTACTTCGAAATTCGAATTTAAAATTGGTAAATGTGCCCCTAAGTCTAAGTATAAGTTGGGTGGACAGGTGTTTTTAGAAATTCTCTTTCAGCGAATCATGGAAGAGCCGGTTCATTTGGGGCTCTACTGGGTTTTGATCCCATTGCTCATTTACATCACTACCTCTCTCAATAAAGAATGACATGAGCCTCCTAGTTCAGCCTCTGTGCACAGAAATGGGATGTTTGGGAATTTCTCAAGAATGAACTCTTTCAGCCGAGTGCTGATTATACAAACATTATTACATGAAGTCGGCCCATTAATTACAAGACACACACATTAAGAGGCTGCATTCTGGCTCTTATCTCCCTCGTAGCCACACAAAACCCAACACAAGGGATTCATTTGACTGCGACTGAAGCTCAAATTTGTGTGATCTTACAGAACACAAGAGATTTCTGTTATTACACATCAGTGGTTCGGGAGCTTAGCATAAGGAATTCCAGCATTTTAGGTTCTCAATGACAGTGATCCAGCAATGATTTAATCCTTCCCATACAGACAGGTCTATCACTTGTATGTGCACAGGGGAGACATTAAAGGGTCCTGAGAGGACCTCGTAATCACGGCCCTTTAAGAAGCATGTCCTCAGTTTACCTTCCTTTTCCATTTCCAAAAATCAGAGGAAATATCTTTCTGTCGGTTCATTCTGTCAGTTTCTAGACAATGACACACTTCAGCAGCCGAATATCCAATTCTGACACTTCCCCACTTAAAAAGTAAGTTTTATTACTTGTAACATCTACATGTCTGGATGAGAAACCATCTGTCACACGCTCCGAGATTTGTGTCGCATAGATATTTGTCTCCTTCCCATCCTGCACAACCCCAACATACAAAATTCCCCGGTCTTGAAATAAACAGCCAGTGCTTGTGAGAAAAATAATTATTCAACAGCATAACCATGTGACATCATAACTATATGCAGGGGTTCAACTGAGATTTCATGAAACAAAATGACGTAGAATTGAAGTGGATTGGGTGACCTTGGATAGTTGGTTTGTATTTCTGTTTATCTCCTGACTTCTTTTCCCCTCTTAACATGATCTTGGAGGTTCTATTGTTGGACCCCTCTAATAAAGTTTGTTTGCAAAGTGTGGTCTGTCTAGAACATAATGAAATGATCATGATTTTATTCAGCTCTGTGCTTTAACATAAAGTTTCTGTCACTAGTCTTAGATGCAAATAAGCAGCAGATTTATTCTTTCCAGTGTGTGACTGGCTCGTGTTATTTATGCCTCTGATTATGGGATGTGACATATAATTACTACTGTAGTTGGAAGGCTCGTACATATTCCTGCCGTTGATAGACAACAACATCATTCTAGGGAGACAAAATAATAAATTCTTCCAATGAGCAAAACCTTTTCAGCTTCTGCAGTTGACAGAAAGTTTGTAGAAGTTTTCCAGTCTCTGTCCAACAAATGGATGTAAAAGTTAATACACTGAGTAATAAAACTTGACCCCAGGGTACAATTAGGGGCAAATTTACTATTATTTTCCAAAATTAGCTCGACCAAATTCGTAATTCGATAAGCATTCAACCATCGAATGCTTATCGAATTGTTTTAGGCTAACGTTTTGCTCGATATCCGATTTCTCGATGTATTCGTACGATTGGATACCGATCCTTCGATTTCGAGCATACGAAAAATTCTTATGATCGAATTATTAAATATCCGATCATTCAATCTATTCGATCTGTTCGATATTCGATGATCCTTCGATTTCGAGCATACGAAAAATTCTTATGATCGAATTATTAAATATCCGATCATTCAATCTATTCGATCTGTTCGATATTCGATGATCGAAGAGGCCTAATTTGAATATACGATTTCACGAAAAAGCTGTACGATCGGTATTCGATCGAATTCAATCGAACTTCGATCATTTCACGTGAATTTTGTAAATTTGCCCCTTAGAGTCCTGCTTCAGAGATACCAACAAATAATCCTCCTGACTGTGCAAGTGGTCCATAGGTAGCCTGCAAGGGAATTCAAGTGGGACATAGGAGCAATGTAGGCTACTTAGTTATAGTTATAACATAAATGTAGGGTTTTTTCCCTCTCTGATCTCTGACATCATTTCCAGATTTACATGTTGTATATTTTGCATGAGGCATCAAGCCAGTTCAGATGGCCTGATGAAGATACTAAAGTGTGGGTCCTGGTCAAGAATGGGACTGCCAAATTAGAAAACCACAGTATTGTAAGCTAGGACCCACTGGAAACCTAGAACTCTCCACCACTGCCTTTTGCAAACCTGCCTACCACAGGACTGGTGGAGGGTTGTGGGCAGCAGTGTCCCAACAGGACAGGGCCCACTGGTATCAGTAGTGTATCTTTGGAGGGGGCCAGGCACACGCACTCAAGCAGAACCCACTCTCCCCTTCAGGCCCACCTGCTAGTTGTGGTGCAGAGAGAGTTGGAAAGTTTAAAAATGGCTGATCCTGAATGTCCCATTACATTTACCCATCAGTTCACTTTTATCAATACCCTGCTTGTATTTTTTTGTGAGGAACCCCATGGATATGGAAAGAAAATACAGATACCCAGCAGAAAGTTGTATATTGTAACTGAACTAAGGACACCAGGGCTTCAAGGCAGCAGTATTAACCACTGTTCTGCGCAATACAATGGTGTAACTATAGAGGAAGCACTCCCCGTAGTCACTGAGGGGCCCAGGGTACAGGGGGACCCTCTATATTTCTAAAGAATCCCTCCACCACCAGCTATTTGCTTACCTTGGAGGGGACTCCAGGGAAGGAGGACATCAGAATGGACTGGTGGGGGCACAGGAGAGGGCCAAAGGTGGGCAGGGAGCAAATCCAGGCCCCTCTGAAAATGTTTTTTGCAGGGGAGGTGGTGCACACCAGTTATGCCACTGGTGCTATACTTATAAATCAGTAGCAAAATAATTATTCAGATCCGGTAGGCTGTGTTCTTTTCTCTGATTATCATACTGTAAGGGCAGAGACGCACGTGGAGATTCGGGGAGATTAGTAGACTGGCGCCAAATCGCCTCTTCTTCCAAGAGACTCCCCTTCCCGACAGCTAGAATCTAAATCACTGGCGGGATGGCACTCGGAGCTCTTCAATTTCCGAAGTTTACACGTGAAGCAACTTCAGGCGACTTCAGAAAATGAAGCGCTCTAAGTGCCATCATGCTGCCGATTTATATTCCAGCTGGCAGGAAGGCATTGCGGTAATGGATGGGCTCTTTCGGAGAACGCCGCTCCTCCTGTCCGACAGCAGCTCCTCATGCTACGCTAGTTCCTCCCTGCCGGCCAACACACAACTATACCTTTACACGATCGTGCGCATAGTCAGAACTCTCAGGAGTCCGGTACTTGAATCATCAAAATGCTCGGCTTTATTCAGACGCTTTTAGGGGTTACATGGGGGGGGGGGGGGGGGGGTGAGCACCTCTAACGCATTTCATGCCCTAACAAGGTTATCTCTGATGAAGTGCCCAATGTTTGGTCATGAAACGCGTTAGAGGTGCTCACCCCCCATGTAACCCCTAAAAGAGTCTGAATAAAGCCGAGAATTTTGATGATTCAAGTACTGGACTCTGAGAGTTCTGACTATGCGCACGATCGTGTAAAGGTATAGTTGTGGGGAGATTAATCGCCCGAAGAAGAGGCGATTTATCGCTGGCCAACTATTCTACCCCAAATAGCATTGTGTGCCTCTACCACAAGTAGGATTATGGGAAAAGATCAGAACTAGCAGATAAAAGATTAGCTGAGAACAATGGACTAGCAGAGAAAAATGGAGACAAAGCTAAAACTTCAAGAGGCTTCACATTCATAAAGACTAGGTAAGAGGAAAATTAGTATCAATTTAAGATGATTTGGTAAATACATTTGAGGCACTTTTACATTATTAGACAATATGGATTTCACCAAACCTAGGACTGAGTAATTTATTTTGCAGGTTGAGACAGCATTTTACTTTCATCTCTGATAATGGAATTATAGATCTTTTTTGGCCCAAGGTGAAGCAAATAAGGCCTCATCTCGGTCTGAAAACAATTTGCACATCTTTGCAATTTACAGCTCTATTTTTTACAACATGATCTTTACTTAAAGGGATTTCAGAGACAACACTTCTGAGATTTGGGTGGAGAAGTCTGAACCAACATTGGATTAGTGCTAGCATTATGATGAACATGTAGTGCACATTAATGTGACCTGGGACAGGATCAGGCGAGGGTCGGGTCCAGGAAACGTAATTGTACTGAATTATTAAGACAGTATTATTGAAAGGAGATACATATCTCCGGCGTTTCCAATACCCTTTTTGGATGTTTTAATTCAAGATATTTTCATTGGTAATAAAGCAGTGAGACATATACGGCTCCGTGGGGAGACATTTGGTTCCACAGTTTGCAGGTAATGAGGTCAGAACCAGAATATCTTGGTAATTTACTCTCGTGACAAATCCTAATGTAGTGTGTACCCTTCCCTCTGCTGTTCCACTTCTCTCTTTTCTGAATGTGTGCACATCTAGAAAGAATTTCAGAAACAGGGAATCAATTCGTATTGTGATTGATTAGAGCTGCAGTGATGCGAAAATTGTACAGTATTTCGTTTAGTACTCATTTAATTGTTTTTTTTTCTTACTTAAACTAGACATGGGATCAATTATACAGAAACATGTTATCCAGAGGGATCCGAATTCAGAGAACAGAATAAGATACATATACAGGTATGGGATTCATTATCCAGAAACCCGTTATCCAGAGAACTAAAAGATTACAGAAATTAGACTACATTTTATCCAAATATTCCAAATGCTTGAAAAATATTTCCCTTTTCTCTGTAATAATAAAAGAGTACCCAGTACTAAATCCAAATATGAGTAATCAATATTAGAAGCAAAACCAGCCTATTGGAATTATTTAATGAAGAGCTAAATTGTAGAAAGATCCGTTATCCAGAAAACCCCATGTCCTGAGCATTCTGAATAATAGGTCCTATGCCTGGACTTTACTTATAGTGACTCCGTCTAGCGATGGGCAAAATTGTCCCGTTTCGCCAAAAAAATTTGCCTAAATGCAATTTTGACTTGCGCCTATTTTGTCCAAATGCATTAAGATCAATGGGTGTCCAAATTATTTTGACGCAAGCGACTATTCCGACGCACGTCCAAATTTTTTGTGACGCTGGCAAAATCTTTTTGTGCCTGCCGAATTTATTCCCCCAACTCTGTCTATATATATATATATATATATATATATATTCATAAAACACACCGCACATCCAGGACTCATCTCAAGTGAAAAAAATTAGTGTTTATTCCCAACGTTTCGGCATCCTGACTGGAGCCGTCCTCAGGAGATATATATATATAGTCATCTGTTGCCCCAGCAATAGATGATACAGTGGTCCCAATTGTCCCAATTAGTGATGGGCAAATCTATCCTGTTTCACCAAAAATTTTTCGAATTTCCAGCGAAATTTGCAAATTGGCGAAAAAAATCGAGGAACGAGTCGCAACTCGTTTTCTGATGCGCCTCGTAATTTTTTATGCGCGACGCGTAATTTTCGTCAAGCCATTTTTCGCTGTGTGCCGCATTTTTTTGACGCTTGTCTTGGTTTTTTTGACGCCAGCTGCCGTTTTGCGAATTTATTCAACGGCGGCGAATCGCTGGAATTCGCCGGGAATTTGCCGCAAATTCGCACCTGGCGCATAAATTCGCCCATCACTAGTCCCGATATGACAAAATTACCCTAGAGTTTCATGAAACAATGGTCCCAGATGAATCCTTAACATTGCTTATAAATAAATATATAAATATGGTACCTTCTCCTTTAATCTTGATTTAATGAATGCCTATGCCTATTTTTTGGAATGTGACAGTCCCACCAGCTATGGTGTATAAATAAATATAAATGTCTTTTGGAGAGGAGAGCTTTCCAGGCTGAGAGTATATTACCCACTTACTCTCGTATTGTAGATTTTATTCACATGTAATTGAATATAGACATACGCTCCCAGTTTATTAAATAACAGCCTAATTGAGAGTGGCTCCATAGAGTGATTTCTTGGCGCTGTTAATGATGAGAGATGTAGCGGGTCCATGCACAGAATATTAGTCGCAATGGATTTATTGTCTTGTGCCTGGAACTTATCTTGCTAAAAACGATTGCCCGCTAAGGAGATGCGAGTCGGTTATTTTTAAGCAAGGGATTCGTTCTTTTCCAAAGATGAGACTGATGCAAATGTTTCATTTGCTTATTGCTGCTGCAATGCATGTTATATACAGCAGCTTCCTATACATCCAACACACCACTGGTGCTAAGGAACTGGGTATTTAAAGCTTACTGGTTTCAGCATAGGCCCCCAACATAGGTAAAATCAGCATTATACTTATAGAATGATAGATATTGTTGCCATTAGACAGTACAGTATGAGGGTATATCTTATTGAGTGCCAAAAACATTCCTTTTCTGTATATTTGCATTTATACATATGGGTGGGAGGTGCCATATTGATTCCCTTAGACAGTACATAATGATGGTATAGCTTATTGGGTTCCCAGAACATTCCATCTCTGCATATTTGTATTTATACTTATGGAAGGTAGGTGCCATATTGATTTCCTTAGACAGTAGACTATAAGGGTATAGTTTATTGTGTGCCCAGAACATTCCACCTTTGTGCATTTGTATTAAAACTTATGGAAGGGAGGTGCCATATTGATCCCCTTAGTACAGAATGAGGGTGTAGTTTATTGGGTGCCCAGAACATTCCATTTCGGTATATTTGTATTTATACTTATGGAAGGGAGGTGCCATATTGATTCCATTAGACAGTACAGTATGAGGGTATGGCTTATTGGGTGCCCAGAACATTCCATATCTGTGTATTTGTATTTATATTTATGGAAGGTAGGCACCATATTTATTTCCTTAGACAGTAGAATATAAGGACATAGTTTATTGTGTGCACAGAACATTCACTCTCTGTATATTTGTATTTATACATATGGGTGGGAGGTACAATAGTGATTCCCTGAGGCAGTAAAGTATGAGGATATGGCTTATTGTGTGGCCAGAGCATTCCTTCTCTGTATATTTGTATTTATACTTATGTCTGTTTTTTGAGTACAAGTATGCCTGATACTCAAAGTGGCTTTTCCATTGGAAAATATTCCTGAACTAGTGTTTTATTTGTCCCTCTGGGTTTATCTTTTCAGAAGTACAGGAGACTAGAGAGGTGTTGTAGAGTACAGTTCCAGACTTTTACGACATTGTCACATGAGAGATTCTGGAGGATCCCATTTTACAGGCATGGAAACTGTTATCCAGAATGCTCAGGGGCTTTTCGAATAACAGATATTTCTGTAATTTGAATCCTCATATCTTCATGTTACTAGAAAAGCATTTTATCTTAGTTTGGATCAAGTACAATGTCCTGTTTTATAATTACAGAGAAAGAGGAAATTATAGCACAAATTTTGCTAAATTTTCACCACTCGAAAAACGATAATTCCCCTGTGAATCTGTATCAGGTCAAAAAAATTCACTCATCCCTTCTACATCTTTTTAAAGAGTGTTTGTTCTGCTCCCATGGGTGCTCCTGGCAAAATTGTGTACACCAGTCAAATGTCTTGATCTTTTGTTCAGTTACTGGGTACTGAATTGATGTGACTGATATAGAGCTAACACTAACATTTTTAATTTTAATAAATTAATTAAATCAACTTAAAATAAATCAGCAGCAAAGGAACACAAATCCCAAATATGTACTTACAATAAACTTCTAAACAATTGTTACTAAGACTGTATGTTGTGTAAAGTAGTTTTTTTTAAGGTTTGTTAAAACATTATTAACAAAATAAACCGTTGTTATGTCTAGTTTCAGTTTGATTTTAAATTTGTTATTGAAAACTTATTAGACTGTTTGCCTATTGCACATGTAGACTAATTTCACGAAACAGAACATAAATCCATATAGAACCCAAATTAATTTCAGGAACTGAAGAAATCAATGTGCACCTCAAGTTCTGAGAATTTTGAAGGCAGGAAGCTGCCTAAATAGAAAAATTGCTGCATAATGCACAGGTCTGAGAGATTCTGCTACTACATCATTTATTGTCTAATTTACTGTCCATGAATATAACAGAGCTCTGGGTCAGGGAGAAATGACTACAAAATCAGTGCTATTTTAGCCAGTTTAGAAGTAATTTGGATTGTCTAGTTCTAATCATTTTCAAGAACTCATATGAGAGGATGGGGGTGGTTTTTTCACAGAAGAGATAATTAATGCACAGAAAAAGGATTTTAGTTAAAATAAATTTCTGAAAAACAAAATTATTTTACAACTTGGGCCTGTTTGGACTGAGCAAAGTCTCCAAAAAATAAAGACATAGTAATTATCAAGTTCAGACCCTAGTAAAGAGTTAAAAGTAAATTTACTTGTAAGAAACATCTTCTTACCCTGGTGGTCTAGCGGTGCGGTGGGGACGCCTGCCACACAGCTCTTCTACCCTGCACAGCCGGTTTCCTATTGTGTGCGTGGCGCGCACTTCCGCTGTTTATAGGCGCATGTGTGCTGGTGTGTTTACGTCAGCCTGCAATGGTGCAAAAATTCAAATGTAAATAAACAAATAGCCCAGTCTGTCTGCAAACTGGTCTCCATGATAGGATCTTGTTTCCTGGAGCTACTGTGTACTTGTGCTTTTGATTATCCTGCTATTTGATTCCTGTTGTGACCCCAGCCTGGCTATCAACTATTCTGACTTCTGTATCCTGACCCCTGCCTGTTATCCTACTCCGATTCTGCCTGATCCCTCTGCTTGACTTCCTGGTTCAACCTTGGCCTGACTCCGATTGTGTTCTGCCTGTCCCGACCCGGCCTGTCTGACTTCATTATCTGTCTCCGTCTTGTACTGTGACCTTCTGCCCCAAGAACTTTGCTTTTGAACTTTGCAGTTGAATTTTCGCGCCATTGTGTGCAGGGAAGAAGACTCCCGCCGCACCACTAGACCACCAGGGTTTGAAGATTTTTGTTACATTACTAAAATGTGAAAATTCTCAACTTTTCCTTGACATATCTTGTGCACCACTTTTTTGGGATATTATAATTTGTAGCTTACATTATTTCCAAAAAGTAGCTGTTGAATTTGTCACAATATGGAGGAAATCAAAATTTGCTAATGTGTGAAAAATAGGAGTTACTAAGTGGTATGAAATAATTACATTTAATGCAAGGCAGTTTCCATTCCCATATCAATAACTGTTTCATGTTCTGTGTATCAATTGAACCTGGGAGGCAGATTTATGAAAAATCAAATTTGAGTATTTTGATTTTTTTATTTAAAAAACTCAAATTTCTAACTTTTTTTAATAAAAAAAATGTTGGAAAGGTCAAAAACTTAATTGCAATAAAAACTCAATTGGTATAGCACAAACATTTGAGGTTGGAAAACTGAAATTTAACTTTTTCGCAAATGTGTTTTTTTATACAAACTTTTTCAATAAATTTACCACATGTGTTATTTTAAATTTTTTTTAAATAAATTGGTCCCTTTATAATACTAATTAAACAAGAAATGTGGCTGAATAAATTCGGCAGTCATGGATTCACATTGAATTTCTGCTTTTTACTGCCCGCGAATGTTTTTGCAAAACTGTGTTGAAAATCGGGGGCAAAAAAATCCTCTGCAAGAAAAAAAAATGTTGCGCATTTGAGTATAAAAATTGCCATGAGCATAAAATTTGTCACACGTGTCAAAATTATTTGGATGCCCGTTAGACTTTACTGCATTTGGACAAAACAGTCAATCGTATAAAAATTTACGCTAGCGTCAAAAATTGTTGTGCTTCAAAATTATTTCACAAATTTTTGCCGTTTCGAAAAATATTTGGTGAAGTGAAATGAGACAGATTCGCCCATCTCTAGAATTTAGGTCTGTTGCCTTTTTTTCTGAACACAAACGGAAAAAAAGGATATTGAAAGAACATTGCGTTACCAATATATTAAGTTCTATATGGCTAGGTAATGGGGACATATAAAAAAAATTATATATATTTTTTACAGTTGAGGTAATAGTTAAGACTCCTGGTAACATCCTGGTTGTTTTGTTTGCTGGCGAATGGCATTGAATATAAGGATGCTTCTATGTCATTCAGATATAGATCTTCGATAGCAGACGGAGCACAGTTGTTAAGACAAGGATGAGAAGATGCGCTACACATAACAATTGCTTCGATAATCCCTAGACTGTGAAATACAGTTCATAGCACAGAGAAAAGCTTCGAGCTATAAGCCTTGCTGAGCCTTGTTGACTTTTGTCTCCAGTGAAGCATCTGAAGAATGAGATTTTTGTGTTGCATGGAGCTGTCGGGGGCTCTAGAAGCCCAATGATTACAGGACAGTCACAAATGACAGAATGTTTGCTGGAAGAGAATGAGGCAGATGCAAAGCTGGGCCTTGGAACATGAGCCTTTAGTTGTTTTTAGTTTGCAAATTAGGGCTCATCTGGATCTGCGTTTTATACTGGCTGCTGTAGAACTGGTTGTCATAAGCATCTGCTGTAAATAGGAGCTGTCCCGAGATGCACCTTACAATGGAGTCTTGTACAATGGGAACCATATAAAGTTACCGATATTCATAGTAAAATCTGCTTAGGGCTTAGGAACCCTTAGGAAAAATTTGATTTGCACTCTTGCATTGACTTGGCACATCATTAAGAAAAGAACTGTCAAAATGATGGCCAAATGTGACTTTCCAAATAATGCTTCCCTTTGTATAATATCATCACAAATGCAATGTGAATAGAAGAAATTAGTAGTGGTGTCATTAATGGAATTAAAAAAAGCTCACAGAGTTGGAAGAAATGTACAGCATAGGACCATACAGTCTAAGTAAACATTTAATTTTTATAATTAGAACTAAACCCTAAAAATGAATAGGGCTAAAAATGCCATGTTTTATATACACCAGCCTAAAGTTTCAGCTTGTCAATAGCAGTGATGATCCAGGAGTTCAAACTTGTCACAGGGGGTCACCATCTTGGAAAGTGTCTTTGACACTCACATGCTCAGTGGGCTCGGAGCAGCTGTTAAGAAGCTAAGCTTAGGGGTTGTCAAAAATCAAGCAGAAAAATGAGCATGGCCTATCATATAAGCGGATGCTACAGGTCTGATTATTAAATTCTGATTCTGTTGCACTGATTTCTGTGCTGCCATATAGTAATTATGCATATTACCAATTAGCCTTATACTGTGACATTTATATTCTATGTGTACTGTATATTTTGAGTTGGTCCCTAAGCTCAGTAAGAGAAAAGCAGAAAAGAAGATGGGGAGCTACTGGATCATCTTTGGAGACACAGATCTTTACTACTAAAGGGCTGTGGTTGCCAGAAGCACAAAACATAGGGGCACATTTACTAAAGGTCAAATTGATTCAAAGTGAAAATTCGAATAAGAAAAATTTGAATTTATTTTGGGCTTATTCCAGTATCAAATAGCCCAAAATTCACTTACCTAGAGCTGCCCCATTTCCTAGAGTCCCACGTTTCACCCAACTTTCCCCAATTTAAACCAACTCTTAAACACATTTCTATAGAGAAATATTCCATTATCTAACCTGGCATTCCTTTATAATACACAATATCCACTGCCATCGACTTGTAATGTTCAGTGCCACATCTCTCACTTTTTGATTTCTGACCTTACCCATTCCCATACCTTGTGTCTTTTACCATCTTCTTCTTTAGACTATAAGCTCTAATGAGTAGGGCCCTCTCTATCTATCAATTAACTATCTATCAATAATTATATCCTTATAAACAGTGTGTTCTGACTTCAGAATGCACCATTTATAACATTACAATACTGTAAGTTTTTTTCACTTCGAAAATACAACCCTTTAGTAAATCTGCCCCCAAGTTTTGGTGTATGAAATTTACTCATTTTAAAAATTCTCATTTAAAAGTGATGTTTTATTAATAAAAAAAAGTCTACCAAATTTTGGGTGATCTTAAGATATGAGAAAAGATTTATCTCATCTCTAAAAATAATAATCCTTACTTTGTGGGATATACAGTAAATATAGGTCTTTGGACACTGTATGGTTCATATAAACCCTCTTGGTATTTAAGGCTCAAAATAAAAACTTATTGGAACATTTTAGTTTCTGGCGCCAGTCCTTCTCGGAATGAGAGAATTATTACTATTTTTGGCTATGTATCATTACAGTCAAGTGTAACCCATAGATCAACATGTCAGTTGGGAGCACTTCAACCGAAACATTCAATTTCTCTTTGCACTGACACAGCCCGTTTCCTATGTCCCGGTGAACTAAGCGCAATATCTAATCCAGCCTCTATCGAGGTTGTCTCTTGGTTCTCCCCCGGGAACCTATTAATCAAATTTGTTGTTCATGTATTTCTGTCCTGACACTATTTTCTTATTTTTCTGATTTAGTTCAGAATATTTATAAAGAAGTTGTAAAAACCTGAAAATGGCTTTAAGAATTGTGCCATGGACTTGCCTAGACTAGACAAGCCCTTTCTTGCTTCTTGGGCTTTTCAGTGGTGCAAATATCTTTCTTTTCCTCTCTTCCTACAAGTGATGCCACTGTATGGGAATCTATACTTTATTGAGGTAGTTTTAAGACACTTTTGGTTCATGTTCTGTTTTCAGGTACAGCATTTTACCTGGAACCTGCTTAGCAACATCAGTCATTCAGCAAACGTTCTAAGACTTTCTCAGGCAGGAAAGAAGTTTCAATCCCACGTACAGTATTGCCAAGCTACATTTCCAGACAAACTACTATGATAAATTTTACTTCCTTTCCACCTCATTTCCCCCCTTACATTAATATATTTTTTTATGTTTAATTATGTATCTCTTCAAAAGTCACATACTTTATAAGGCAGATTAATATAAATATTCACTCCATTCTATTAACCAGGGAAAATATTTTTTTTTGCCTTCTTACTATTATTATTGTCCAGTGATAGAACGTTTGATAAAACTTTTCTTAAATGTGATTTCAAAAACATTATGGTATGTGGCATTTGTACATGAATGACATATTTTGGCTCAATATGATGGAATTTCTGGTTCAATATGATGGACTTTCTGGGCCAACTTGCACAGATCTTTAAGGAAGTTTACTTTCCTCATTATTCTTATACAAGCTTGGGATTGTCTGGACAAATGTACATTCAAAAATCACCATTTGGAGCAAAAAAACTAAAATTGTGATTCTTGTGATAAGATAAGCACTTTTTAACAGTATATTTTTGGGTCAGTTTCCAAAATCAAAAGCTAAATGTAAAGCTCAAGCTGGAGGTAAGGAACGCTTAACCTGGTGATCTAATGGACGGCAGGGTCCATTGGCGCTCCATGGACACCCTCCACAATGCTCTTTCCAATTCTGTGGCTGGTTCACCCTTTATGCGCCGGCATGATGACGTCATCGTGCATGGTGCGTAATTCAAATAGTAGAAAAGGGTAATTCAGTCTTCTGCACTTTGCCCATTGTTAGGTTCTGTTAGAAAGTTCCTGGGTATTTAATCCTTGTGATTCCTGCCTGATCTACTGTGTATTGACCCTTGCTTTGCTTGACTACTCTGATATCTCCAATCCTGACCCTTGCCTGTCTGCTTGACTATTCTGCTCTCTCCAGTCCTGACCCCAGCCTGTCTGACGATTCTGCTCTGCTTGTGCTGGCACAGCCTGCCTGTTCCACTTTATGGCATCTGGTGGTGTTCTTCAATCTGGTATCCTTGGTAAGACTATCATGCCCCTTTGCTCATCCAGAACCTTTTAGCTTTGCTCCTATCTCAATTAAGAACTGGTGGTATCCAATTAGCCAAGGGCTCCTCCAGAGGTGAAAGGCGGCGGTTATAGGCAGAAGTGAGAGCCGAGACCAGGGAGCTTAGCTTGGATTCTGGATTTAGGGTGCCGTTCATGACACTGGAACTGAGAAAGAACACGGTGACCCAAGGCACAAGCTAATTACAGTTTAGGTCAGAGGTTTGGAAGAGATAGTTTAGTTTATAATCTGACTGTACCTGTGTATGTTTTTACCTTTATTGCCTGTTGGACATTTTGAAATTGTCACAGTTACTTAAATATTACATGTTTATGGGAATAAAAAAAATGAATGAATAAGAAAAAGGAATAAGAAAAATAAAATAACATTTTTGGTATTAAAAAAAATAAAAACAAACAATGGGACAAAGTTAAAAAAATAAAAACATTTAAGGGGAATACTTTTTTTATGGGGACTAAAAAAATGAAACAATTTATGGAATCAAAAAATAAATGAAAACATTTATGGCAAATAGCATTTTTTATGGGGAGTAGAAAATTATTTATGAGATTAAAAAATAAATAAAAACATTTATGAGGTAAAAAAAAAGTTTAATGGGGGTAATAATGAAAATGTATATGGGATTAAAAGATATAAAAAATTAAAATGGAGGTAAATAAAAAATACATATTAATTTAATTTACAATCCGATAAATTCCCTGGTGTTTATACTGCCCCTTTGCTTTAGAAATCGTTTATATTGCTATTCTCCTGGGAAAAGAAACACATTTAATGCTTGCTGATGGCTGATGGTATAAATATAGTTATTTGTATTTGTTTTTTTCTGCTATCATGTGGAAATCTATATTTTCTTTGTAACTGAATTTAATGAGAAAAGTGTATGGTAAATTCTCCCCTTGATACATTTTATTGATAAAGTGCCAAAATACAATGGAACAATTAAACTGAGCAAGCAGTCCAACAGACCTTTTCATCGAAAAAGGTAAAATAGTCACATTTACTACAATATCACTTGGGTTTCAATTATAAAGTAGTTTGCAAAGTAATGGCTGGTTTCCCATGTTAATGCGCAAATAAGTCTCTCTATCCCCATCATTTCCTTTGCTTTGTTTTGGCTGAACTAAGGACAGTGTTGCCAGCATTAGTATTGTATTCTAGTTAAAAAAAAATACAATTGGGGTTTATTTATAAATAAAGATTTAGGGGGTTCACTTCTATTTCTTGTCAACAGTTTGTAATCATCCCATTTAAATTTTACAAAGAATTAAATAGTGCTGTCTCCTTTGTATTATTTTACTATATTTACGTAAGTAATAAGTTCTGCCATGCCTCATCCAAGCTTCAGGGATCACAGCGCTATGAGGAAATATGTAACTCCATACAAGCGGAAAATAAAATTTATTAACAGTATAAAAAATTAATTAATCAGTATATTACAGTACATTAGAGGACATTATAGACAAATATCAGGGAACCTTTTTACCCATAAAGAGGATCACCCCACCAGAGGCCACTAGTGATGGGCGAATCTATCCCGTTTCGCTTCACCGAAAAATTCTCGAATTTTTCTGGAAATTCGCGAATTGGCGAAAAATTTGTCACGGCACGTTTTTTGACACGCATTGCGTTGTTTTTGATGCGTCATGTCGTTTTTGACGCATGTCGCGTAATTTTCGGCGTGCAACTCTTTTTTTTTTTTTTTTTTTTACGCCAGCAAATTTTCGGCAGGCGAACTTTCTTTCTCTGGCGTTTTGGTGAATTTATTCGCCGGTGGCGAATTGCAGGAATTTGCGCCTGGTGAATAAATTCACTCATCACTAAAGGCTACCTCTTCAGACTAGAAGAAAAGGACTTTCATTTGAAGCAGTGTAGGTGGTTCTTCACAGTGAGGACAGTGAGGTTGTGGAATGCACTGCCGGGTGATGTTGTGATGGCTGATTCTGTTGATGCTTTTAAGTGGGCTTGGATGATTTTTTAGAAATAATATCAAATGCTGTTGTGATACTAAATTCTACAGTTAGTATAGGTATGAGCATATACATATAATATGTGTGAAAGTATTGAGGGATGTGTGTATGTGTATGCTGAGTTTTCATTTGGAGGGGTTGAACTTGATTGTATGTGTGTGGGGGGGGATGCAGATGCAGACTATCAGTTTTGGTCTTCAGTGTTCAAATAGGACATTATTGAATTAGAGAGGGTCCAGAGAAGGGCAGCTAAGCCAGTAAAAGGTATGGAAAGCTATGAGGAAAGACTGGCCAAGTTGGGCTTGTTCACGCCAGAAACAAGACACTTAATTAAACCCTTAATTAAAAAAAAAAAACCCTACACAACATAAACCCCCTCCTTGCTCCCCCCAGCCTAGCTGATACCCCTGGTAAATGTCCCTAACTCTTTACTTACCACTTGGTGCAGATTCAGGGCATTGGAGTTCACAGGCTCAATCTTCAGTAATCTTTAGGAAAAGAGCAGGGTGTTGGTGCATGCATAGTTGAAACAAATGAACGTCTTGCGACAACTGCACTGAAAATCATGGATGTTACCAAAGTGAAGGAAGCAGACCCAAAGAAGAAGATGGCGCCCCTGAACTTCGATGCCCAGAATCTGCACTGAGGTGTAAGTAAAGAGTTAGGACTGGGAGCATTTATTAAGGGTAAAAGCTAGGCTGTGGGGGAACAGGGAGGGGAGTCTATGTATTGTAGGGGGTGGGTTTTTTTTTAAATTAAGGTTGAATTCTCATATATATACAGTATATATATATATATATATATATGGAAGATAACAAGATAACTCATAGTACAAGCTGATCCGGGACTGGTCCGACTGCCACCTCTGAGGCACATTGGAGAGGCTTCAATGGGGGTTTTGCCTTTTTCTGGATAAACTACCAGTTATGCAGGTTATATACAGACTTGGGGGCAGATTTATCAAGGCTCAAATTTCGAAGTGAAAAAGCTTTGAAAGTCGACCATATAATTTTTTTAGAAGTGCTTTTTCGATCAAAAAACTAACAGTTTTTTATTAAATAGGTCCATTTTTGATTGAATTAAAATCGTTTTGAATTGTTTGATTGAATTGTTCGATTTCCTCCAAAAAAATTAAAATTTCCAAAAATTTAAAAAGCACTCCTTAAAGGTTATAGGAGGTCCCCCATAGACTAAAACAGCAATTCTGCAGGTTTAAGGTGGCAAAGGTCTAATTTGAATACTTTTAAAGAGACAGTACTACGATTTTCGAATGGTCGAATTTTTTCAGTTCGAATGAAATTTTGGCCTATTCAGTAGTCGAAGTACCCAAAAATTACTTTGCAATTTGAATTTTTTCGATTCAAATTTTCACTTCGACCCTGGATAAATCTGCCCCTTAAGGTTGAACTTGATGGACATGTGTCTTTTTTCAACCTAACTTACTACGTTACTATGGCTTCCTTTCAATCTGTGGAAACTGGCATGTTAATGTTAAAAATATATATTTATATTTGGAAATTCAGATCGTGCTTATGCACGTCATCTACAAAACTCCAAATAAATAAGCTCATGTCCAATAGAGCATTATCTTTTGCCTTAAAGTCAGTAGACTTTTTCAATTCATAATCTATTCGGCCCACTTGGATAATAACAAGGTTACAGATATAGGAACACATTGATTTAGCTGCCATTCCGCCATTATGTCAATAATAACTAATGTAGGCAAACAAAAAAAGTATTTAACCCCAAATCTCTCCATGTCTGCCCACCTTCAGGGGTGTAACTACAGAGGAAACAGACCCTGTAGCTGCTGGGGGGCCCTGAAGGTATAGGGGTTCCATGGTGCCCTAATTTGTGTAAAATGTCAAGAAATATTTGTAGAAGTGGTCAACCTGCAAAAATATTAGC
>CM044439.1:23478472-23500995 GCA_024363595.1 Xenopus borealis | reverse complement strand
AGGCTCTCAGTGTCTGGAAAACCAAAGACCTGATGATAGATGGCTGCAAGCCAGTTTATTGAAACTCTATGGCAAGGGGGGGGATCCTAGAATTTGGGTTGTGTTAGTCAGCGTGCTAACGTGGGCCCAAATGTGCACCTGCTGAAGGTGACTGGTACTGCAGGTACTTCTTCAGGGATATCAGGGTTTCAAGTATTCCTGGGCATTATCTTGATGTTGTAAATTTGAGGTAAAGTTACATTTTTATATAAATTATCATTTCCATTATACTTCATTTTGCAATTAAGCTGTGACCTTCCATCCCAAAAAGCAAGAGAGTTAATTAAAGAAGTAGAACATGTTACTAGTGGAATAGAAAAGTATAAACTGGAGTAGGCAGCTTGACACTGCACTGGGCATGTGCCATTTCTGGTGCTTTCATTTATGTGTGATATTTGCATTTGATATTTTTGGCTTAAGTAGTCTATTGACATAGTTTTTTTTGGGAACCACCTCATTCAGGTGTGTGTGTAATTTTACACCATGCAAACATCTGATTTTGCATTGTTATTTTACATTGCTTCCAGCTGAAGTCACTGGTTAAAAATTTTACTCAATTTTTTAATGCCAGTTTTTACACGGTGAAGTCTGGCGATGTGTGGTGTATTATGCCCCAAGGTGTAATAATTACACTATTTTCATCATGACTACGGCTGTGATCATGAATGAACCCTAGGCTTTGCAGCACTGAAATGGCTCATCTAAACCTCAACTGACACTGTTGACTGAGAATGAACATGAAAACAAAAACTCAATTACCTATTTTTTTAATTATAGTTATTCTTATTGCTTCTCTAAATTGGTTTTGGTCAGCACTTCTGTAGACGGTTTGTAGTACTTCATTTTTAGCTTATAAATTGTGCATTTGAGTCTGTGAAACCCATGGTGTAATAGCATTTCCAGTTGCTATGGGATAGAACAACATGTTTCTGGACAACCGTCTGACTCATCACAGCCAAATATACTTCAGAATCCTGTCATTGCTTGAAACAAGCCTAAAATATCCTCCTGGCCTGGCTTTATTGAGTCATACTTTGCTGAAGACATCTGTAGATATTAGTAAAAAATATCATAAAGCAAACATATATTCAAATTAATTTCACATTAAAGTGGATCCAAAGCCGCCATAAAACTGTCGGTGGGATGATCTCAATACGCAGTGTCATCATCTGCTAAAAGATGAGCAACGCACTTCATTAACAAAATACATTATTGCTGGTGAACTATACCTGCGTTTTGCCAGGTGAATTTACATTTAGGTGAAAGTGTGAAAATTTCAATCCATTAGCCTTTTCAACAAAATCTGTTTCGCCAGGTTTTGACTGGCAAAATAATACAATGAAGCTACATCCACAATAATATGATGTCCAAAAAATGTCATAAGGAAGAGTAAAAAACACAAGTGTTTTGTCATATTTCAAGTGGGTTTATGTTTACAAGTTGTAACTGTTAAATATATCTTATTTACACTTTTTTAACTTTTGAGCTTACATCACATTTATTTTAGGATGGTCTCATGGCCTAGTGCAAATGACGCTAACGTTTTACTTACAGATTCAGCCATTAAAGTTCACAGGCGACTTCTTCAGCCGCTTCGTTAATCTTCGAAATATGGCGCTTCTGCAATTTTTGTGAGTTTGGGTGCATGCACAGTTGTCGCGAAACAGATACGTAATTGCTCCAATTGCGCATGTGCCAATACGCCGCTTTCATTCCGAAGATTTCCAAAGACAAGAAGATGGCGTCTGTGAACTCCGATGGCTGAATCTGCATTGAGGGGTAAGTAAAACGTTAGAGGCATTTGCCTGGGGTAACATTTAGGCTGGGGGGGAGGAGGGGGGTCTCGTTGGAAATGGGGGGTACAGGTTTTTTATGTTAGAGTTGAAGTCTCCTTTAAAGGGGAACTATTGCGAAAATTAAAATGTAATATAATCTTCATCATACTGAAATAAGAAACTTTCTGAATAAGATCAATTAAATATTCTGCATCATTTCTGAAATAATCAAGTTTTTATATGCACTATTCCTCTCCTAGCATCTGCTTCTCTTCTTTCTGTCTTCATGCAGCAGTTGGCTGCCAGATAATCATTGACAATTAGAACCAACAAATCTTATAAGGGCTCCCTTTCCCAGCAGATGAATTAGAGCTCATTCAAATAACTGATTCCAGTACAAACAAAATAACTGCCCCCTTATAAGATATATTAGATCTAACTGTAAATGATTATCTGACACCCAACTCCTGAATGAAGACTGAATGGAGAGAAACAGATGCTGAGAGAATAGTGAAGATGAACTTGATTTAGAACGTTTCTTATTTCAGTATGCAGAAGCTTATATTAAATGTACATTTTTGTGATAGTTCTCCTTTAAAAAGAAGTGGCCACTTCCAGAAATTTCATCAACATCACCAATAAATATATACATGACTTTTATATACCCACTGAATATAAACTGATGTAAGCGTAAGTAGGTTAACAAAGTTTAGGTAAGAAGGTAAGAAGTAACAGTATAGAAAATTAGTTATGAAATTTTCCCGCCAACGAATCATTGTTGAGGAAAATACACAAAAATGATGGGGTAACATGGGGAAGGGGGATGTATCCATTGTTGGAAGCAGGTAAGCAGTAAGGTACACTTGCCAGTACTAACGGGGGTTCCAGGTGCTCAAGCCCTAGACCTTCAGCTTGGGGAGGTAATGTCATACAAACATGATCCAGTTGTAATGCTGGCACAAAAACTGGACTTCACTCCAAAATGTTATGCAAATAAAAAAGTATATTCCGTGAGAAGGGACATCTCAAAAGGTGGCCTCCCACGTTTCATGCCTTGTGGATACAATCATAGGCTCCTATGATTAAGACTTAATCATAGGCTGCTATGATTAAGTGCCCACGAAGCATGAAACTCGTTAGGAAAGTATGCCTAACTTCCGTTGCTGAGAAGTAATATGGTATTTTGATCAATACGCATATTCGTCATGAAATAACATCTGATGTAGTTGAGCGAAGTCTGGCAAAGACTTCCAAAGTCAAAATTTGCAGGTAAGTACATGAGCCCCTATGTGAGATAACAGGACAATGATTGGGAAGCAGCATTCTCATTGTCCACTTTTCTAGCATCTCTAATTAAGAATGGAAAACTGAGAATGTCTGGCCCCATTTAATGCAACATATAAAATGAATTCTCTAGTACATTAAACAAAAATTTAATTTGCAAATGTAAATTAATTATTACGCCCAATTTTCACATTCCCTTTTTGCAGTAATCACAGGGCGTAAATATGCGTTTCTGCTCAGCGCCACTGACTGGTAAACAAAGATTAAATACAACAGCAATTGTCTTTGCATCTCGTACAAACAACCAATTCCTCGTCGGCTGAATGAGCTCATAAACATTAATTTTAGTTTTGTTTTATTTGTAAAAATTTGTTCTCCCCTGTTTCATTTATTTTTCCTTGTAAGCAGGTGATTGCGCTTATATTTACAGCTCGCCGGGGTTCTGTTCATATCCTCATAACTGTCGTTTGGTTCTAAGAATTCATTTTCCCTTTTTTTTTGTTGCTAGATGAGACAAGTTCCAAAATAGCTTGAATTTCCCAAGCAAAGTGGTTTCAGTCACTAGGCAGGGATCATCTCAGGCAGGGTTTTAAAGGGCAAGGAAATTGTAAAATAGAACAAGGCTAGAAATGCTGTATTTTGTATAATAAACATAAACATGAACTTACTGCACCACAAGCCTAATCAAACAAATGATTTATGCTTTCAAAGCTGGCCACAGGGGGCTGTCATCTTGTAACTTTGTTATACATCTTTGCAAGACTAGACTACATATACATGCTCAATGTGGTCTGGGCTTCTTAGGGATCGTCATAAATGATCAAACAACAAAGCTGATTGAGTTGTGCATGGCCGGTAAGTAAGGCAGGGGCTCCCCCTACTGTTCATAAGTATGATTATTTCCCTGCCAGAAGTTAGGGACCGTCTGACAATTCCTGTCCACAGCACTAAATGAAGGAAGAATTTCACTGCATACAGTCAGGTTTCTTATAAAAACGGTACACATTTTTTAATTAACGTATATTGGAGATAGATTTATTTTTCATTAAAGAAAGTAAAAATGGGATTTTATTTCTTTGCCTTTTCTTGCCCTTTAAGGAACCAGGTGTACTAAAGGGTAAAAAGAAATGCAAGAAAACAAAGACAACAAATTACAACCAATCTGCCATTTTTTTGCATTTAGCTTTTTGTTTGGCAGCTCTCCAGTTTGCAATTTCAGCAATCTGGTTGCTAGAATCCAAATTACCCCTCTGGAATATGAATAGGAGAGGGACTGAATAGAAAGAGTCATGCAAAGAAGCAATAACAATACATTTGTAACCTTATGGAACATTTATTTTTAGATGGGGTCAGTGACCCCCCCCCCAATAGAAAGCTGGAAAGAATTAGAAGAAAAAAATAAAAAATAAAGGTAAATTGAAAAGTGGCTTGGAATTAGCCATTCTGTAACACACTAGATGTTAACTTAAAGGTGAAACTCTTTTTATGGATAAAAGAATCTATAGTACTGGTACAGAAGTACCAGCTTGCCAATGTTGAAGATTCTGGGGAACATTATCCATGGGAAAACATGTTTCATGGCAACACACAACATTGGCTATTTTCATTGTGACTGTCACATATATGAAGATTAGGGGGCAAATTTACAATTGTTAATCGAATAGTTCTAGGCTACCTTTTATTCGATATTCGATCATTCGACGATCAAATACAAATCAATTAGATCAGTCGAATAAATCATTCAACTGAATGAATAAATAATTCGATCATTCAAATGATTCGTACTATTTGAAAGATTGAACACTTCGATCGTACGAATCCTATTCGATCAGGATTTAGCCTCAGAAGCCTATGGGAGTGCTCCTATAGGCTTCTATTGCGATTCGGTAGGTCCAATCTGCTGAAGTAGGCAATCGAAGAAACTTAAAAAACGAATATTCGTCCATTCGACTCTATTTGAATGTATTTGATCGTTAGCCCATTCCCTATTCGATGATCGAATATGCCAAAATTCACATATTCGACCAAGCGAAGAAATCCTACTTTTGAAATTCGATCGAAATCGATCGAACTTTGAATCCTTCACGTGAATTTAGTAAATCGGCCCCTAGGAGTTGAGGATAATCAATCCAATAATACACAAGAGCCATGAATGCCCTGTAAATTATATCATTCTAATGGTGCTTAGTGATGTCATTGGTTATAATCAGAGCTTATTTATGTCATTTCTGTCACATGACTCACTAAAACTTGTGTATTATAATAAATACAGGTATGATACCCGTTATCTAGAAACCTGTTCTAGAAAGCTCCAATTACGTAAAGATCATCACCCATAGACTTCATTTTATAAAAATAATCCAAATTGTAAAAAATAATTTTCTTTTTAATAGCACAGTCGCTTGTACTTGATCCAAACGAATATATAATTAATGTTAATTAGGCAAAACCAGCCTAATTGATTTATTTTATGTTTAAATGATTTTCTAGTAGGCTTAAGGTATGAAGATCCAAATTAAGGAAAGATCTGTTAATCGGAAAGCACCAGGTCCGGAACATTCTGGATAATAGGCCCCATACCTGTAGCTCCTGCTGCAAAATATGAGGATATTAGAAGTCATCTCTTGAGTTCCATGATTTGCCGATGGCCTTCGGCTTCATATTTTATATGGTCATGGAACTCCTCTGTAACTTATAATATCCTTATATTTTACAATAGGAGGTACTTTATTCATTATATATCCATTTATTAAATCAACGGATGGGTAGATCTTTACCCAATCCGGTTACAGGTCCATAATTGGATCATAATAGGGGTCTATGGCAATCTGTCGGGAAAGGAACTCATCAGCGTGTGCTTCTTGGATAGATATCAATTGGGCAGGGCAATACACGAGCTGCCGACTCAGTCCCGAGGGCCCAAGTAGGCAACTCTTATCAGCCTCTGGGAAGATATTTTAGAAACCCATGAAAACAAAGCAAAACATACAAACTCCATATCTTGCACATGTGCCGTGTTGCAAACCTACAGTTCTGCATGTTGGTACAGACATATCTAAAATGGTTACATTTGGGGTGGTTCTAGATTTATTTTCCAAGGCTTAACAAAAAGCAAACCAATGTTTTGTGTCTAAAACCAATAACACATAACATTTATTTGCTTTTCCTTTAATGCAGAGCCAACTTCTAATAGATTGATAGTTTGAAGCTGACATTGTCCCTTTGGAGCCACTCTTATGGAAGCCGCATTCTGTGCTCTCTAGCTCCATTCTGAACTGCATGCAATTTAAGTCTGCTTTTCAGTGTTCCTAATGCACTACTGGTCCCAGTTGGAAGCCGGCTCGTACTGTACATAATCAGAATGGAGACATCTTTGTAACATTAATGCCTGAACTGTGTTTAAACCTAATCCCATTAACAACATTACAAAGTGTTTGTGTGGAGATGTTTGCTGGAGAGGTTTTCAGCTACAATCTCAATGTCTTGAACACGCTGTTTGAAATAAACATCTGCTGGGTGATTGTACCATGTCATGCTCCAGCTCTAATTTCCCATGTGAAACAGGCGCTGTGGGTTCTTTTTTTTGAAACAGATGAATTCTTTAAATTTATTTAACAATCCAAATTTATGTGTGCGATTAAGCATGATCAAAGCTTTTTTATGTGTGTATGTTATTGCTTGTGGACCCCACCATGACCTACATTTAGGGCGTTATTTGCTAAAACTCAAAATTAATTCATTCTTTATATGTTTAATTAATCAGTTAATTATCAAAATAATTGGACCGACAAAGGGTTAAGACAAAATCTAGTGTCAAAACTAGTTTTATTGAATTTTTGCAAAAAAAAAAAACTTAACTTTTTTGATTTATCGGATGAAAACTCAAACAACTTCAGGGACCACTACCATTGACTTCTACAAGACTTTGACTGGTTTGAGATGGAATATTTTCAGATTCAGTTTTTTGGAAGTAGGGTGGGGGCAATTACATTTCTGGTAAATTTATAATACCAACCCTGGCCTTGACTGGTATTTTGCTGGCAGGGCTGTTGAAATACAAACTGTGTGGCAACCCGACTTACATTGCCATACTACATGTGACAGCAGAACAATCTAGTTAGGTTGGAAACTGTTCAGACTTGCTGTCCTGGGCTATCCACACATATATAAAGTAAATGAGTCTAATGGATTGTACATGTGCATTGGCACCATGAAGCCCTTAATACTCTGTAATATGAATGCAGTGAGAATGTTGGTGAACATTCTATGACCTCCCAATGTGAGGGGCACAGGCCAGTCCAACACCATTATAAGAACATGAACATTTAATGGAGAAGAAGAAGGAGAGGTGGAAAACAAACATATTCCAGGGTGGGTTATAGAAGGTGCCTTCAGCAAAATGATTCATGTGTACTATTGACTTAACTTGGAAGGAAAGTCATTTGTCACTTGTGGGTGCCAAATTTTAGACACCCCCAAGTGATTGTATTTACTTATCTGTAGTGATGGGCGAATTTATTCGCCAGGGTCTAATTTGCGGTGAATTCCCGCGATTCGCGAATCACCAGCGAAATTTCGCCGAAAAAACGACGCGACGCGCGCCGAAAACGAAAAAAAAGCGTCCCGCGACTCGTTTCGCGAATTTTTCTCTGGAAATTCGCGAATTATTCGGCGAAGCGAATCGCGGGAAATTCACCCATCACTACTTATCTGACAACCCATACTGTTGAAAGTTTAAGAGTAAAGCAACAAGAAGAGTGTCTCTCCATGGTGCTCACAGAAGAATCCCAGGCTAGTGATCCTGTAAGCAGAAAATTGCACCTTCCTGGGGTTCTTCAAGCGAACACCACAGAGCGATCTTCTTCCTGCTTCTACATGTACAGTAGAGTGAAAAGCTGTTTCACTGTGCATGCGTCTACCCTGTTAAATTTGGAGAGTTAAGCAGGAAGAGGATTGCTCCATAGTGTTTGCTAGATAGAACCCTGGGTTGGTGCAGTTTTCGGCTGATAAGAGCACCAGCCCAGGGTTCTTCCGGGGTGTCAGGTAATTCAGGTGTAAATACAATCTCTTGGGGGTCCCTAACATTTGGCACCCTCAAGTGGAAAATGACTTTCCTTCTCCTTTAAACACTTCCCTTTATAACCTAGTCTGATTTTACAAAGATAATGCCATAAAACATCATTTTTATATAGATGATGCTGTTTGAAATTATAGCAAAGGCTGGAGAAACGGCAATATCCAACAAACACACTGTGGCCCAAACTGACCTTGCAGTCATAATCAGCTACTTTGTAATCTTTCCCAATAATACCTGGGAAAATGCCAATAATGCTTTGTTAGACAACAAATACAATGTCCCATCTCTTCTACTGAATTGTGTTCAATTATGTCTATTGACATGAGGGAACTGCTACCCTGTGGGTTCCTACTGTGGGTTGCATTCTCAGGATGACAGCTGAGACTCCTGTGTCTTTTTACAGTTGTCGAAACCTAATTTCCCCAAAGTCAAGGAAAATAAATATATTGCATCATTATTTCAGCCTATTCAATGACCCAGTCTGTGCAATTAGTAATTACTCCATGATTTAATCAGCAGTCCCTGATACAGACAAACTGGTTTCTGAGTTATTCAGCCAAGTAAAGTTCCTCTGGTTCCTTTTTAAGGCTGTGGATTTTCTTACAAGTAGCTTCAGTGCTCCTAATTTATCCATAATGCATTTATCTCTTGAGAACTTCGTGTTCTGGGCATGTGCTCAAAGAAGAGTTTCATCTCATTACGCTAAATTGTCCTAACTTTATTAGATTTTCCCTTCCGTGGACTTGACAATAGTCTTGTATTCTAAATGGGATTTAAATACTCCCCATGTGACTGTGGAAACACAACTACATTTTAGTCACTATCAGAAGTTTGTCTGGTGCAATCCTCCTTATTGTTCTCATACTTCCCTAGAGTATTTCTCTTAAATTTCTTGAAATATGGAAAAGGTCATGCAGAAAAAAGAAGCACATAAACAAATACATATAATAGAGCTGTTATGTACTGCAGCTGCAGCTCCCAAACTGGGAGTGGGGGTAACTTTTAGAGGAAGTCAAAGCAGTACTTGTTATCAGACCAGGCTAAATCCAACTCTTGGTACTGTAGCAGGGTGACTGACACCCCAATGCTTCTATATATCTGAACCCTTGTTATGGGCTGAGGGGGTCCAACCTGAAGGTCAGTTAAGGTGAGATTTGGGGTGAGTGCTTATTTGTGCCCTGGGTACCCCTGGAACTATAGCAGGGTGACTGTTACCCCAATGTTTTTAAATATCTGTAACCTTGTTATGAGCTAACGTGGCCCAGCCTGAAGGTCAGTTAGGATGTGATTTGGGTTGAATGTGTATTTTCTATCATGGGTACCAAAGAAACTCCAAGAAAGTTTGTAGACTTTGTGATTTACAAAATTCCTTTGCCATGCGCAATTGACATAATGCGCAAGTAGAGAGGGATCGTGTAATATATGTATATACATGTATGTTTGTAAACAGGATGTTGCAGTGTAGATGGGTTTCTTACTACCAGGGATTATTGTAGGATAGGAAATTTCTCCAACACCGGGGACACCAGGAGATGTATCTGTGACAAGAGAGTCATGTGTGGGTGGACTTGTAATCACCCATTTGGTAAATCATAGTCCACGTCTGAAGAATAATATGATTAGTTGATATGTGTTCTGATACTTTAGATGGTCATCCATACTGTAGGTATGACCAGTTGTACAAATTCCTGCTCAAAAGAATATGTGTTTTTTTTTTATTTCTAATCAAACCCCCTGAAAAAATCACAATACATTATTGTATCCATAATTATATACAGTACATCCATCATATAAGGCAACCTACAACCCAAATTGACAAATTCATGGCATCCATGTGAAACTTAAAGCTTTTCTGTAATTCATTAGGTAACTAGTTGTTCATGCCACAACATCCTCTGATCTTTTTGTTTGAAACAATACACAGAGAACTAGAGAGAATTCTGAATTTATTAACAATAAGATGTATGGGAACGTAGATATTAACAAATATTTTTTCACCTCAGGTTTCTCAGTCTTGCACCTCCTTTGTTTTCATGATCAATGGACGGTTGGGATTAATCTCCCCTAGGCATACTCCACAGCATTTGCCTTAGACTTCAGAACTGGTTATGGTTTCAGAAGAATTTTCTTCAACAGAGCAAAGAGTATAAAGATGCATAGAGTTTTTTTTAGTTCATGAAAAAAATAAAAAAGAAGTTGTGAGTAGCATGTTAGTGGACCAGATAGCAGCAGCAGCAGACCTGGAGTGTGGGTGTATAGTAAATACATGACTACTCTGAACTTTGAAATGGAAATGTGAGAAGGATCTAGATTTCTGGTTCAGCTTTCATTCATCCTTGTTAATTACCTGTTACTACAAGTCTAGAAATACTGAACACAAAAAAAAAAAAACCTTCTCCGAGAAGGAGAGAGCAACAGATGGAGCACCATTTTTGTCTGTATCATTGACTGGTGCCTTCTCTATCTTTATCAGAATTAAAAACCAAGCTCAAGGTGGATAGTGCAACTCATGGTGAGGTGCAGATGCCAATAAATAGTGTTTGTCGAGCTGTATGATGTGGTTTTCATCTTTTATCTTCCCCCAACTAAACCAATTTTCCTTAAAGTACCTATAGAAACAGCAGCAGAGTAAAGGTAACCAGTTCCCCCAACAGGAACAGCACTGTAGTGCAGCTGTTCCGAAATATGAGGCTGCTCCCCCCCCCCACACCTTGTGTATAAGTTTGGAGCAGGGTCAGGGGGCTGAGCCTGAATACCATTTGAGGTAATATGTGAAGATAATGCCTATCTGGTCTTTTGATATATCTGAAAGCCCAAATTTGAACTGTAGGCGAACGACTAATACAATAATATTTTCCTACATCTGTAAAGGTTTTATGAGATAATGACCAAAGAGACCCCAGGGGACTTGGAATTGAAGCAGTCTGTGAATGACTGTTCTAGAGGGTTGGACAAATGGGGCTGTACAAACTGCCTAATTCATTGAACTATAGCAACCATTCAACAATTAGCTCTTGAATACCCTAAAATAGTTACCATACCAAAATTAAATATCTGATTTCTTGCACTAAGTTAATAAGCCCAGTTGTATATGGCTCACCAGTGACGTCTGAAATACTGATATTATATATCAGCATAGCATGATGACCCAGTATTCTGTATTCCTCCGTACCATGGGTATGGACACATAACAGAAATATTCTCTGTCTTAAGACTCGTTGTTAGTAGGCTGTCTGTGGCTCTTCTACGGGAAGCATAATTATATCTTGCTTTAAGAAATAAAACCATAGTTGGATTTCAGTAGAAGAAAATCAGAATCAATTTGCAGAATTGTATCTTTATTCCAGTTTCTGCTTCTCTGTTAATAAAGGAAACAAAGCATAACTGTTTCAAAAGTTTCAAGTAGAGAATGAATATGAAGTGTATTTGGACTTTACCCCCCTTAAATTAGATGGAATGAATCATTGGCAAAAAAAAAGAAAACAATATTTGTACCAATTAATTATGCTACGAATAAATAAGTATAATGTGTAAAAAATAGATATTATTTAAGGACAGAAAAACAAACCAGCAGCCACGTACTATTTGCAGGACTTGCTTCAAAACTCACCAAAAAGCCCAGCTGCAAAAACATTATATTATTAACATGTATTTCTAAAGCGCCAACATATTTTGTAGTGCTGTAATATATGCAAAGAAAAGCTGTTCCTACTAAATTGTACTTAGTACAGGGGGATACCTATACTGCCATAGTTTTTTGGCATCTCTTTGTACAGGCTATGAACAAGCTTTAGTGATGTTCCTGCTGAGCTGAGCTTAGTAAAGATGCACAGTTTGGATGTATTATATATTAAGTCACAAACTTGTGAGGGTATTTTTCATCCTATAATGAATATTGTCTTAGTGATTGAAACTGGCTGATGTCTATAATACAGAGAGAAAGAGGGAGACAATAGAGATTAAAGCTGAACTGCAGCGCCCCAGGGTCCTGTGCTCTCTCTGCTCATTATTCAATTGTGCATTTAATATTAAGGTTATTACAGTTGATCTGCTCAGAAGGATTCCAATCTAGAGAGAGAGAGATTTAGATAAGTAAGTATGTCTAACCTAGACTTATTGTAATACAACCGTTACACCGGACAGCATCTTTCCCTGGCAAATGTCACATTTACAGAAAGATAATTTTAAAATAAATTCTAGTTCTATCAAAGCAGAGTCAACATAAATCAAATATATCTATATTTACATATATGTAAAAAAATATATATATATATAATACCTTTTAATCAGAATTAAAGTATACTAAAGTATCTGTAATGTCTTTTAAAGGGGTTGTGCACCTTTGAATTGCATTATTGTATGAAGTAGTGATGTACTATGAGGTTTCTAGTATTCTGATACAATTTGCATTTGTTTTTCATTTTTTATTATTTGTAACTTTTTGATTTTTATTCATTGGCACTCCGGTTTGTCATTTCAGCAGGTCCAAATTCCCCTAGCAACCATGCATTGATTTGAATATGAGACTGGAATATGCATGCATGTGCCTGAATAGAAAAGTAATAAAACATAGCAATAACAATACATTTGTAGCCTTACTTTGTGACCCCCCCCCCATCTGCAAGAGAGAAAGAGTTAGAAATAGGTAAAAAAAAAAAAAAACTATAGAAAATAAAGAATGAAGACCAATTGAAATGTTGCTTAGAATTGACCATTATATAACATTCTAAAAGTTAAATTAAAGGAGAATTCAACCTGTAAGCAGGGCCGTTCCTGCCATGAGGCAAGGTGAGCACCTAGCCTCAGGCGGCAGTGAACGGCCAGTTACAAGGGGTGGCAAAAAGCCGCCTCCTGTAACTTTAAGAGCCGAATTTCCGGTTTTTAAACCGGAAATTCGGCTCTGCTAGTGCAGAAAGCGCCTTATGTGCTCGCTGCACTAGCGATGCAGCCCCATTTGACCCGCTCCGGAGCGGGAGAGGGGGGTGGCATTTTTGGCTATTAACATAGAAGGTCTGAAATTTCCTAACAGAGTCTTTGGAGTCAAAGTCATTACCAATCAGTTTTGAAACCTGTAGTACCACTTGCCGCCACTTTTAATTGGATAGCAATAGTATGCAATTTGATGGCATTGTATGCAATGTTTAGTGCAGCCTTACTATGGATAAGACTTTGAACACAGAATAATAATTGAAGAAAGTTTCTCCCAGCAATAAAAGCCTATGTTACACTCTGTAGTCTGACTAAAATTAGCCAAGGGACATAATTTTGACTGATAGAGAGAAAATTCTCTGTCTGAGCCACTTTAAACAAATAATTCTGCAAGTCATTTTGATATCGGTCTTTCATAATAAACCTTGAGTGCCTGAAAGCGCTTGAGCACATTTCAAATGAAATAATGAAAGCTGAATGGGTAAAGCAGTTCTTTATAACAAAGATATTTGTGAAGCACTAACTGCTGGAAATCTCGTAGAAGTGGAGGCTATTATTTAATGATCCGTATATTTTCTGTTCTGTCTCATGCCCTCAGTTCTTAAACACAATGAAACCTAAAAAGTGAGTCCTATGCAGTTTGTTTACAGAGACTGAAGCTTGTGCAGAAATCATCAACAACAATGCACATTTGTAAGTATCCTGAGATGCAACAACATTGTGGGTATGTTGCAACACCCCACAACAGAAATATCTGATCCCCAAAATGTCATGATAAACCATGCATTACATAGTTGGACTAGATGCCTCTCTGTATTAATATGACACATGCTGCAGCCATGGACTGGGTTTATTAGACTTGTGAAAGGGTTGGAATTCTTCATCCATGTTTAACATTCCCTCAAGCAAACTGGGAGTTTCTTATTGATTAAATATGCCAAATAGGCTGCTTATACCTTAAAAGTGAGGAGAATTCCAAGGTGCAGATTCTTTGGACTATACCTGCTGAATAGGGTGGATAGATCTAATCAGCCTAAGGCAGGAGGACTCAGTAGTAGGAAAAAGACTCATAAGGTAAGATTAGTTAACGTGAAGGCTAGCTTTGTTTATCTTCCTATTGAGGTGAGTAGAGCAGACAGTGTATCCATCAAGGAGAACAGAAGGGTTATTATCCTATGTAGCACCAGATATCATAGGAAGAAGCACAACTCCACCAGATGGAGCATAGAGACTCAAATTAATAGAGGAATTGAGATATTCCAAGAAGAAGCACAACTCCACCAGAGTGGACACCTGTTGGAGCATAGAGATTCAAACTAATAGAGGTATAGAGACATCCCATGAAGAAGCACAACTCCACTAGAGTGGACATCTGTTGGAGCACAGAGACTCAAGTTAATAGAGGGATAGGGATATCTTAGGAAGAAACACAACTCCACCAAAGTGGACATCTGGTGAGTTCTATCCCAACACCAATAGGTGACCTTGCTAGAAGAAAATAACACCAATATCCATAGGGTAAATAAAAACCAGTAGTGCTTAAAATTTATAATAATGTCCATTTTATTTAATAGTAAATTAAACCTATTTGTGCAAGTGACCAAGTCTCTCACCACACCCTTGTAGAGACAACCAAAAAAAGTGCATAACCCAGAGGCACAGAACTGAAGGATCTCAAGGGCTGCAAGTTAGAAATACCTTTACACAATTTGGGACTATTCCTGTGAGCTGTATCAGTGCAGTTCAGCCTATGCTAACATTTAGCTTTAAGTAATTCATCTCCCACTGTGTTTATTAATTAATGCATATTCTAGCACAGCTTTTGCTCTAAAAGAAATAGTAGATGATAAATGGGTCAAAATAAATAGACTGGTAATTGCAGACTGGCCCCGTAATATATCATCCTATTTCTATTAAATAAAAAAACTGACTAGGAAACCCTAATAAATCTTTGTAATTTAATTTATTATACACGAGACAACCTTCATATTGAAGTTCAGGAGTAAGTTCATCACTTTCAGTGGAATAATGGCCCAGGTGAGTGAATGAGATACTGAATTTCACAGGTCAAGAAATGCATCCATCATTTAGGGAAGCCATTCACTAAGAATAGAGAACATCAAGTAAGTAAGAGAAAAGAGACAATACACATTAATACTGCATATTAGGGCCAGGGGAGCTCCACCAATGAGGAAAGTTTGGCCACTCGCCTCAGATGGCCGCGCCCCCCTGGTTACCAGGGGTGGAAATTCGCCTCTTCTAGTGCAGAGGGCGAAATTCTAGTGCACTCTCTGCACTAGCGTCGTGGACCACCCACAGTGAAAAGAAGACCGCCTCAGTTGTCATATTGGCCCGGATCGCACCTGAGGGGGCATTTTTATCAAAATCAAAAAGTAATTTAATTAAAAAAGTCCAAACAACAATCAATGATTGGAGCTCATTTATTATTAAAAAATCACAATTTAATTGTATTGGGAACAATCTCCGAAACTCAATTTTTTGGGACAATTTCCCAAAAAGTCCAAATTTTTTAGATTTTTGCCAGAAAAGTCAGAAATAGTAAGACCACAGAAAATTCAAATAGGAAAGGGAATTCTCCCATTGACATATTTACAACCTTGGTAGGTCTGAGGTGCCGGATTTTTGGATTTGTGTTTCAATCATTTTTATTGGAAGTTTTTTCAATTATTAACATTTGTCAAATTAATGACATTAAATAAAATATTTAGTATTACATTTTTAATAGGACCTTTATAAATTCCACGGAGTAATCTTTTGCAGCTTGTTATATTTTTCCTTCGCATTCTGTTATTAACATGTAATCCTTAAAATGTAAGTATAGCTCGTTTTTATTGTTTAAATATGTCTTATTTATTTTCCTGAAGTCGCATCATTTATTCTTTAATGCTTTATTCCATTGTGAGCTTTACCGCATATTTTTAAGCATATTTTTACGCGTTTATTTCAACCCATGTGTAGTGACGTGTTTTACATCCGGTTTTTGATGCGTACATTTATGGGACCATGCGTAAAATTATATGCGTAATGATGCATTCTATATGTGTATTTGAATGCTTATATTTTAAGGATCATGCGTAAAATAATGCAAATTGTAGGCATGTGTATTTGAATGCGGCATTAAACTGTTGCAAAAACCCATAGGATAGTATAGTAAATTGATTTGAACTATGCTTATGAAACTATTCTTCTATTTTTGGATTTGGACATCTATAAATATTGAAATATTAAAGGTTTTTTTTTCCATAAAAAAATTAAATTTATATAAACTTTTTGAGTTTTTGGCATTCAGAATTTAATATATCTTGCTCAGAGGAGTATACTATATACTATATAGAGAGATGGGGTAAATGTGGTAGACACACAATTAAAGGACAACATGGGCCTTCAGTGAAAAAAGTTGTCACTACAATAAATAGCCGACAAATATCCACATAACCAGTGTTGTCCTCCTTAATAATTAGATTCTGGGTCCTGCAACAGCAACATATTTATTAAAATGCAGTGCATGAAAGAAGCATGACTCTCTGTCTATGCAGCTCACTCTGTCTCACTCTTGCCCCACCTCTTGCTCATTGCTATAATAAACTGTATTAACATCAACAATTATCAACACATAATCCTGGTTTGACATAATTTGCACACTTGGACCCCTTGAGACCTCCATGAGTACTGGTTGTGCGGTTATGGTTGTGAGGTATGTGCAGCCATTTGCAATAAAATATGCAAATGGATGCACTTCCCCCAGTTTTATACATCCTGAAGGGAAGGAGTAAAGGTACTGGACCCATAATTATTGAGCAGCACATTTGTTCTTATGAGACCTTTATGAAGGATGACTACTTTATAACTTATGCATATGTCCTCATTCCTCAAGCTGGATCTGTTCTAGAGCAATGATCCCCAGCCAGTGACTTGTGAACAACATGTTCCTCACTAACCTCTTTGATGTTGCTCCCAGTGGCCTCAAAGCAGGTGCTTATATTTGAATTCCAGGCTTGGAGGCAAGTTTTGGTTGTATAAAATTCTGATGTACTGCCAAGCAGATGCTCCTGCAGATTTACAGTTCACATAAGGGCTACACAACAGCACTTATTTAGCACTCCCAAAACAAGCTGATCCATCCCCAACTCCTTTTATGATAGAATGCTGCTCACAGGTAAAAAAGGTTGGGGACCCACTTGGCTTTATAAGTGTATAGGGTGCTGGCCTTTCCCCAGTTGAATACTTTCTGGAGAGGTAAAGAGTTATAGGTATGGAACCCGCTATCCTAAATGCTCAGGTCTTTATGTAATTTGAATCTCCATACCTAAAGTCTACTAAAAAAAAAACAAAAAAAAACACATGAAACCCAATAGGACTCCAACAAGGACTACTTATATATTATTCAGGATCAAGTACAAGTTACTGTTGAATTATTAATTATTATTTAATTATTAGGAAATTATTTAAAAAAAATGTTTAATTAAAATGGAATCTATGGGTCATGACCAAACAATCGGATCTCTCCGTGTATGTCCACCTTTAGTCTTTATAAAGGAGAGCTGCATGTGTTCAGTCTCTTTGCCTTCCACCTCAGGAGGGGTTGAATGCTACAGGACAAAGATGGGATCTAGGCTGAAGGGGTGCTGAGGTTCTTTTAGAACTTGAGGTTACAGGAGCCTGAGCATTGTGGAAGCTTGACCTGGAGGAGATGGTCCAGCGCTTAAGGCAGCAGAGGAATATAAGGCTGGGGACAGACAGGGAGATTCGGGGAGATTCTGTCACCTGGCGTTTAATAGCAGGCGACAATCTCCCCGAACTTCCTTCTCCCTGTCCGTCGCTAGTTTAAATGACAAAGCGCCAGTGCTGTGCACAAGCGGCGCGGCGATTTCCGGAATCGCCCGAAGTTTCCTCACGAAGTAACTTCGGGCGATTCTGGAAATCGCCGCGCCGCGTGTGCGCAGCGCTGGCGCTTTGTCATTTAAACTAGCGACGGACAGGGAGAAGGAAGTTCGGGGAGATTGTCGCCTGCTATTAAACGCCAGGCGACAGAATCTCCCCGAATCTCCCTGTCTGTCCCCAGCCTAAAGGAGCTGTCTGTGGATGGATTCTAACGAAAGAGACTTTGGTGGGCTTGCATTTCAGATAAGGTAGATGCTCAGCCTGAAGATAAGGAAAGAGGCTTTGTATGCTCAGAGCTTGGGAGCTTTGATATATCTGCAGAGATGTGGTGGGTGTCTTTTCCAGCATGTGGTTCCCTGTGTGAGGACACACAGGGGAGTTACTGCCTTGTAAAAGGAGAAGTACTTTGGGGCAGGTAGTGTTTCCTGGGGAAAGTTTAAGAACTCTTTGGGGGAAGGAACTGAACTGTGACTGTCTGTGTCCACCTGGAATGGAGTGTGAAACTGTGTCCTGGTAAAGACTGTGCCAGGGTTGCTCTTATCACAAGGGTTCCCCAGGGCAGGGTGATATTGATAGAGTATATGATAAAGTTATATTTGCTGCAATTTGTGTGTTTTATTTGTCCAAGTAGGGCCACCCGAAGGTGCATGCCTGATCCCACTATGCCTGATCCCACTACGTTAAAAATTCCCAGGGATTCAGGCCCTGTATTGATAAGAAAAATAGTGTGCATCCTATACATCACGAGGTGTCACAATAGTGTTACATAAGTGTTACCAATAAACGGGTGGCATTTACTGGTCAGCTACCATAGTTAATAGCATATACAGTACATGATTGGTTGCTTAACGTTACTATACGTATACATGTACCAATCACCAATTTTAGTTGTAATTATGTAATATTTGAGTCTTTATTAGGTTTCTAAGAACAGGGGTAGATGGCAAGAGCATAACAGAGGGGGTGATTTACTAGTTTAAGTTGATTCTGAAACTCCACTGCAAAACTATAAGCTTGATTGTGTTATAATTAATGTTTTCTCAGCTACACTGATAGTATATTTATGATGAAAATCCAAACAGAAAAACTCAATTGCCAGGAAAATCACATTATTCCATTAATTTTTTCAAACAATAACATAATGTAGCTGGAATATCAAAAATACTACAGATGAAGCCACTTTGAATTGTGCGTTTGACACAGAATAACTTAACTCATCTATCCCATTTAACTCACTTATCACAGAATATTGTGTCACAGCATCCCATCCAATTAAAGAGTTCACATTGAAAACAATGGTGCTTTGGTATGCTAATGAAAAGGTTAAATGCATTAAATGCGTTAAGATAACTTTGGATAACACAGTTTTTTCAATTAACCCTGAGTCACAACACATTTAACACACAAATCCAAGTGGCTGCATCTGTAATTCAACCATTTTTTAATTTGTATTTACCTGATGAAGTTTTGATATTTAGGGGCTGATTTACTAAACTGTGACCAGTGATGAGCGTATCTGTCCCATGGCGCTTTGCTGAAACATTTGTGAAATTTTAAAAAAATTAGCAAAACTGCAAAATTTTGTGAAACACCTTGAAGTCAATGTGCTTTTTTGAGCGCAACAAATTGCGTGACAATTTTTTTTCGCTCCAAATGCGACTCATGGCAACTTTTTTCTTCAAATGCATTAAAGTCAATGGACATTTTTTCTTATATTGACTTTTTTTCTCCAAATGCATTAAAAGTCAATGAATGTTTTTTGTTATTTGCTTTTTTTCACTGCAAATTTTCCTTGCAAGTTTTTTCCTCAGTTTTATGAAAAACGTCACACAGATTTGTAATTTTGCCGAAAATCCATGGCTGGCAAATAAATATGATCATCACTAACTGTGACCTGTGGTTTTTGAGGTTTTGTGTTGGCTTTTGTGTGACACTATGAAAAAATTGTAGTTAACATGCAACAAGTTGAAAAAGTCACTTCTCCCATTCTCACCCTATTCTCCTGTTTTATCAGCTTGGATCATTTGATAAATGACTGACAATTGTTGAAATGAGTTTATTTGTGGTTTCAAAAACCTCTAAAACCACTAAAATGCAACCAAAGGCTTCTTAGTAATCATAAAAATCTCAAGAATTCAAATGACTTCTAGTGCAGTCATAGGGAGGCCCCTTAGACTTCATTCAACATCATTCAAATATTCAAGAATTTTTTATTAATAAATATCACAAATTAGATTTGGGAAACTCTTTTTTCAGCTTGTATATATTTACAAGGAAAAGTACGTTTTTGCCAGTGGTCCATGTTTTGGTGAATCTGCTCTAAAATTTTACCTAGTATTTTGTTTTGCCAGGGGAGAAAAAAACACAGGAAAAAAAACCAATGGAATTATTCAATTTCTTTGTGCATTTTCAGTTCTGTGAATTATTTGTTGAAGTGAAACGGGCCAGTTTTGCTCATCACTATAGACAAGCGACCCCCACATGTCACCAATAAGCATTTAGAGTTCATACAGTGTTTCAGTTGATCAGAAAAGCCATTTGTGGAGTATTTGCCATTCTTAACAAGCCTTAGACTATGTTTGATAATTATCATTGACATTTATTCCCAGTGCCATGGCTTAATCCATTCCCTAATCTGTACATAATGGATGCTCCATTCACTACCATAGTAATCATTTTTGTTAAACTTCACCACTAAGCATCCGACTTCCCGAACAGAAAATTACAGATTTGCCACTTTCTGGGATAAATGGTACCATTTCACCTCTTAAGCCGTCACACAAAAGCCAGATTGTCTCGTTCCTGCAATGGGATTTTAATGACTTTGATGGCCGTTCATCGATGGAAATGTCAGAATGGCAATAAGCGGCAATTTAATATTAAATCCATATTTTAGGAGCTCACTTAAAGTAATCATTTTGCTGTATGAATTATGTATTTGGATATTTAAAACTAATTAATTATTGAAATTCCCCTCTTTGAATCTGTTTAATGTGCAGCTCCTTCAGCCTGGGATGAATGTGGGTGTTTTATGGATGCCATTCTTACATGGTTTTTTGAGGCATAACCAACAGTACAAGCATACATTCTTCTTAATGATGGTGCTTGTTATAAAAATAGTAGTTAAAAGCTAAATCTGAGTGATTTGTTGATATTATTATCATTTACATAGCCCTAGTCAACAGTGTATCACTTTATAAGACTATTATAGCTAGCAGGGGTCTAATGGAGAACAAAACACAAAAATTGTTGAATAATTGGTTCTTAATGCTGGATGTCAGTGATATCATTAAAATGCAAATTAATCCTCCAATGAGATTCCCAGTTGATCTGACTCCGTGTTCTTTGTTCCTCCAACTGAAGATAGAAGGATTAAACCCAATTTTTCTATCAGAACAACTACACAGCAATCTCTCCTCCCTCCTGATGTTAGATTCCACTACCATAACATGTAGCCACAATTATGACCATAAGGAGCGTGTTCATTGGTGAATTCTCTTGCATCTATAATTATGGTTTTGGTCATTAACTTTAGTGGTCTAGGTGGTGCAAAGGGACCAGTATGTAGGTATGTTCTGAAACATTTTCACAGATTTGAATGCTTAGAGTATGAATTTGATTTGAGGGGAAATTTGGGACTGATGAAAGGATTTGGAGAAGATAAGATGTTGACCTGGAGCAATTAAAAAAAGTGGAAGTGGAGTCTAGGAAAGGCATCTACATCAGACTGAAGAAAATTTGTTGGATGCTTCACTGCTGTGAATTGCAATATTGCAATTGATCAGGTCACCTAAACTTAAAGGGGTTTTAGAATGTTATTGAATGGGCAGTTCTAAGCAACTTTTCAACTGAACTTCATTATTTATTTATATAGTTTTGTTTATTGACGTGCCCTCATCTTCTGACTCTTTCCAGCTTTTCCAATGGGGGTCACTGATCCCATCTAAAAACAAATCCTCTATAAAACTACACATTTATAGTTCTTGCTACTTTTTTTTTACTCATCTTTCTATTCAGACCTCTCCATTTTATATTCCAGTCACTTATTCAAATCAATTAATGGTTGCAGGGGTAATTTGGACCAGCAACCAGCAACCAGATTGTAATACAAAATGAAAACTAATTACAGAATTAGTTTTAGAATATGATTCACTACATCATACTAAAAGTTTACTCAAAGATGAACAACCCCTTCAAAGGCAAAATTTTTCTTACTAATGGCACAATGTAGCTGAGTAGTGATGAGGGAATAAATTCGCCAGGCATGAATTTGCATTGAATTTCCGCCTGTCTCGGCCAGCAAATAAATTCTCCAAACTGAGGTGAAAAAAAAAATGTTGCACATCAGAATAGCCGTCATAAGAATAATTGCGTGCATAAAATTGTTCTGTGTCAAAATTATTCAGACGACCATTGACTTTAATGCATTTGGACAAAATAGTCCAAAATTGTTGCGCTTCAAAATTATTTTGACGCCCATTTATTTTAATGTGTTTATTTTCAATGTGTTTCTGGAA
>CM044439.1:23461920-23476957 GCA_024363595.1 Xenopus borealis | reverse complement strand
GGTGGCAGTGACTGCCTGTTGATGCACTAATTGGGCAGTCAGTAAGCCTTGCCAGTGGGGATGCCATAGCAGGGTTTACCCATGTTGGGTATCTTTGCCTTAGAGTACAAATGCATTGAGTAAGCTGGCTCATTTTCTTATTAGTCTAGCATTCAGTCATGGGATCTGCTATCCAGAAAGCTCCAAATTACGGAAAGACCCTCTCCCAAAGACTTAATTGTATCCAAATAATCCAGTTCTTTATAAATCATTTTCTTTTTATTTGTAATAACAAAACAGTACCTCATACTTCATAGAAACTAAGATCTAAATAATCCTTTTTGGCACTAAAATGAGATTATTGGGGTTATTTAATGTTTACATGATTTTCTAGTAGATGTCATGGGAAAACGTTTTATTTTCAAAATGCATCAGTTAATAGTGCTATTCCAGCAGAATTATGCACTGAAATCCATTTCTCAAAAGAGAAAACAGATTTTTTTATATTCAATTTTGAAATATGACATGGGGCTAGACATTTTGTCAATTTCCCAGCTGCCCCATGTCATGTGACTTGTGCCAGCACTTTATGATGGAACGACTTTCTGGCAGGCTATTTCTCCTACATAATGTAACGAGATCAGTCTCAGTGGGACTTGAATTTTACTATTTAGTGTTGCTTGGAAATTGACAATATGCCAGATTTCAAAATTGAATATTAATTTTTTTTTTTCCCATGACAGTATCCCTTTAAGGTACGAAGATACAAATTATGGAAAGATCCGTTATCCGGAAAAGCCCAGGTCCAGAGCATTCAAGACAACAGCTTCCATACATGTATTCACATGATTTATTAATGAATTAATACTCTTTTAGACTGCAAGCATTTCCTATATTGACTTCTGTTAAAGTACAGAGCATGCCTGCGCATACAAACACACACTACATTCACCCTTAAAAGTGCTTTCATTTTGGGAGCTGCATATTTTCCCATTGGCAAAAATGGCTCACTGGAAAACATCTATCATTAAAATATGTGACTTGTCTTTTCTGCTCCCATAAATGTTAATGTGTCTGCCAACCGACATAAATGTAGATTTATTTTGGTCTCATGCTGATATTTTTCATATTCGCAGGAAAAAAAATCAATTGTTCATGTTTTGGAGGCACAACTTCAATCACCCACATGTGAGCATTTAGTCATTACAATGGATAGTTATTCAAGGATTGGAAACATTAAATACAATAACCATAACAAACCTCTAATGCAGAGATATATAAATATCAGTCACATATTGATTAAGTCTTCTCTCTTTTAATGCTAGAAGTAATAAACTCTTGGGTTGTTATGCATCGCTTTCCCCTCCATGTATTTCTCATTTAAATTCTCCAAGTAACTTTGGAGTTAACAATAAAAGGAATAATCAACATTTAAAGGGGTTGTTCACCTTTTAGTGATATTCTGAGACAATTTGATTTTAATTTTTTATTATTTGTAGCTTTTGACTTATTTAGCTTTTTATTCGGCAGCTCTCCGGTTAGCATTTTCAGCAATCTGGTTGTTAGGTTCCAAATTACCCTAGAAACTATGCACTGATACTTGAAAATTGAATATGAATAGTGGAGAGCCTGAATTGAAAGAAGAGTAATAACAATTTCTAATAATGACAATTTTTTTTGTCTTACAGAGCATTTGTTTTCACATTGTTGACCCCCCCCCATTTGAAAGTTGGAAAGAGTCACAAGAAGAAGGCAAATAAAGTGCCGAATGGGTCTTTGCTGCTGGGTTGGGGGGGGCCCAGTGTGTAGGAGCTCCGAAGCAGAAACCCCTGTGGACCCCAGTCCCCCCAAGTCTGACCCTGAATTGGCACCGTTCAGAAGAGCAGATTCTATTTATATCAACATAAGTAACCATCATAATTGGACCACAATAACATTTATTACAAATTAAATATATTTTCTTTAGGCTGAGGAATCATATTATTTATGTTTGATTGTGCCCTTCCTGATGAGTGACTGACAAGTATGCACCATATGGAGCCAAACTGCTTGATTCATGGGTTCTATATCAGTGTAATATTCAGGAAGAAGGTCAGAATCTAAATCATGCTGCCATCTGGGTCCATGAAGCTTAAATTACTAAATTACAAAAGTTATACATGACCATTGATTTTTGAGTTTTTGGTTCATTATTAAAGCTGAAACTATACTTCTCTTTATGGCACTGTGCTGCCATGTTTTTCCTGCTTACCCTTTGTTATTGCTAATGCTAATGACATGTGCCATGTTTAGTAGCTGCTAACTCTAGTATTGGTATTGCTTTGGTGAATTCCAGATGCTCCCTGCGTTACAAGGTGCCATTGCTCTATTTGTAATCACTCTATTCATGGCTCCACTTTCTCTATGGAACCAAATCAATGGGAATGAGTGTAAACATGGGCAGGAAAGTTCACGATCATCTCATTGGTATTATCCAACATTACCCGTACAGAAGCATTGCAAGAATAAAGCAAGCAGCAATGTTAAAAAACCATGTTTGGTGGAATAAATAAAGAACAAGTGAAACATATGGCCTATTTATTCATTGTGCACAATAAACACGTGGAACAAACCAACAAATGGGTTCCATCTGAGAACAGCATCATGCAATCACATTAAATGGAAAGATAAAATCAACAGAGCATAGCAGCCATCTGCAGCCACACAAAAAATCGGCACGGAGGGGGGTGGGGGGTCCCGGCTGCGTGGCCCGCACCCAGGTCCGCCCCCACCCAGTTACGTTACTGGAGCATAGAGCATTGGAAGTATGTTATTGTATATACTGTATATTTCAAATATTGCATGTATTGCTACATTGATATATGTGCTTTATAGTCTTGAATTTCAACAGGGTTAGAGACAGGCAGTCCAGCAGGAAAGGTTAGAAAGGGACAAAAGAAATAAAAAAGGAAAACTAAGGGGCAAATTTATCAAGGGTTGAAGTGAAAATTTGAGAGAGTTTTTTTATGGCCAAAACTGTCAAATTTGACTAGGGAATACTAAAAATTGATTTGAGTTTTTTTTAAAATACAAATTTTATTTTTAAAAATGAATCATACACTGGCCCTTTAAGAACTCAAATTTGACTATTCGCCACCTGAAAACTGCCAAATTGCTGTTTTAGTCAATAGAAGACTTCCTGTGATCAATTTGGAGTTCTTTGCAGCCTTCCTGACATTCGAGAAAAAAACTTGAATCGAATTCAAAAATTCTAATCAAATTCTAAAATCCGAATCGAATTAGAAGTTTTCGAGTTGAAAAACTAAAATTTTTTAAAAATTATTTCCTTTTTCTCTGTATCAATACAGCAGTACCTTGTACTTGATCCCAACTAAGATATAATTAAAGGGCAAGGAAAGTGCAAAATAGAATAAGGCTAGAAATGGTGTATTTTGTATACTAAATATAAACATGAACTTACTGCACCACAAGCCTAATCAAACAAATGATTTATGCTTTCAAAGTTGGCCACAGGGGGCTGTCATCTTGTAACTTTGTTATACATCTTTGCAAGACTAGACTACATACACATGCTCAGTGTGGTCTGGGCTTCTTAGGGATCGTCATAAATGATCAAAAAACAAAGCTGCTTGAGTTCTGCATGGCTGTAAGTAAGGCAGGGGCTCCCCCTGCTGTTCATAAGTATGATTGTTTCCCTGACAGAAGTTAGGGACCATCTGACAATTCCTATCCATAGCACTAAATGAAGGGAGAATTTCACTGCATACAGTCAGGTTTCTTATAAAAATGGTACATATTTTTTAATTAAAGTAATCTGGAAATAGATTTCTTTTTCATTAAAGAAAGTAAAAATGGTATTTTTATATCCCTTTCCTTGCCCTTTAATCCTTATTGGAAGCAAAATCAGCCTATTGGGTTTAATTAATGTTTCCATATTTTAGCTGACTTATACAGTATATAGAGATCTGTATTATGGAATTACCCTGTATACGGAAAGCTTCAGGTCACAAGCCTTCTGGATAACAGATGCCATACCTGTATAGGATCCATTTTCTGGAAAGGTATTAACCAGAAAGCAACGAATTATGGGTAGGCTATTTCCCATAGACTTTTTATAAATGATTTCCTTTTTCTTTTCAATAATAAAACAGTACTTTGTGCTTGATCCCAACTAAGATATAATTAATCCTTATTGGCAGCAAAACCAGCCTATTGGGTTTATTTACTGTTGATATGAATTTCTAATACACCTGAGGTACTGTATGATGATCCAAATTAAGGAAAGATCCATTACCCAGAAAACCCCAGGTTCTGAGCATTCTGGATAACATTGGACCTGTACAAACATTTTAAGGCAATGCATGATTTCTTTGGGTTTGACAGTTTGGTGTTGGTGTTAACATTCAGCACTGTCTCTAGCCTTTAACACTGGTGCTTACAGTTGAGCACATAAAAGGGTAATTTGCGAACGCAAGTGAAAATTGTTGGATGCTAATTGTTATGTGTCTTACCCATACTGCAGCATTTTTCCAGTGAAATTTTGACCACACTCCAAACTGTATACATGGAAAATGAATCACACTTGTGGGACACAAACAGGTGCAAGTTGAGTCTGCTGTGAGTTGCATCACTTCTGGAGCACACGTCTAATTCACTGGCCACAAGTCTGTTGCCCTTATTGGCACAACCAGTTGTGGAAAAACATGAAGCTACTGCCAAGTCAAGGTTGGCAGTAGCTCAAGGGCTCCAAAGTGTCAGTAGGCGGAGTTGTGTCCCATTCATCAGAATAGTAAAGTAGGAGGCACCACGTGGATCTGCAGGAGCCTCTAGAAATAAGTACCTCAATGAATTGCATCAATATTCACTCTCCATTGTGTCTATTTGTTCATTAATGTCTCCTATACTTATAAATTGACACATTGATCTTTTACATCAACAACATTCATTATAAATCCAGTTCAGAGTTTTTAAATAATGAATACTGGGAAGTTGCCTAGAACGACATTTCCTTTTATTGTGCACAAAACCGTTTTTTTTTTTGGGGTGGAATTGCCCTTTACAGAGGAAGCGATATAAAGCAAAGTTACAAGAGGTATCTCTCGTGCCCCCGGGACTGAAATAAAACTCAGACGAGAAGCAATAACTAAATAAAGGGTCAGGAAAGTTTTAGCAATAGTCGTAAATGACATAGACAGGTTAGTGGCCGGACATCATTCCAGCTTCCGTTTTATGGATGTTTCTTTATGTTATGTTGTCGAGATCAGCATCTTCAATTTTCCAGTTCGGCAAAACAGGCGACTCAGTAGTTTTGTGATAGTTTTGGCAATGATGTATCTTGTCAGAGGGAAGATTCTATTCCTCCTGGAAAGAAAGGAATATACCCCCCCCCCTTTGCTTAAAGGACCAGTAACATAAAATATTTTTAAAGTAATATAAATATAATGCAGTGTTGCCCTGCGCTGGTAAAACTGCTGTGTCTACTTCAGAAGCACTACTATTGTTTATATAAATAAGCTGTTGTGTAGCCATGGGGGCAACAAGTCAAAGGAGAAAAGGCTCAAGTTACATGAGCAAGTCTTAGCAAAAGAAGCCTATGGGGGGGGGTGTTCTCATAGGGTTCTATTGGTATTCGGTAGGTTCAATCTGGCGAAGTAGGCATTCAAAGGATTTTAAAATTTTAAATGCTTTGATCATCGAATGATCGAATTATCGAATATCCGATCATTCGATCTATTCCATAATTCGGTATTCGATCATCGAACAGGCCAAAATTGCATATTCCAATATCCGAAAAAATTGTACGATTGGTATTCGATCAAATTCGATCGAACTTCGAATCCTTCACGTGAATTTTGTAAATTTGCCCCTAGGTCTGGCCTATGTGAATGTTCGAATCCCTGTGACTGTAGTATGTAGATGTCTTCTATTAGCTCACTGTGTAAAAAAAGCTGTTGTAATATCAAATTGCTTTATCTGTATTTTTTATAAAATTTTATTAAAATTTTTAGTTTTTTTAAAGAATAAAATCTGAATTTTTAGTGGAAAAAAAATTGAATATTTCGGGATTTAAGTCTGATGCTATAAAATGTCAGGATCTGAAAATCTGGCATCTCAGATCTGCCGAGGTTTTATATAAGTCAATGGGAGAGGTCCCTATCCTATTTGGAAGTTTCTGTGGTCTGAGCTGGAATTAGCCCAAAAATCTAACTATTTCATACTTTTGAGGCAAAAATCTGAACATTTCATTCTTTTCGGGAAAAAACCCATAAAAATCGTACAATATGGGAAAAATTGTACGATTTGGGTTCTCACTTGATTTTATTGAGTTTGTCCATGATTACATTGTGCTTTTTATATTAATAAACAAGGTTATATTGTGGATTCTAGTTTGGTCAGACTTTTTTATTTAAAAATTTTGATGAATAAACTCCTGAATCTCCCCTCCAGCAGCATTTATGTAGGTTTCATATGCAGGCTGTATTTGCTTTGTATGAAAGTCGAACTTGTGGCTTGCCTTTGTTGTCTCTTGTGGAACACCTTAGTTCAGTCTCAGGGCTTTGTTGTGTCTGCTCATCTCAACTTCAACTATTTCTTCAGGAGATGTACATGTAATTTGTTCAGTACTGTTCTCCAGTTTTGGTCTTATTTCTAGTGAAGTCATTCTATAATCTTGTAGGTCTTCGATAAAGGTAACGCTATTACTGATCATCACTTTGTCAATCTTTAGGTCCAGAATTCTATATCACTTAGAATTTTCTGCATATCCAACAAGTATACCTTCCACTGCTCGTTTTAGCAGTTTGCTGTGTTTCTGTTCTGGAATATATACGCATGTTTTGCACCCAAAAACTTTGATGTGTTTCACACCTCTTTTTTCACCATGCTAGAGTTCATATGGTATTTTCCAGACAGTTGTAGAAGAAAGTCTGTTTTGTAGGTAAGTAGCTGTCATTGCTGTCAACCCAGTATTTTTCAGATAGTCCAGAATCAGTCAGCATAAATCTGATCACTTCTGCCAGGGTTCTACTTTTCCTTTCAGCTACCCCATTCTGTTTTGGTGTATATGCGACTGACTTCTCAAGTTGTTTTAAGAAATTCTTTACTTTGTGTCCAGTGTGAACTCACCTCCATTGTCGGTTCTGAAACCCCGGCTGTTTCGGAACACTTTATACATCCATTCATGCAACTCTCACAAGTAACACCTGTGTCTAGGAGTTGCATGACACATTGGTAATCCTATCAGCAAAAAGGGTGAAAATTTGCAGAAATGCATTGAAGTCTACGGGTGATGCGCAACACATTTGTTTCACCCATTAGAGTCTATGGGTGTTTTGCTGCAAAACTTGGTGAAAGATTTTGCTCTTCACTATTAGCCACAGCTAGTTTAAGTTCTGAGCTTTTGGCCATGGCTGCCTCTCTTCATTGACTATACAATGATTCTTACTTGTACCTTTTAGTTCACAGTACCTATGGAACATTCCAGTCTGTTCGCTGAGTTAGATTGTGCCTGGATCCATACCCCATACCTCTCAACTGTCCCGTTTTTCATGGGACAGTCCTGATTTGATCTCCTGCACTGAACAGCCAGAAAAAAGATACACAGTTTCTTAATTAAATGAGAGGCTTTCGGCAGAAGTCAGTATATGTGGCAGCTGCACTTAAACTTGTAACAATGCAGGATAAGCAAAGATATGATTGTAACACTTTAAGATAAGCAGGTCTCTTGGGGAAACTGTGATTTGCAGCTTAAAGGACAATTATCCTGTAATAACATGTAAAACTTGACCCTGAAACCCCCAGTACTGTGTTCAAACTTTCCACAGCCTGCCAAATTTATGTGGAATGTAAGGGGTGTGGCCATAAAATGGGCATGGCCAATACTTTTTTGCCAAGCCAAGTGTGGCAAATCTTTTTGTCTGTTTTCCAATAGTTGGGAAGGAAACCTATTGGCAGAAGTGGACTTTATGATGATTACACAGGGAACAATCAGCTAGGGTTGCCACCTGGCCAGTTGATCCCAATGTTATTAATAGGAAAAAAGATAAATATATAGGAAGGCCTACACTCAGCATAGCAACTTGTGAGAAGATTTAGTTGTGAATAATTCAGGGTTTGCAGATAGGGTTGCCACCTTTTCTTGAAAAAAATACCGGCCTTCCTATGTATTTATCTTTTTTTCCTATTAATAACATTGGGGTCAAGCATTAAAAATACCGGCCAGGCCGGTAAAATACCGGCTAGGTGGCAACCCTAATTGCAGAGTACATTTAACAAAGTGGAAGACCAAGAACAATATGGTGGAAGAGAGAGAGGAAACAAAAACAACAGAGTGCAGCAGTAATACAACACAATACATCATTGCAAACATGCAATATTCACAGCGCCACCTTGTGACCATTTTAGTTTAGTACACAACATTCAAGCATGAACACTGCTGCATATAGTCCAACACTTTTAACCCTTGATAATATGTCAAAGCATCCTGGCATTTGTAGTCCAGCAGCAATTGAGTTAAGTGTGCTTGAGTCACAGTGCTTAGTTCCCATTAATGAAATGAAAGCCCCTTTCCTAATAAATCATTATCCAATATTGCATTATTAATCATATATTACTTAGGGAAACATGAGCACATTCTAATTTCTCATGTCTGGAGGTGCCACGTGGAGAAATATGACAAAGCCTTAATGGGTCAGGTTCAGCTGTGGGAAGCTATTAAGCCTTGATATGTTGTTACATTGCTTGAGGGAAATGTTTTATTAAGGAATGTGCCGTTCATATAATTATCAATGCCCTTCTGTTTCGGATGCAATGGCAAGGGACAAAGCTGGTTTAAGTAGGAAATGATTTATGTATATTTACTAGTATTTCTCCAAACCCAGGACTTTTAGTTCTCAGACAAAGCACTTATAGTTATGAGAGCTTAATAATTAAGCAACAAAAACTTTTCTGCATTTTTCTGGAAATTAGGGTTCAGCTACTGTAGGTATTCGGTCAAATCTTCTAGTAGAGAGTCAGCACATGGCAGCAACGTTGGACTGACTGTTCGTTTAGAACATCTTGAAAAGATCGCCCTTTCATTTGCTTTTCATATTCTTAAAGTGTCCTGGCTTTTTGCATCTGAAGCCCACTGGGACTGCCGAATCAGGGCCCCCTACTGGTAATCTGCAGCATTCTCATTCCAGTATTCTCTTGTATAGTTAATTAGGTTTTTGTCAGAAGCATTCTTATTGGTGAATTTTCTTGCATAGCTAATTAAATTGTTGGTCTGTGTTAGTGCTTACTATGGCTGTGCCCCCTCTAAGTAATGACAGACAGGTATATTTGTTGCCTGTGATAAATTTGTGGTACTGCAGGTGAAAAGTTTCCAGAAAATGATTCTACACCAGTAATCTCTCACCTGTGGCAAATCCTATGTGTCAAGTCTGCAATGTTGCTGTGGTATGTAGTTCTTCTTTTAAAGTAAACAAATCTTTAAAGTCCAGTTAAATCATAAATTATACACAGTGGTCACATCCCGGAAAACCCCAGTCCAAGGCAGTGGCTTACTACTCCCTGGTGGGCCCCGGTACAGGATGGGCACCTGGGCCCCCCTGTCGGGCCCTTACCTCTATAAATCCCATGCTGGAGTGTTGATAGCATGTGTACTGTAAAATTTCCCCCTAGATAACCACCTGCCATAACCATTATCATGGCTCCGATGGGCCCCAAGGGGGTGGGAGCCCTGGTGCAACTGCACCCCCTGCACCCCTGGTATTTACGCCACTGGTCCAAGGGTTATCCTTCATTTAGTGGGATAAATCAGGCAAAAATCAGGACCTTCTGTTGAGAGAAGAAACATTTTTTATGATTGAAAGTTAAAAAATCTTTATTAGCATAAGCCTAATGCGTTTTGTGCCTAGGTGGGAACTTACTCATAGGCTTAAAAACCTATGTGCCACTTTGTTTCTTCCCGAAGTTGCCTATTAGGGGAACTTTGTGCAATTTTGTGACACATAGGTTTTACCTCGGGCATTTTCAGTTATTGCCAGTGGAAGAACATTTTCAGGAGATTTTTTGCCTACTGTAGGCCAAAAGTATAGTCTACAACAAATCTCTACATTGGCCATGGCCCTTATGAGCCATCTTTAAACTCTACCTGATGGTTAAAAGAGAGAACATGTTGGACTCTAACTACTTACATGCTGTGGCCCTTGGTCCTTTACAGAGTCTTTAGTGTTTATTAGAAAGTGCAAGTTCAGTGAACACTTCTGGAAACAAGATGCCCATGGGGGGGGGGGGGGGGGGGGGGCTGTGCATGGTACAACTACAGCCAATGTGGCAAATGTTATTGTAAGCTATGCTGGCCTCAAAATTTGACCAAGTGGGGTTAGTTTAATTTCTGGGTCAAAATGAGCTCTCTTATGTAATTCTACTATTATGCCATCTGGCGCAAGAGGAGGGGCTTATTGCCTTCCATTGAAAATCTATAAATCAGCTATGGCCTTTGTGCATTTAAAGGCTCCATAAACCCAACCATGAAGGTGTCCCATTGAGCCTCCTAGTTCTCTATATAAGTTGAGAAAAAAAAACATAATTACACATGGAAACAAATTCACCTATGAGAATTCAACTAAAAAAAAACAGATGAAAGAGAATCAGCCAGTGACAATACTGATTCACAGCACCATGTTTGCCATCTTGCTTTTATTTTAATTTACAGAGCTTATTGTGCCATTACATAAATGTCATTATATTACACTGGAATCAAACACAGGGACGAAGGACAGTCTTGTTCCATGCTGGGAAACTGTGCTTAAAGGGGTTGTTCACCTTTGAGTTAACTTTTAGTATAATGCAGAGAGGGATATTCTGAGACAATTTGCAATTGGTTTTCATTTTTTATTGTTTGTTGTTTTATAGTTATTTAGCATTTTATTCAGTAGCTCTCTAGTTTGCCATGTCAGCACTTTGGTTTCTAGGGAACAAATTACCCTAGCAACCCTGCATTGATTTGAATAAGAGACTGGAATATGAATAGGAGAGGGACTGAATAGAATGATAAGTAATAAAAATTGGCAGTAACAATACATTTGTAGCCTTACAGAGCATTTGTTTTTAGATGGTGTCAGTGACCCCCATTTGAAAGCTGCAAAGAAACAGAAGAAAATTGCAAATCATTAAAAAACTATGAAAACTAAATAACGAAGACCAGTTGAAAAGTTTCTTAGAATTGGCCCTTCTACAATATACTAAAAGTTAACTTGAAGGTGAACCACCCCTTTAATGCTTTCAACTCCAAATGCAAGAACAAAGAGTTTGAGACTTACACAGGTCGTCTGGGATTCTCATTGGAGGATTATTTTGTGTTTTAATGCTGCTGCAGGCACTGGAGAGCTGACAGAAAGTTTTTTTGTGCAATATTGTTTTAAGAATATAATCCTGAGGTCGCTAGACTACAGCTCCCAGCTGTAATTGTAATATGTTAAAGTGTGTTAGGATTTGTAGTCCAGCAACAACTAAAGTAAAGTATGGTTAAGCAGTTCAGCGAGGCATGGTTTAGTGTCCCCTTAACCCTATATAGACCATCCAAGGTTAATATTAACAGACATCTGTCAAACATCTGTCCTCAGACATGGATCTGCTGTTCTACGGATCAGCTCGTTTTCCTGTGATGTTTAGAGCAACATCGAATGAGGGATTGAACGTTGCACACAAACTCTCTGGCCCGTGACGTTGGCACTTTCACTTACACATTCCCTTACTAGTAAGTCATATTTTACTTTTCCATTAAATTGCTAGAAATGTGAATTATTCTGCTATAAATGCTACATTTGTTATTCCCAATGTGTGTATGTCTTTCCGCCTATTTCTTATAGTAAAACCAATATACATCAAGTTGTGTGGATTTCATTACCGCTTAGCTTTCCTCTGTATCTCAATGGCTGTGGGGCGAAATGTGTGATGATCCAGTTACTCACTTTGACTGTGAAATGGGAACTCGGAAAAGTCTTTTATATCCGTCTCTGAATCAGCTTAATGACTGGCTCCAATTCCAGCGCTCGCATTCAAGAAACATAGCTCTGTATTACATTGCTTGGTGAGGGGAAAGATCATTGCCATTACCCATGTGTCATGTGATGTGAAGAACCACCAGCAAAAAAGTAGAAATTCTAGGCAGGCAGTGCCAGACATTCCTAATTCCACAAATATTTATTTATTTATAGTGATGGGCAAATTTATTCGCCAGGGGCGAATTCGCGGCAAATTCACGCGTTTTGCCGCTGGCGAATAAATTTGCGAAACGCCACCGAAAATTCACCTGCCGAAAATTCGCAAAAAACAACGCGAAGCATCAAAAACGTGCCGCGACTCGTTTCATGAATTTTTCCACCAATTCGCTGGAAATTCGTGAATTTTTCGACGAAGTGAAACTGGGTAGATTCGCCCATCACTATTTATTTCTCATCCTAGATATCAAGTAGCAAACAGAGTCGTCAGGGAAAGAGAGAGAGTCAAGAACCAGTGAAATCAGCAATTCTAGAATTACATGTAGAATACTTGAACTATCAGGAATTGAACCCAGCTTAGAGCAATGTTTCAGCCCCATGATGTTATGGAGGGATGGCATGGGCATGGTGATACACTAACACCATAAAGTCAGGATCCCATCATTAATACACACTAAAATAATGTTTTGACATTACTGAGGGTATTTGTAGGTCCCACTCCAGAGGTATTTGTCCAATATATACATATTCAAGATATTAAGCCCTCCACAAAACTGTCCCACTGGTTCTCAAAATTAGATGAATGAAAACATCATTACAGATGCAAAATAATTCACCAATGAGGAAGCCACAGACCAGAATGCTGCCAATCAAAAATGTATTTACAAACAGTGATGCATTTTGGTCTTATGCCACCCTAGGCACCGGACCTAACAGCATTTCCCCCTACATGGAAGTTACATCATGCACACGGCTGCGCATGAGATCACATCCGGCACACCATCCAGCATGCCCTATACCCGTCACCTCATCCACCCACAGCAGCTGGAAGTATTTTTTTAAGATTTTTTCTAAAACAAATGCATTCATTATTATGGCACCAGATCAATAATATTGCCTATCAATAAATACGGCCATGGTTATAGATGCAAGAGAACTACTAACAACTTAGAACGCTGTTGACCAAAAACATAATTACAGATGCAAGAGATTTCACCAATGAGAATGCTGCTTACCAGCACAAAATCTGCAATCTTGCCATTATCACACAAAGGGAAATTGTTTTGTCATTTTTTGACTACATGATATGATCGGAACTAAACATCAGGAGGGAGGACAGACTGCAGTTTTGTTTTGGGTTTAACCCTTCAAGCCCTAATTGCAGGGACAAAGAACATGGAGCCAGATTGGTGCAGATCAGCTGGGGTTCTCATTGGTGGATCCTTTTGAATGCTAATGATGCTTCTGAGCCTGGATACTGAATAAAGGTGGCCATAGACGCACAGATAATATCATACGAAACAAATTTTTCGCACGATATTCGGTGCGTGTATGGTGGGAAATAAGCCGACCGACATCGTCAGAAGATTAAGATATCGGTCGGATGGTTGATCGGGCTGGACGGAAAATTTTGTTTGGATGCCTTTGAAAGCTCCCTGAACATCGGCCATTGTTAGTGCTGAATCATCAGATACAAGTAGAATTCTATTGTTTCTACCTGTATATCTGACGATTCAGCTCTACACGTGTGTGTTGAAATGAACGATCTTTCTTGGAAAGATCTTTTCCGAGAAAGATCGTAATTGTTACATCAATGGCCAGCTTAAGGCTTTTGCCAAGCAGTGCTGTTGTATCTTTGATAGCATGCTACAGTACTGTATTGTTGTTTTATTTCTCATAACTCAAGCTTCAAGAATTTCATGTAACACCACAAGACACTAAAGATTTACTGGCCGTATCTGGAAGGAAACCCTTTCTAAGAACAAAGTTCATGTTCAGTAAGAGAGAGAACGGAGTAACCTTTTCCAGTCCCAAGTGGGTCCTGTGGAGCGCAGAGCAATCAGCACTGTACCAGACAGGTAGAAACACCATTACAGACCAAACGTGTAATTTCTTGCTTGATGGACGTACTGTATGGTTTATAATCTGTCATTTCAGAAAAAGGTGTATTTAGAAGTAATAGGAAAACTCCCTGTGCACCACTTTATAGAATATCTGCTTTCTGTCTCAAATGGCCTCTCGCAGCGTTTCTGTACCGTTGGCTCAAACAGGGGCGTTTTAAGCGTTCTGGGAGAAAAGCCCAATTACCAGTACAATTCTTACTGTAAGTTGTTTTTGGTCTAGAATTTAGAATTTAAGTGAAAAGCTTAAATAAGTTGCAGCCATACAGTATACATTAATGTATTGACAATGTTTTGTTGTGTTAAAAATACGGACTTGAGCTTTTCCATACGGAACTCGGAAAAAAGAAAAGCTCATGGTTTATTTCTTACATTTTGGGGGTAATATATCAAAGGTCAAGTTTTAGAGTTTTTTTTTTTACCTGGAAAGAAACTGGAATCATATCTAATTTAAAAAAAAAAAAAAACTTGAATGGGAAAAACCTAATTATGTGACTTCCAGTCCTGCAACCCAATAACTCGAATTGAATGATTTTACGGTGGAAAAAAAACTGGAAACAATCGAATCTACCTACGTAGTTTTTGGGCAAAACCTTCCAAAAACCCCCAAGAATATCAGGCAGTCTGTTAACCTTTTCAAATGCTTCAAGGGATCTCTGCGATTTTGAGACAAAAAACATATATGCTATAAAGTGATATGTAGGGAGTTGTTAAGCGTATGCTGTTAAGCGTACCTTTATCTTAAACAACAGGTTGACAATTACATTACAAAAGACATAAAGAGCTAGTTTAGAATTGGTATGTGTGTGTGTGTATACATTATATAGGTATATTATAAGTCACTGAGGAGCTCCTTGGCCATTTTACAGGTGGTACATCACTAAGCACCAATTATAACAGGACATTACATCACTCAGCACTGTTTATAACAGGACATTACATCACTCAGCA
>CM044439.1:23428621-23442481 GCA_024363595.1 Xenopus borealis | reverse complement strand
ATCTTAAATATATACAATATCAGATTTTCTTTTACATCAAAAAATAATTTCTCTATTATATAAAAAATCTTTTCTCTGTTCATGAAGCTTCACATAGAAATATTTCTGTCAGATCATGTCCTGTGTTGTATCATGTTTGTGTACCATATTATCTTGTTGATTTGTATTGTCAGCTATTGATCTAGGACACTTGTGTGCTCTGTGACATGGCAATAATTACACAGTGTGGGTTTCTATATTGTACAATATATTGTTAGATGCTTTTATGACATATTGTTTTGCTCCATCCTGGCAGGTACCTTGGTTGCCGAGTTCAGAGAAATATTGTATTCTGTGAAAGCAAAACTTATTTGCAGATTTATAGTAAACCCCTGATGAAGAGATGGGCTGTTATATATTTATTTAATGAATGAGCAAACATAGAAGCATGTACGATTTTAGAATTAGAGAAATGGCATCATCCCAAAGGAAGAAATGAGCCCAGAGAGGCTTCAGGGCTGGATTCACATAGCAGGTGCCCCTAGGCCCACTGCTGTTTGTTGCCCCCATACTCTGCCCTTTATTCGCAAATTTTGATCATCAGGTCCAGAGCAATGGGGATATCAGGAATCACCAGGAATCAAACCCTGGTCTGATCATCTGAGCTCCTGAGCCTGATCCAACCCCCTTACTGAATTCCTGACCCTTGATTCCTGGTTCCAGTATTCCCTGCTTGGTTCTGTGTTCCCTGCCTGTTCCCTTTGCTCCTGTTCCCACCTGGGAATACTGTGGACTCCCTGGTTTGACCTTCGACCTGTTATTTCGACCCTGCTTCTTTGCTGCCTGCCATTTGACCTGAGCCTGCCTTTTGGACCTTGCCTGCCTGCCGCCAGCTCAGACCATTTTGCCTGTTCCTGGATTTCACTCTGTCTCTACCCAGGCTTGTATTTGATTTATTTGGTTTTCACTCCTGTTCATTATTGTTTTCATTCTCACGATTAAACCTCCATCACCATATCATGGCTTCTGCTGATTTTCCTGCAGTAAATGTGTGTCACCTGGGTTATCCAGCATATAGGCTTCATACTGCTGAGCATTCACCAGCATCCAAACATGACAGGGTATTGGCGCATGGGAAATTTAAAAAACTATCTCCTGCCTATCCCCAGTGTTTCTGAACCAATGTGGGTGTGGCTGGGCAGCATAACGCCCCATAAAAACCTGTTACCCTAGGCCCGGGCCTAGTTGGCCTTTCCACAAATCCGGGCCTGAGAGGCTTGTAACGTATAAAGTCATAAAGACACCATTGTTTCTACTGAAATAATTGTTTATTCAAAAATATCATGTAACCCAAGTGCATGAATAAAACCTGTTTCTTGCGTATTTGTGTTACTATTCTGCAACATGCAATATAAGAAGAGATGCATCTCTGTAAAACCATATATAATTCAGGAAGACAAAGAGCTTACTACTCCTGTCACAAAGGACTTGCCATCTGTTTGATCTTGCGTGCATCATTTTGCCGTCATCATGAAAGCACATATTTCCAGCTCTACCTGCAGGCTTTTCAGTTCAATGAAATAATTTCTAGTTCTTGAACAAAAATAGAAAAATTCAATAATATTTCTGTAGCAGAAGGTGCATTCAAGCCTGAATGATATGAAGCAAACAGTAAACTTATTTGAAGGTCTCAGCACATTGTGACCTTCGTCACAGGTTTTAAAAATTTATTGTAGAACACGAGCAAAGGCTGCATGGTTTCTCACCTTTTCAGAGCCAGAAAAATAACTTGGAGCTACATGAGCATAACAATAAATAACTGGGGTGAAAAGGAGCTCAGCTCAGCACTGTGAATTCTAGCATGTAGCATCTATGTGTCAAACACAGGGCATGGTCCTCTGCTAATCGCCCACTGGAGATCATCGGTGGAGCATCAGTCCAAACACGTGTTCAATTTCAGGAATGAGCCGAAGAGAAATAGGAGACATTGAATGGTTTTATACCTTTTCATGCCTTTTTGTTTTGTGATGCCAATAAAATATCTGATACAAGCTGGGTATTAAAGACAAGTTGTGATTTTGTATGTGGTTTTGCATTCCTTATTTTGTTCTAAAGTAACTAAATGGACTGCTGTGGTCAAAATACGACTTCTTTTACCTTCAATAAAGTGTAATGCTGCGTATTTTCTTTGGGTTAAAACAGTGCTGTCCAGCTTCTGTGTTACCGAGGGCCGAAATTTTTCTGGCCTACACAGTGGAGGGCCGATAATGGAAGATAGTGTTGACCACTCCCTGTGTTAAAACCACACCCACTTTAAACCACACCCATGTTACCACAAGACCATGCCCAAATTAATTGTGGTGACACACCAAAAATAACCAAAAGGTTGGTGCTTACTGCAGGAATATCACTCATCACGCATATGTGAAAAAAGTTGTCATACCCTTAAATCCATATGCCTCCTCTTCCCCTGTGGATAGCACAGCACCTGTGTGAAGTGGAGAACAATGTGGGCAGTTTCAGTCTGGGTCTCAGGTGTGAACAGTACAGGGCTTTAGGGGTGTGAACAATAGAGGTGTTACAATTGTAACCATTGCAGGGTTTCACACGTGTGAACAATACAGGGAATTAGTCTGAATTTGAGGTTTAAACAATGCAAGGGCCAGTTATTCTCTGTAGTGATAAAAAGCTTACACATGGTAAGCAAGCACAGCAGGTAGGGGGCCACAGAAGGGGGGGGGGGTTGCAGGCCACCAGTTGGACAGCCCTGATCTAGAATGTTTGGGAACTGGAGATTTCTCAGTAAAAGGTTATATGAAATGCAAAGCACAATGGCCACAGTTTTAGCAACTTTTTTTTATTATTGTTTGTAAGATATACAGTATACAATTGCTTTTTTACTTATTATTATTTATTTCCTGCTGCAAATAGTCTGATCCTGCCGCATGTCAGTTACTGAATTAGCCAATTGAGTAGGTAATATCTTAAAAGCTGAGCTATCACTTTAGATTAAATCTGCCTCTGCCTTAGGGGCTGATGTATTCTGATTTTGGGACACATTCATATGGTATGTTGCACATAGGGTTGCCACCTGGCCAGTAAAAATTATGGTTGATCTCAATTTTATGAATAGGGAAAAAACATAAATATATACTGTAGGAAGGATGGTATTTTTTTTTTTAAAAAAAGGTGCCTACCCTAGGTGCACAGTGAATGGAAAACCCCTATGAGACCCATCTGTCAGATTACTAATAGAATAGGCAGAAACCGTGGGATGTGCTGTGATTGGGTCAACACCTGGGGAAAAGAAGAGTGGAGCTCTACCAAGGAAGCAGTAAGTAAGTGTTAAGGAGTTGAATTGAAATTTGAGAAGCTTTGAGGAGAGCCAAATCCGAGTTTAGTGATTAGTCAACTGCCATAACAGTGACTGAAGCTTTGGTGAGAAGCAAATCCTGTATTGGCTGTCTGCCAGTGGATCAGGCACTTCTGGCAAATGAGTAGTGAAATTTGCAGAACTGCAGAAAAATCTGTGAAATGGCAAAATTTCATGAATTGCAACTGGAGCCAATGGGCTTTTTTTACTTGTTTTTCTTCTGTGTATTGGAGTCAATGGCAATTTTCTTGAATTCGAAATTGAATTGAATTTAACAGTGCAACTGTATCAGGGGAAAAAAACATTTGCTCATCCCTCCTCCCTATTATTCATCAATGTTTGTCTTGTTAAAACACATTTTCTTTTGTGCATAACAGTGGGATTTCTGTATAAAGTTACTTTAGGTGTCTCTGTCCGTTACTTTGCAAAAGGTATTACCAAGCCTGCCATAGGAGTGAACTCCCACAGGTGAGAAAAAAACTCAAACTGCTAAGTGTTGAATGCCACTATGTAATGATACCTGGTGGTCTAGTGGTGCTCTACTCGCAGGGACGCCCACATTCTTTGGTCCAGTTGCACATGTTCTCTTCATTTTAATGCATGCGTCCTTTTATTCAGCGCACTGCATCTCCTGTCATCACACTTGGCGTGAAATTCAAATATTTAAATGTGCCTTGTCTATTCTAGATTCCTGGGTGCGATTCTTGGTTGATTTACTGATTCTGTACTGCACTGACCAATTGGTTTGGACCCTGTTCCACGACTGTGCTAACTTGTTCACTGTTCCTCCTGTCACCCATTCTGGTTCCCTTACCTGCCCAGAACCCTTGCCTTGGTTCTCACATTTTAAGACCTGGAGGCATCCAAGTTGCGAATGATACCTCCAAACGTGAAAGGCAGTTGTTATAGGCAGAAGGGTGAGCCATGACCGAAATCTGGGTGTTTATTCTGGGTTTTGGGATACCGAACGTCACACACTGCTTAGTATATATATATATATATATATATATATAATTTTGCACCACTTTTTTATACCATTTCTTCTTTTCTACTGTGGTTGTTTTCGGCATTTTTATCTAGTATAAAAATATACACACTTTTACACAGTTACTTAATGTGTAAGAAGAACAAGAGCATTTTGCCTAATTCTCGTATAATAATAATAATATATGGGGTGGGGGTCTTGCACATCTGCAAAAAGAATTCCTCATTTTTAATTTAATGGAACACATTAATGGAACACATTTTAATATATTTTATAAGTCACAGAAATGTCCTTTCGACCCAAGGTATAGCGCTGTGTTCTCAAAATGTATTCAAAATGGAGCGTGATGACTAAGGGCTCACTCGCAGATTCAGATTTAATGAATATGTATGGCGAGAAAGGGCACCGTAGAACGCGTGACACCAAAAAATCGAAACAGCTACTTGATCTTTACTGTTTAATAATACAGGTTTGCACTATTCCTTTCCTCCTTTCATATTTTTATTGCTCATTTTTCTAATAAGTTCCATCATTTTTAAATATCAATGGCTGCTTTAAATTGGCAATAAATTAGGAAAGGACCTCACAACAATGTAGCCAGAGGCTTTATCTCAGCTAAGAAAAAGGTTAAATCGGATGACGAGGCAATTTAGGAAACAGGCTAATTGAAGTCATTGGGCAGATGAGTATGCATGGGACAAAATATTAAGGAATTTTAGCATTTTTTTTTTTTTTACTTGTTAATTCTATTTGTATTCTGGGACTTTAACATGGGGAAATCTCAGAAGTAGGACAGTATGTATCCCTAATAAACGCTTTCAAAGAGCCAATATAACTTCATGTTTTATAGTCTGTTTATATTTTTATATATATGTTTATATAGCATGCATTTTCTTGTTTGGGTACCCCCATGAGTGTACATGTGCCTGTGGCTCTAGATGCACCCCTCAATTTTTGCTGCCCTAGGCCTGGGCCTATGTGGTCTCGCCACAAAGTGTGTGCTACAAGAGTCCTGTGCCTCTGCTATATGGGAGAGCACTATAAAATGCCAGGCCTCTGTAGCACTCCCTTGAGTGTGCTTTAGCTGTGTTTTTGTGGCTGGGTATGACCAGCCTAAGCTACTTAACTTGTGCCCAGGACCCCCAGTGTACCCGTGCAACTCCTATTACTTGATGTAGATCAGTGTATCAAAGGGTCCAGACAGAGAGGTTATTCTTGCAGCAGAATAACTTGTTCATTGGCAAAGAACAGTTGCAATGGATCAGTTCACAGACACATAGATGACCACAGGGTAACAGTAACAGGATTCTTCCCATTCAATGAAATATCATAATTAGGATGAACACCTTCTGGGGCAAATTCCTCTCATAGAGTAAAGCTTCCTGCCCAGGAATAGTTGTCTTGGGTCTTGGCACCATAATAAACAAAGGATGAGTGGATCAAATCAAATTTCTGTAAGCCTGCTGTTTCAACACACTCCATCCAAATGCCATAGACTCTATGTTTATGAAGATTTGAAAAAGACCAGGAGCCGGCAGTACTTAATCTGCAATCACCCTTTATTGGTGTATATTCACTCACGACATGTTTCGGGAGTTAGTCCCTTTTTCAAGTGAAGGTAACTTAGGGTCTTGGCACCATCACTGGTCTTCACCTCACCCACTGAATTGCTGAGCATGTGGTGTACACACTATGGGGTCCTAACCAATACTTCTCCTTGTTTGAGTGGAAACTGCTCACTAAATACCCTGAGACTCTCTCTTGCTCCTAGAGCAACTATAACCAGAGCTTAATATCTCTAAATAACTCTAACTACTTGCTTCATTGGATGCCTGGACCTGAAATACATCACAGTGAGGTAAAGTCCCAGGAAACACCCTGAACACATGGGGCTCCTTTATACTTTTAACTACTTCCACCTAGTGGACAATCCTCTTGAATTAATATGGACACAGGAAAAGGGACAAAGCTGCCTGAGTTAACTAAAGGACCCTTAGGTGTCCTATTACCAAGGGGGAACTGACTGAGTTGTTATACCTAAATCTCAGGGTCCCTACATCTCCATCCAGGACAGATTGGGCTATAATACCCCTCACTGCGAACTTCTTTGATCCGCAATCACACACAGGATAAAGTTGAAGGTATAATTGAGGAACACTGTAACTTTACATCACATACAGAATAAGGATCTCTTAATAGTATTTCTTTGATGGGCAGGTGAATCTTGCCTCAGTCAGCATGAAGTGGCCAGTTACCAGAGGCAGCAAAAAGCCACCCTGTGAAACTTTAGGAGCCAAAGTTTTATTAACACAGAAATTTGGTTCTCCTAGTGCAGATAGCGCAATAGCACTGTACTTAGAACTGTGCCTCCAAAGATGCCCCAGTAGCTCCCCATCTTCTTTTCTGCTGATTCACATGCTCTGTGCTGCTGTCACTTACTGAGCTTAGGGACCCACTCACAATATACAGTACACATAGAATACAAATGTCACCCTATGAGGCTGGTTAGTCATTTATACAGATAATTACAACATGGCAGCACAGAAACCAGTGAAATTAGCATTAGAATTTAATAATCAGCCTTGTAGCATCAGCTTATATTACAGACAAATTTCATTTTCTGCTGGATAATTAGTGACGACCCCCTAAGCTTAATTTCTTAACAGCTGCTTAGAGCCCACTGAGCATGTGAGTATATAAAATATGACATTTTTAGCTATAAAATTTTTTAGGGTTTAGCTATCCTTTAATAAATATTGAATTTGTAGAGTTTTAGAGAAATACTGAAAGAAACACAAATCTTTAGAGAAAAATATGATTTGTGAAAAAAAATGAAATCTGAAAAAACTTAGTAAATCAACCCCTTAGACCTAGTAAAAGTTGGCCTTATCAGTGCTGTGCTACATTATGCTATTTCACCCTCTTAGGTAGGGTAGATAGACCTAGAATGTAGGATTTGAATATAATGGATGCATACCTCATGACGTCTGACCGATTTTGTTTTTGTTTGTGTAGGTATGAGGCCTGCAATCCAGAATGCTGGGGTTTTCTGGGCTTTCCGTAAATTGGATCTTCATACCTAAAGTCTATTAAAAAATTGTGTAAACCTTAAATAACGCCAATAGGCTGGTTTTGCTTCCAATAAGAAGTAATTACATCTTAATTTGAATCAAGTAAAAGCTACTGGTTTATTATTACAGAGAAAAAAAAAGTATTTAGATACAATGGAGTCTATGTGAAGCGGCCTTTCCTTAATTCTGGGCTATCTGGATAATGGTTTTCTGGATAATGCATCCCATACCTTTATTAATATATAGTTCTTCAGTAGTATGCATTAATACAAACAAATGTGCTCTTTATATTCACTTTGTATACTGCTTCCTTGTGTCAGTAGAAGCCAAACTCTTCCTTATCTGCAAACACTTGCATTTTATTTATACTTACAGTAAGCTAGTGAAATAACAGCATCATTTGGTGTACAGTAAATATCTATTATAGCTGATGTCGGCTCATAATTTCTAAATAGCTTTCCCGGATCCAGCAGCACAAACCGTGGTTTGATAATGTATGGAGGAATGAAATGAATTGCAAACTTTATTTTTCATTCTCCTGATTTAGATCTACAATATATTATTTTCCGACAGGTTGAAAAAGCATCAAGTTAACAGGGATTTTCCCTTTTTTACAGAGCCAAGAAACGTCTGAGATAATCTAGTAGAAATAACAATGACAATGATATCTACTCATAAAAATGAGACTCCGCATGCAGCTGCCTGGGACTTACCTTATAAATAGAACTTCAATTGCTCTGTCAGTGGTATCTCACAAAGGAACCGATGAGCCTTTACACATGGACAGTCACTACCCCCATAGTAGTTTGCCTGATGAAGGGGCCTTGGTGCTCTGAAAGCTTGCAATGTATTTTCATTACACACACATTAATAGGGAAACTAGGGGAGCTGTGTTTTTAACTCCTTTTTCTGTAAAATGTATATGCACCTTGTTTATTATGGACAAACTAATGATTCTTTGTACTGAGCCCTTTGATTGGTTGTTTAAAATTGTTTTTTGATTGGTATGTAATTTCCCCAAGTGGTGTGTAATCATTTATGTAAAAAGCCCTCTGATTGGTTGTCCAAAACACTTTCCTGATTGGTGTATAGCTATTTAAATATTTCTTGTTGTACAGCACATTCCCAGCCTATTATTAAGTGCCCACAAGGCACCAAACCCTTTAGGCCACCTTCTGAGATGTCCCTTTTTGCGGAATAAAAACTTTTTTTAATTTGCATCACATTTTTGAATGAAGTCCAGTTTTTGTGCTAGTCCTTCATGTGTTTATAATGTATTTTTATTGTTAGTCAATATAGGCATCACTTCTACAATACATTTTGTATTTGTTATGGGTAACGGGACCATACAAAAACACTTTGGGGGTTTACCCGTTAAAATCTAAGATTCCTGGGGTTTTGCAATTTAAGTAAACAAAAAAAAGCAATCTCAATTTTTTTAAAATTCCCATTAGCTGGCTCACATTTTTTTAGAATTATCAAAAGAAATGAAAACATTATCAAAGAAAGGAAAAGTTGGGCAACTGCAGCCTAGTGAGCTTTTGTATAAGTCAATAGAAGATATATTATTTTATTTTATAACATTTGTAAAATTTAAGGAACTAAGTGATTTTCATTGTTTTCTTGTTATTCCATTGAATTAATATAATCAATGTTTTCCAATTCAAGTTTTTTTTCCAATATAATACCATTCAGAGAAAAACTCAAGATTAAGGGGGTTATTTGCTAAAATATGAATTTTTCTAATTTTTTTATAAAAAAAAAACAGTTGGAGATCTCATATGTGCAGGATTACATGAATACCCTACAGTAACTTTTATCATTCTGTTCCACCTCTTGTTACTTCTGCTTGCGAGTGGGTGAGACTATAGAGCCGTGGTTCCCAAACCATAGGGCTAGCCTTTCTTTGGGTTCTCAGAGCCTTGGTTGAGTGGGCGCCTAGCCTGAAACCACTTAGGCATTCTCAAGAAAGCCTGTCTTTGAGGTTGATAAGACCAAGATCTGGGGTGAACAATTTTTTGAGGTCCCATATATCCTTGGAACTCTGGATGAATGACTAAGTAAGCAATGTTCTCATAAGCATCCCACCACTCAAGGCAGCCCAAGACTGCATAAGGGGGGTCTAAACTTTTCCCCTTTAGTTCTCGATAGTATATGAATGACCATATGTAATTATAGAAGCCAGAGAATTCAACAAAGGAAATGGCAATACTCTAGGATAGTGACCCGCAGCTAATGCCTCATGAGCAACATGTTGTTTACCAGTCCCATGGATGTTACTCCCAGTGTCTTCAAAGTACGTAGGTGCTTATATTTGAATTCCAGGCTTGGATGCAAGTTTTGATTACCAAACAGAACCTCCCATTTGTTGCCAACCCACATAGGGACTCTCTTAACAGCCAATCACAGCCCTTATTTGGCACCACCCTGAACTTTTTTCATGCTTGTGTTGCTCCCCAAATGTTTTTACAATGTTTGGGTGTGGCTCACAAGTAAAAAAGGTTGGCGACCTCTGCTCGAGGATTTGTATGTCATACCATTTATCCATCAATTATTGATTTCGATCCTCTACACCAGGGGTCCCCAGCCTTTTTTTACCCATGAGCCACATTCAAATGTAAAATGTTTTGGGGAGCAACACAAGCATGAACAAGTTACTTGGGGTGTCAAATAAGTGCTGTGATGGGTAGCCTCTATGTGGAAAGGCAGCCTACAGGAGACTCAACTTGGCACTATACTGTACATAGTTTTTATGCAATTCAAATTTGCTTCCAAGCTAGGAATGCAAAAATACGCACTTGCTTTGAGGACACTGAGAGCAACATAGAAGGGGTTGGAGACCAGCATGATGCTCATGAGCTACTGGTTGGGAATCACTGCTCTAAATGCTGGAATTTTTTTATTGAAACCTCAACTGGGGTGTTAGCTTTTGGCCTGGGACCCCATAAACTTATATCAATGTGACAGCTAAAGGAAATCATTGTGTATCAGTCAGTAATCCACAATTCCAAGAATATCTTTGATATCGGTTCACTCACTCTAATAGACTTCTTACCTGAGCTTTCGGAGATGAGAGCAAATTGTCAGTATCCTCAAATCTCACTATTAAAGGGTTTGTTCACCTTAGAGTTATAGGGGCAAATTCACTAAGCGGCGACACAAATTCACTAAAGTGCGAAGTTACGCTCAAGTCGGTGAATGGTAGGGTAGTTGCGCTAGTGTTACTTCACCAGGCAAAGCATATTTATGCTAGTGATGGCTTATTTGCATACGGCGTGAATTTCAAAGTGTAATAGAAGTATATGTTACAGCCACTACATTACACTACACAAGCCCAGGAAACCTTTAATAAATCAAATAACGTTGTCTTATTGCCCTAAACATGTGCCCACTGTATAGTTGAGTTGCCATATGTTAGGAAATGTAGGGGGGAAGGAGGGTAACCCCCCAAAATAATTTCGCTCTTTTTCAGACTATCACTTTACAAAAGGTAAAACATGCCAGAGTTTTTTTGGGACTTCAAAACTCCTATCTATTGTATTGAATTTTGCCAGGTCTGACCTGGTGAAGTAACTTCTATCGTAAGTGGTAACATTCAGTAAAATGGTCATCTTAGTGAATTTGCGTAATTACGATCCTTCATCAGTGCGCAACTTCGCCTGGCGTTAGGGTGCAAAGTTGTTCTACTGTATCTACTTCACTAGCGAAAATTCGCCAGAGTCGGTGTTAGTGAATTTGCAAAGTTATGAATTGACATCACGCTGGCGAATTAGCGCTAGCGTTAGATGCTTCGCGCTTTAGTGAATTTGCCCCCTCGAGTGATATTATGAGACAATTTGCAATTATTCTTATTTTTTCATTATTTGTGGTTTTTGAGTTTTTTAGCTTTTAATTCAGCAGCTTTTCCCTTTGCAATTTCAACAATCTAGTTGCTAGTACCCTAGTAATCATGCATTGGTTAGAATAAGAGACTGGAATATGGATAGGATAGGGTCTGAATAGAAATATGAGTATTAAAAAATAACAATAGCAATAACAATACATTTGTAGCTTTACTGAGCATTTGATTTTTAGATGGGGTCAGTGACCCTCATTTGAAAGATGGAAATAGTCAGAGGGCAAATAATTTTAAAACTTAAAAAAAAAAAAAACAATGAAGACCAGTTGAAAAGTTGCTTAGAATTTATCATTGTATATCATACTAAAAGTTAATGTTAAGTTAAGGTGAACCACCCATTTAATGGCCTTAACCCTGAGCCACCCCCCAGTCTTCTTTAGCGTGGAAGCTCCACAACTTCAAAACCCCTCCTTTAAAATAAGCCAATCTGCAGTTTTTATGTTTTGTACTACTATCCCCAGGAAGCCTTGGACTTTTTAGGGAGGAGTCATTAGGCTTGACAGACATCATAAAGTATTTTTAAAAATCATGTTTAATACAGACTCCATTCACTGGTAGAAAAAAATTATTCTGAATGAGATCAAGTCTTTAAATTTATTATTTATTGTGTAAATTACATCTACATAACCAGTTAGAGGAAGAAAATCGGAAAGAGGCAGTGTTAAAACCTTTCCATCACGCTTCGTGCAATGGTTTAATTTACATACAGATTTCTCCGGGTCCTCCATCCACTATGAATATTAATATTTGTCATGCAAATAAATAATTCTTTTTCCAGAATACAGAACATTGGTATGACAATTTAAATCTCGCTAATCTCTTGGATTTATTTCTGTCTGCCAGGATTTATAGTTTGCTATGGATAACATCTTTTCGGAAAAGAAAGACAGATGAGAGAATATATATCAGTCCTGGCACCACGCTGTTCTGATCAGGGACGGAATGGGAACGGATGTTTTGGCAGAGATATCATCTCTGTACATAATTTCCATTGGTTCCCCTGACAGTCATGGATTTTATGGACTGCAAACTGTTGTCCACTTGCAAATAAAGTTGTATTACTGATTACACAGTTTAATAGAGAACACTGATTAAATTTGGCTATTGGCTATTGGTCACTATTTCTACTAACTGCACCCAACTGCCCTATGCCACCCAAGCTACAGGTCATCCCATCACAATAACCATTATAATAATTTACTTTAATGTTTCTCTAGCATGCCCTTTCCCCCCAAGCCTTCAGTAACATTTTGTGTGTTTACTTGCACCAGTCAGATGTGTGCAAAATATGGTGCAGTTGTAGCTGGAAACATATAGTTAAAAAAAGTACAAAAAGTGCAGCTAAAGGTAAAAGAATGGTAATAATAATGTCTTCAAAAAAGAGTCAACACTCACAGAGTTATTCATAAACACTGGACGAATTTGCACCAGGGCAGTTCCCCATTGCAACCAATCAGATGTTTGTTTTCATTGTTCTAACATCTAATCACTGATTGGTTGCTATGGGTTATTGCCCAGTTTTTATAAATGAACCCCACAGAATGACTGCACATATTTTGGTGGACATAGAAGAGGCCACCACATTAGACTGGAGGAAGAGGAGTTGTTTTCATTTGAAGATGAACTGTTCTTCATTGTGAGGCTTTTGGAACATTTCCTAGGGAGGACTCCATAAAGGAGAACTAAAGCCTAACTAAAGAAGTAGCTAGAATTGATGTACATTATGTTTTGGGCTTTTGTGCCAGCCCAAGGCAACCACAGCCCTTTATCAGGGAAGATCTGTGTCTCCAAAGATGCCCCAGTAGCTCCTCAGTTTCTTATTATTCACTGTGCATGCTCTGTGCTGCTGTCACTTACTGAGCTTAGGGACCCACTCACAATATACAGTACACATAGAATAGAAATGTCACAATATAAGGCTGATTAGTCATTAATACAGATAATTACTACATGGCAGCACATAAACCAGTGCAACTAGAATCAGAATTTAATAATCAGCCCTGTAGCATCAGTTTAAATGACAAGACAACCTCATTTTCTTCCTGATAATTTACAACAACCCCTAAGATGAAGTCTTGGATCATTGCTGCTATCGAGAAGCTGAAACTTTGGGCTGGTGCAATAAGTATATAAAATATGACATTTTTAGCCATGTTCGTTTTTAGTCTTTAGTTCTCATTTAAAAGAGAAGGAAACTCACAATCATATATGGGTGTAAAAAGTTAAATACCTCCTAGAGATTGTATTTGTAATAACTTACCTGATTACTCTTGGCCAGTGTTCTTTTTAGCAGGAAACTGATCTGATCTGGGATTCTTCTCAGCGAGCACCATGTAGCCCTCCTCTGCTTCTTCTTTCTTAAAAGTTAACCCTTAAGTCTTCTGCTCATGTTTACTTGCATGAAGAAAGCAGGAAGAGGATTACTCTGTGGTGCTTTCTGGAAGAACACCGGCCCAGGGTATCAGGAATGTGAATACAATCATTGACTTGAAACACTGATTTATAGATAACTGGTCTCTCTTTTTTGATCAAATTGACCCTAGGCATAACGTTC
>CM044439.1:23411401-23424703 GCA_024363595.1 Xenopus borealis | reverse complement strand
CAAATTAACCTGAACTCAGTTTTATCTTGATTGCCAGAATACTTTAAAAAATTGATAATAGAAAAATAAAACACCCATTATTTTTTGGTGTTGCTGAAACTTATTTAAAGTTTTTTTATTTGAGTAATCTCAAAAAATCCAAGTTTAAAATTTGTTTTTGAATTTACTTTAAGAAAAAAAAATTAAATAAAAGAAGAAAATGACCTTGATGCTCAGCCCCAAAGTGTGCCTTGAGTTTCTTTTGGACATGTCCTTGAAAAGTCAGCCGCCCCCCCAAACACAAACAAAACACACAAACACACTCAATAAACACATTTATTATTTGGAATCATATTATAAATATGTAGTGAGCTGAGTTCCAGAGTAACTAGTATTTAATTCTATGACAAGCGTCTCTAATTACTGTAATTTATCATTATTACGAATTCAGATCTGTAATCTCTTTATTTTTCCTTCGAAGATACAGAGTCAAAGCAGTTGTTTTGTATGCAGACATTGCTGTGCATCCTGGAGAACAGACACAACATATATTTGCATAGGCATTATAAAATCCAAAGTGTTGGAAATTGCATGTATAATGTTTATGTAACAGCAGCATTTGCAATTTATAAAGCATTTTAAAGATGGATGGTTCCTTGTTTTTGTAAAGCTTATGTATGGCAGAGTTTGCATTTGTCTCTTCTTGCCATACCCCAGTGAATCACCGCTTGCAAAACAGCAATTTCAAACTTTGGAAATGTTCATTCCAGCTGATTGTGACGCGGTGCTCAGATACCTACAGAATGGAAAAAATGGTTTTTAAAGAAAGCGAAAATGGTGCCATATTATAAGCAATAAATCATATTTTTATGCTTGGTAAAAGCAACTTTTTTTAGCATTTAGAATGTATCAAACTGGGATTTGGTTTAATAAAAGATTAAAAAAAAATTTCTTAACATTTCTATTTGGGTGACTCCTTATTTCCTCTAAAATCACAAATGGCATGTAGGTTATGAAAAGTTCCAAATAGAAAAAATACGGATGGAAAAAAGTGCAGAAATAAATACGAAATAAATAGTTTTTCGGGTAATTTCTATTGGAAATGGTTAAAAAAAAAGTCTAATGGGATTAGCACAATTGCCATTGACTTCAATGGGACCTTGATGCCTTTTACTTGGAGAAGTTATGTATTAGATTTTTTGTGGTTTTTATACTTAATCAATCTATATCAATTGTAAGGCTATAGTGAAACTTAGCTGCACCGTTACTCTAAATACTAACTTTATAACTATAACTTCTCTGGGTGACACCTATTACTCTCAGGGGTGAGCCTTCACAACATTGTGGAGGCAGGGTACAATAAACTGTAAGCAGCATAATTTAATATATCAGTGCTAAGAAATATGTTGGCGCTATAGAAATACATGTTAATATTAAATAATAAATATATCCAAAGAATGGGCACCAGTGGGTTTTATACCATTAAAGGAGTTGTTCACCTTCAAGTTAACTTTTAGTATATTGTAGAAGGGCCAATTCTAAGAAAATTTTCAATTGGTCTTCATTATTTATTTTTCATAGTTTTTTAATGATTTGCAATTTTCTTCTGTTTCTTTGCAGCTTGCAAATGGGGGTCACTGACATCATCTAAAAACAAATGCTCTGTAAGGCTACAAATGTATTGTTATTGCCACTTTTTATTACTTATCATTCTATTCAGTCCCTCACTTATTCATATTCCAGTCTCTTATTCAAATCAATGCAGGGTTGCTAGGGTAATTTGTTCCCTAGAAACCAAATTGCTGACACTGCAAACTAGAGAGCTGCTGAATAAAAAGCTAAATAACTCAAAAACCACAAACAATAAAAAATTAAAACCAATTGCAAATTGACTCAGAATATCATTCTCTACATTATACTAAAAGTTAACTCTAAGGTGAACAACCCCTTTAACCAGAACTGATGTATTAGAACAAATCAACAAAGAAGAATATGGTAACGGTACAGAGCACAGTCATTGAGTAGTCTGCACTTACTCAAAATAAAGACCATTAGCAGAACAATCCTTCCATAGAGTTTTAGAGAAGGGTATCACACAGTCTACCCAGAACTTCTCTTGCTTCCTTGGGGGCCCTCTTAAGTGAAACCCAGATGGGAATCTATCTGATCCCTGTAACCTGTCATTGTTTCTCTGAATAGACCACAATGCCCATGGAATCCAACCCCTTCTCCATAGGTGAATCTAAGAGCTGCTCAAATATGTAGCCCTCAACCTGGCTATCTCTCCTAGGCCCAAATTCACTAAAGCGCGAAGCGTCTAACGCTAGTTCACCAGCATGACGTCATTTCATAACTTCGCAAATTCACTAACACCGACTCTATCGAATTCGAAGGATTTCAGCGCTATTCGAATATTTGGATGATCGAATAGGGAAAAAAAAATCGAACGATTTGAACGACTGTGACCCTTCGATCGAATTTTTCCTAATTGATCTAAAAAAAACTTCCCTTAGGGTTTTAAAGCAATTCGGTAGGTTCAATCTGGCGAACTGGCCTATCGAATGATTTTTTAAAGGGGAAGTACTTTAACCATCGAATATTCGAATACATTTTCAAAATCGGTCGAATTTGCCTCATTTGCGTATTCAAAATTTTTCGAAATTCGATCGAACTTAGAATCCTTCATGTGAATTTAGTAAATCTGCTCCTTAGAGTTCGTGAGTTTAGTCGTGGTTTCAAAAACTTCTAAAACCACTAAAATCTGACCATAATCTCTGTTAGCTAACTACACTGTATGTTTATTTAATGTGCACTTCCCTGTAGTTCTACTACTTCTATCTCAGATATGGGACATTTGTTTAACAAGCATGTTTCAAAACTTATTCCTTTAACGGCTTTGGCTCCAGGTTGGCAGTTGAATTTCTGCAGCTATTATTGAGTGGGTATTCTGGTTCACTGCCTTGGACCAGGACAATACAGTAGGTACAGGGTCGGACTGGGCCAGCAGAACACTGGGGAAAAAGGTTGGCCCCCAGCTCTTGTGGACCCCAGACTTGCTCCTTGCATTTCATCTTCCTGCCGCGACTCCCCTTATTCTGGCTAGTCGTGGTGAAAAACACAATGTGGTGCGCTGCAGGGGGGTGGATGGGGGTCCTGAGGCAATAGCCCCAGTCTGACCCTGAGTAGGTATTGTGATAGTTGAGTAAGGAAGTGGGTGGCAATCTTTTGGATCACAGCTAGGTACCTAGAATGTGGCACTTTCCACTAGCGGTAGGCAAGAAGTCTGTAGGACACCCTTATGAAATTAAGTTCATACATCCAACTTCTTCATTCTAAAATGGCTTCAGAACACATTCATTTTCCATATGTAATAGTCTTCCTCTCCATACATTAATAATCCTCTCCAATGAGCACAATGTGCCTCTCAGCTCTCACAGATAAAGGTCAAGAGTAAAACTGGCTGCATTTTATCTGAAATTCTCTTGGGCACATATGTCTGCCAGACCCCTGTTGATATTCAAGATGATGCAGATTAATTACACATTCTTCTCCAGTTGTTTCTCAGATTATTCTTTTACTGCTAAATTCACCCCCAAACCCCTATAGAGTAGTCAAGGTTATACAGCTCCCTCCAAGACTTTCCAAATGTATCTTTTGTGCATTCCAGATCCTCATTTGTAAAGATACATTTGGAAAGTCTTGGAGGGAGCTGTATAACCTTGACTGCTCTTGCTTGTGCTGGAATCTAATAATAAAATGATAGATTTTAACAGTAACACGATCCTTATGGTATTTGCATATTTACGGTAACTCTCAGGCTCTGATAAAGAAAACCCATCGTTTCTCGTTGCTTATTGTCCCATATGTCGTGTTTCCTTGAGCTTTGATTGCCCTCTTCTGTAAGAAATCATTTTCAATCTCTTTCAGCGATCTGCCATTTAATTGAGATGCATGCCATGTAAATATTTTGCAGTGAAAGATGAAGTCAACATGACATGGAAATTCACAGAGAATACAGATTCACGTTGGGTCCCAACTAAACGTCCACGTTGCTTCATTTAAATCATTGGACTTTTTTTTTAATGATTTTTGCCTAACGATCTGTATCCAAGCTGCCAAAATAAGAAGGAACCTGCACATTATAAGAGCAACATGCTTGAGTGTTTGTATCAAGTCAACAGTGACATGGCTTCTTCCTAATGAAAGGTCAATCCAGAAGGCACGGTCTCCAGAAATGCATTAATTTATCCTGACAGGCATCACACACTCGGGGAAATTGATGTACCTCACGTCTCAGCAATTTCTGTGCCATTTCATTTCCAAGGTGTTATGCAGATTTCTTTTCCCTGTACTCATTTTGTTCAGTGCTTAAAAAAACTGTTATTTCTTTCTAAACACATTTCTATCCATATTTCAACTCTCTAGTAGCTGCCAATTAATGGCTGACACTAACCTACCAAATGAATCAGCAAATAGTACCATTTTAAGCACCCCAGACTATCCAACTTTTAGAGATCTATATTTTCCTGTGTGGGCATATAGGTGTACATACAGTAGGTTACATACAGTGATAGGCGAATGTATTCAGCAGACACGAATTCGCTGTGAATTCCCACGATTTGTGGCCGGCAAATAAATTAGCAAAACGCCAGCGAAAATTCGGCTGTCGAAAATTTGCTGACGTAAAAAAAAAATGTGACGATCATCAAAAAACCGTGACACGCGCCGAAAATAATGTGATGCGTCAAAAATTATGCGACGCAACTCGTTTCGCAAATTTTTTGGCGAACCGAAACTGGATAGACTCGCCCATCACTAGTTACATAATTTGTTTCTTAAAAGTTAGTACAATAAAGATAAAACACTTCTAAACTGTACCCACTTGCGAGTGCAAACATAGACCAACAAGGGGCAATGACTATTTAGAAGCACTGTTTTTAGAAAAGGTAGGTGGGGTGAGGCACCTAAGCAGATACCGGTATGGGATCTGTTTACTGGAAACCCATTATCCAGAAAGCTCAGAATTATGAAAATTGATTTCCTGTTTCTCTGTAATAATAATACAGTACCTTTTACTTGACTAAGATAGAATTAATCCTTAATGGAGTCAAAACCAGCCTATTGTTTTAATTTTAATGTTTAAATTTGCGTAATTACGATCCTGACGTCACGCTGGCGAATTAGCACTAGCGTTAAACGCTTCGCGCTTTAGTGAATTTCCCCCTTTGCATCTACAGGGACCTTTACCCTCTCCTTCTCCCTAAACAAGATAGCATATACAAAACCTTCAGCATCATTTATCAAACTATGTGCCATTGGCTATAGATTGGCCATGCCCTCCCATAGAGTGTTTTTATTACGAAGCAGCTCATACCATACTATGACATTTCCCAGTTCTCGTATTCATTGTTTTCAGTCTGATCTCCAGAGAAGCAAAAAAAACGCAAAGACAAATTTCCTGCTCCAATGGTTCTTTTATACCTTGGCACAAAGAGCCGTCTGAAAAGGATCCTAATGATACAGCCACAAATATTGCCCAAAGATATTTGCTTTGTGCTTTTTTTGTGAGCCCTTACCTCCCACTAGGAATAATAATGACAGAGAATCTGGCCTAACAGACTGATCTGCAGAGCTAAATGGAGTAGACCTCAGGAGGTGTATTTACCAAAAGGAAGGACTTTCAGTAGGCATTACTGTCACCTCTCCTTACATACAAATCATCGAAAAACAAACAATGTTGTGTTTCTCAAGGTAATGTTGGGGAACTGAGGTGTCGTGAGTTGACTGAGGTGTCGTGGGTCTTCCAGATCTGCCTGCAGTGGTAACAAAGGTTTTTCCTCTAATATGTTTTATTTCCAGGCATAACTGAAGCATCTGTCTCAATTGTACCCTAACCCTTTAGATTGTAATCTCTTGTGAGTATGGCCTTCTAATCCTATTGTACTCGGTAAAGCCTTTTTTTTGTTATATTGTTTGTTATATTTTTATAAGATCCTCGTTCATTATAAAAATGTAAATAGCTGTATAAAACAATTATGATGAATATGGACAGAGAAGGAGTAGTCAAATACGACCCATAGACAGGGTTAATGAATTGACAGGGTAGATATAGTGAAACGGAAAGAAGGACCAGGACAGTTCAGTTCTTGTTAAGTTGAGTTTGTGATAGCACTGAATTATTTGTCACAATCAGGTAGCTTTGTCATGCCATCCCATCCCAACCCTCACTCAATGTTATTAAACTACAGGTCAAATCATCCCACTGGCATCTGAAGGCTGGTCCAGCTATGGTTCTACCAAACACAAAAGCCCAGTGGAGAAATAAAATACATCTGCAGGCTCAAGAGCTGACATTCAGTAATGATGTTTTTTATGGTGCTGGTGCTCCGTTAATGTCCCTATTGTATTTTACTAAGAAGGGAAATTTATGCTCACCACTAAAGGTGGCCATATACTGTATACACAAATATTATAGTATGAAACACTTTTTCATATGATATTCCGTGTGTATATGGTGGGAGTCAAGCCGACCAATAATGGCAGAAGACCTGGATATTGGTCAGCTCATTGATCGGACTGGTTGTAAAATTTTGATTGGGCACCTTTAAAGCCAAACATCTCCCATTGTTAGTGTTGAATTATCAGATCCAGGTAGAGTTCTATTGTTTCCACCTGTATATCTGACAATTCAACTCTACACGTTTGAATTGAAACAGTCTATGTTTTCAGGAATATTACAACAATATGAATATATATATTGTCAGGGCAACCAAATCAAATACAATTGGATTACAGTTCTGTACAGTGTCCTCTCTCTCTATAAAGACACCTGCTTGGTACCTTTCCAGCAACACAATAAGTCACGAAACATAAGAAAGAAGGCAAGATGCGACTCCCGGAGTGAGGATGATGATAATGTTATAAATAGAAATGATAATTAAAATGACATTGCTTCTCACACTCATGAAGGTAACAGTAAGTGGCAGAATTCTGTTCTGAGTTATCCTTTAGAGAACATAAATTATAAACACCAGCACTTTCAACAGGCAGCCCCCCTCAAATGCAGAATGAATAAAGCTTATTATTAATATTTAATTATATTATATATAAAGTGCCAACTCATTGCTCATCAGTACCTGCCCCATTGGAGCTTACAATCTAAGTTTAGTATTATTAACTGCCAATTAACATGCTAATTTTTTAGGGAGGATCTTGCGAGGATCTTGGGAGGATCTTGGATCCAGTCTGGATCAGAAGCTACAAAGAACTCACGTTCAAAAGCCAGAAAATGCCAAATGTATTCCCCATTTCCCATTACATCTAATGCTTATTGGGAAGCACTTGTATCGGAAGCCTTTCTCTTCCATCAACATTACAGAGGGTGCTAGAAATGCATGGGAAACTAGACGGGTGAATTTATTTGCCAGACATGCATTCGCTGCGAAAATTCATGCGTGTGAAAAAATTTTGAGAAAAGAGTCCTGTGTATAAAATTGTTGTGCAAATTTGTCCATGCATCAAAACTATTTTGGCAACTTTTGACTTCAATGCTTTTCATCCTATTTTTTGCCATTTCACAAACTCTTTTGGAGTTTCGATAATTTTTTCAGCAAAGTAAAACAGGACACATTTGTCCATCACTACACAGGACGATTGTTCCATTTTTCCAGTATCCAAAATCCAAGATAAATTATCGGAGTTTCCTGTTATTTGGAAGGGCTTCCATGCAGATTTGCAGGTCCTAGTTAAATATCTGTCTCAGGGGGGGCAAAAAAAATGTATAAATAGCATTTATTGTGTTTTGTTTAATACTTTGTTTGATAATATTAGTTACATTATACAGTGGTACCATATGGAACTGTATCAGGAATCTACTGTATATGTTCCTTCCTATTTTCATAATTTCTTCTTATTTTCTTCTGGAAGAGCAGAAAAAAACATACAGGCTAAAAGAGGGGAAGGTAATTACATTCCATTTGCTCCGAGAGCTTGGGGATGAAGAGCTGACAAGTTGGGAAAAGCAGTAAATAAGATGATGCACTGTAGCAATATACATTATTTCTGCAATCATTAGAAGCTTATTTCCCATGCATGTGCCTGCCCAGGAGACTGTCACGCTGTAGAATATTACAGTTCCTTTTAATCCAGACTTCTAAAATATCCTCATTGTTTTCTTTTTCTTGTCCTGTCTCCATTCTCTGTGCAAAGAGGGAATGCACCAAGAAGAGGAACCATTGTTTCAAAGTAAGGTGGAGTTTTTTTCCCAGTTCAAGTTGACTACATCTAGGCACAAGCAGACTATAATTTATGCCTGGAAAATACTGTAAAAAAAAAAAAGTTGTGCAAAATAGATTGGACATTTGTACAGTAGTGTATTTTATCTTAATTTAAAGGCTGTTTGCCTTAAAGTAAACTTTTAGTATGTTATTGAATTACCAATTCTAAGCAACCTTTCAATTGCGCTTTTTACACTGGCCACAATCCTCTTGTCAGGAGAACATGTTCTTCCTTCTTTGTCCACTCTTAATGGACCATACAGAATAAAAAAACCTGATGGACCCCACACATAAGGGAAGGCAAGTGGTTCATACAGAATGGGAACCACAGATGGACCCTGCCAAGACAGAGAGGAGGGTGAGTGGTGCATACAGAATGAATAACTACAGAGGAACCCTGTCCAGACAGAGTGGAAGGTGAATGGTACATCCAGAATGAGGAACCAGAGATGGACCCTACTAAGATAGAGGGGAAGGTGAGGGGTACATACAGAATGCCCAGACAGAGGGGAAGGCGAGTGGTACATACAGAATGAATAACCACAAATTGACCGTGTCCAGGCTGAGGAGAAGGTGAGTGGTACATACAGAATGAGGAACCACAAATGGACCCTACCAAGATAGAGGCAAAGGTGTGGGGTACATAACGGATGAACATCCACAGATGGACCCTGCCCAGACAGAGAGGAAGGTGTGTAGATGAGTCCTAAGGGGGCTTGCTCTTACACTTGTTAGTGTATAAATGACCCCTTTGTGTCTTTAAATGCATTTCCCCCCATGGCATCTGCTCTAGACAAAGATGTTGAAGCTGCTATTAAACAACAAAAGACTGGTGCATCTATGTCCCATAATATTAAACATTATTTATTAGCTTCATACTCTACACATTGAGCAGAACTTCCAACTGCAGCAGTGTAGCAAGCACACGAGAGCTGGTGTAGCAGTTATTTCATTAAACATCATGCTGCACAATTATGCTCTTTTGTGATCATGAAAAACTCATTGTTACTTTTTGTGAAGTAATTAGCCCCTGTCTGCACAGATCCACTACATTTAATTCCCAGCCTTCAACAACCTAACAGATTGAATGGCTTCTTATTCATGAGTTAGTGTTCATTCCTGTGGATAGGGTTGGCTTTTGGGGCGTGAAAGAACATGAAAATGCCTGTTTTGCCAAACGATAAAACCCAGTGCAGCTCAGCTCAATACAATATCGATGGAAAACTCCAGATTTAATTCTCTGCCTGGAACTGATTTGGAAATTAAAGTTAAAAAGTATTAATTGTCACCAGCTCAAGCGGTGAATTATGTTCATTTCTCATTAAAAAAAAAAAAAAAATCACTTTTCAGACCAGAGTTTATTAATTTACATTTGCTGTAACTGCCAACTGTTTACATGGTTTCCTTTATTATTAAGGGATAAAAACTTTTGGGAATAATTGCTCTTTACCCTTATTGTCTGGTAACAATGCGCTACTGACAGGCTGCTGCTAAGATGCTGACACTCATAAAACTTTAAAATCCGCTCATTGTTGCCTGAAAAGCACCTAGTGATTTTCCTTTACAGGCATGGAACTTACTCTCCAGAATGCTTGGGACCTGAGATTTTCTGGATAAGGGATGTCTCCATAATTTGGATCTCCATACCTTAAAGGAGAAGGAAATGCTAAAATTAAGTAAGTTAAGTAATGTTGCATTGAGTCCTCTGTCAAAAGAAACACAGCATTTCTTTCCTTCTATTGTGTACACATGGACTTCTGTACCAGACTTCCTGCCTTCAGCTTAAACCTATTTGCCCTGGGCGTGAGCATGCTCAGTTTGCTCCCCCCCCCCATCTCTGCTGTAATCTGAGCCCAGAGCTATGAGTGAGCCGGGAAAGACTCTGGCAGGAAGTGATGTCACACCAAACTAATATTGTTCCACTCGAGGTTGGAGTGCTCTACCTCTTTCAATCCAATGTGGATCCAAGTGCTGTAGCAGTGCTCTGACCAAGCCTGCCTATGGTCCAAACATCAATCCGAATATCCCATACACTGCAGCACACTAGAGACTGAAGTTTAGTGCAGGCAATGTTTTGGACAACTCAGGCTTGATAAAGGACACAGAGGGGTCCGAAACGTTGCCTGTTTGTCTGTCTACTATGAGCTAATAAATATTCAAATTGCACTAAACTTCAGTCTCCAGTGTGCTGCAGTGTATGGGATATTCACACCAAACTAATATGGCAGCCACTATCCTAAACAAACAGAGAGAACTTCTAGAGCTGGTTACTCAGGTATGGTAAAACATTCTACAAAATAAATATAGTCTTATAGCTTGTCTCTATTGTGATTAATCTATTGGCAATACAGTGCCTCGGTAGCTTTCCTTCTCCTTTAAGTCTACCAAAATATTATTTAAACATGAATTAAACCCAATACGATTGTTTTCTCGCCAATAAGGATTAATTATATTTAGTTGGGATCAAGTACAAGCTACTGTTTTATTATAGAGAAAACGGAAATATGTTTTAACATTTTTGAATTATTCAATTAAAATTGTGTTTATGGGAGAGAACGTAATTCAGAGCTTTCTGGAAAATGGGTTTCTGGATAATGGATCCCATACCAGCTCATTCCTTAGTTACATTGTTTGGAATATTCTGATGACTCTGAATTAGAAGTTTTCAGCCAAGTCTTTATCCTCGTCCATCCTATATGTGATTTTTACTGAAAGTCAAACATGTAGGCCATGCATATGTATTGCAGCCATTGGGAGAGTCTACGAATTTCTTGGATACTATTAAGTTGGTGTTCATGATATCATCCCGATACAATGAAGTCTAAAGGGCACAGTTCTTAAAATTGGAGAGTGTGCTTTATCCATAATCCGAGAAAATTAAAATGGAAAAAAACGCTACTTCAACTGTTCCAAACACAGATTTTGAGATTCATTAATTTAAAAAAACTTGAAAATTCGGCTTAAAATTTTTAAAGATTCAACTGATCTACACCTGAGTACAAAAAAATATAGAAAAAATATCAATGTTAAAAGAGTGGCTCAGCTTTAAGTTACCCTTTCTTAGTATAGAATTGCCAGTTCTAAGCAGTTTTTAAATTGGTCTTCATTATTACATTTTTGTATAGTTTTTGAATGATTTGCCTTTTTCTTCTGTTTCTTTCCAGCTTTCAAATAGGGCTCACTGACCCCATCTAAAAAGGAAATGCTCTGTAAGGCTATAACTATATTGTTATTGCTAGTTTTTATTACTCATCTTTCTATTCAGGCCTCTTATATTCATATTACTAGGGATGCACCAAATTCAGGATTCGGCCTTTTTCAGCAGGATTCGGCCAAATCATTCTTCTCGGCTGAACTGAATCTGAATATCAGAATGAATATGCAAATTAGGGGCGGGGAGGGAAATCACATGACTTTTTGTTACAAAACAAGGAAGTAAAACATGTTTTCCCTTTCCCATGCCTAATTTGCATATGCAAATTAGGATTTGGTTCGGTATTCGGACAAATCTTTTGCAACGGATTCAGGGTTTGGCCGAATCCAAAATAGTGGATTCGGTGCATCCCTACATATTACAGTATCTTACCCAAACCAGTGTATGATTGCTATGGCAATTTAGACCCTAGCAACCAGATTGCTGAAACTGCAAACTGGGGAACTGCTGAATAAAAAGATAATTTACTTAAAAACCACAAATATCACTCTCTACATCATACTAAAACTTAACGCAAAGATGAACAATCCCTTTAAACATCTTTTAAACTCACATAGATTGTTTTGCCCCCAATAAGGATTAATAATATCTTACCTGGGATCAAGTACAAGCTACTTTTTATTATTACAGAGAAAATGGAAATCATTTTTATAAATGTGAATTATTTGCTTAAAATGGAATTTATGGGAGATGGCTTTTCCATAATTCGGAGCTTTCTGGATAACGGATTCCATGGTTGTATTTGAGTTTTTTTAGATCAGGCAGGTGATGAGTATTTTACTTTTATTTATTTTTTTCGAAAAATCCTGAATCATGGCAAAAATGCTATACTGAAAAATGAATAAATCAGCCCTTAAGCTGCCATGTTTTACAGTTGCTCAGCGCTTTACAGTGAGAATAGACATAATTTATCCCTTAAAATCTTGAGCCATTCAATACAATAACATTTCAAGATCAATAGAGTAACACTGGTGCTGAGATAATGCATTTAATCGATATAACCATCTCCATTTAGCTACTCACCAATGGCAGTAAATATGGACTTGGATGTAGCAGCATCTCTATATCACCCATTACATGGTAATTAGTTTTATTGTTGTTTTTTCATGGTAGTGTCACTGAGCTCTCCAGCACTTATCACTCATCATACTCTGTTGGCTTAACGAAGGTTCATGAAGTTTAAACTACAGCAGTTGGGATATTATTTGGCTCTTGGGTTGATGTGAACCCTACAATGTATAAAAGCTTTGGTGTAATTCAGTGCAATGGGAAAAGGTGAACAAATCATTGGGGAGTACAGAGCAACAAATATAAGATCACATGTGAGAGATGGAGGAAAAAGATTAAAAACAATAGGAACAACTGGTAGTTTGAGATGCAACCACTAGTTTTTTTTTATGATTACTTAAGTTGAATATTGTCCATTTTAATTATTTCAATAGCATCACAAGGGCGTGAAGCATTATATAATGCTCTGAACAGAATGCACTTGCAAGAAAGAGAGAAAGGTGTATTGGGATATGGGACATACTAAATAACAGAATAGAGATATAGGCCCAAATTCATTAAAGCGTGACGTCAATTCATAACTTCGGAAATTCACTAACACCAGCTCTGGCGAATTTTCGCTAGCAAAGTGCGCAACTTCGCACCCTTATGCCAGGTGAAGTTGCGCACTGACGAAGGATCGTAAATTTGCAAATTCAATAAGATGAACATTTTCTTGAATGTGGTCAGACCAGGCGAAGTTCAATACAATAGATAGGAGGTTGAAAAAAAATTTTTTAAACGATATCGCCAAATGATCGAATCTCTCCCAGATATGCCCACATT
>CM044439.1:23369537-23379872 GCA_024363595.1 Xenopus borealis | reverse complement strand
CCCATTATAATATAACATCTATCTAGCAGAAAAGTGATCCATGTAGAGAGAGATATTTGAATTTTTCACATTACTCTAGCAGTCACTGCATGACTTTCCCTACTACAGATTACACAATGATCCAGATTTACAGCTCCTCATACCTGGAATTTTGGCAGAGCAATAGAATTAGCCAGTGCATGGGCAGATGCTAGAACTTATAATAGGCTTGGAGTGTCTGTGCTCGGTGTATTTGGTTTGTCAGTTCCCTCTGCTTCTTACTATATAATGTTTGTTATGGTGTTGGGAGGCCTTCTCTATATTATGTTCTTGGGAGATCAGTACCTACTGCTCATTTGTATGTCTTTTTAGTACCTCACAGTCTCTACATGTAATGTACTTTAGGTGGGGGTGTGGCTGCCTGTGTTGTTCGTTCTGGCCCCCCTACCAAAACCATCTTCTGCTGCCTATGGTTATTCTACTATGTATAATTCAGCAGGAACATTTAAAGTACAGTGCCTCTTTGACTGTATAGTCCTACACTGTCATTGGAATGGCCTTTGGTATTGAACCACATTCAATACTTTTATCAAAGTTACTGGCACAAAGTAGACAAAAAGTTATCATTTATTCTACATGACTCTAATCTTTTACAATAAGGAAAGGAAATCTGAAATTTAGACTTTTGTAAATGTAAGAATGTTTGAGTTTGTCCCTAAGCTCAATAGCTTACAGCAGCCCAGAGCATGTGCAGTTATTTGAAATAATGTTTTCTTTTCATTATTTCAGTAACTTGTCCTTGATCCCATTTACCATATAATTAATCCATATTTGAGGCCAAACAATCTTATTGGTTTTATTTAATATTGAAATTATTTTTTTAGTTAACTTAAGGTATGGAGATCCACATTATCAAAATATCTCTTATCAGGTAAACCCCGGGTCCAGATTACCTGTAAATTCGAATTTCAGAGACTCTAATTCACTATGTCTGCCTTAAAGAACTCGAATAGTTGTAAAAACTCAATCTCAATTGCTAAGAAATACAGTAAGCCCCGTAGTCCATGTTCTCAAGTTGGGTATCTTTTTGAAATCTCTTTGGGACTGAGCAGATACACTCTGTTAACATTTTTCGGTGGATCCCATAGGTGTGGGAATTGCTAAAAAGTCTTTATCAGTCAACTGAATAATATGGTCAACCTAGGTTTATAGCCATAGCTTATATTTAATAATAGCCCCTATTTTTGTTACTATTTTTGTTTCTGAACTCAATTTTTTTATAAACTGAAGAATTCTTGGAAATTCAAATGAAAAAACTGGCAAGTTCTATAGAAGACGATGGGACATGTATTTTCTATATTCAACCCAATTTATTTTTTTGATTTTTTTAAGAACAAATTTTAAAAATGAATGGAACGTGTTTTTTATTCAGAACACTTTTCTTTCCCTCAACTTAACATAATCAAGTTTTTACAATTTGAGTTTCTAAAAATATACTGGTGATTAAGACAAATTAAAAAACTACTTTGATAATAATAAATTGGCCTCCAGTTTCAATCAGAGCATTTTGTCTGACTTCATACTTTAACCATAAAATGAAATAAAAAGGCCTTTGATCTCCTATAGGAAAAGGCTAACCCTGTGTAATAGAAAGAGACTAACATTTAGCATGTCTTCTTAACGATTTTCTCCAACAAAGTCACTGTAAGTCACCTGCAAAGAGGATAAAAATAACCTCAAGTTCTCTCTTCCGTCTCATTTTGTTGTAAGAAATATATTGGTTTTAATCTTCTGTTATTTTTGCAGTCTCAGAAGAGCACTTCCACTCTGAATCTTACAATATATCAGGCCTCGGCACAAGACCGCAAATCAGTTATCTTACATAAATAGCAAAAAAACTTTCTATTTGTTTGATTTAAGATCACAGGAGAAGCTCTATCTTTTCCATCGTGAATTTGGTTTATATTTTCTGCACTGCAGCATTTGATAACTATCTAAGGTTTGAGAAAGGTTTATTTTGGTTTTAAAATGTTATATCAGACTGCAGCAGTAGAGTTAGGAGCACTTGAAACTAAACTGACAGAGATAGATAACAACCACTCGTTAAGATTCATATGCAAATGTGTTACATATGCTATAAAATATAAATCTGACTAAGCTTTTGCTTCCAGAACAGACTGGAAATGGTATATGGATAGGGGTTTTGATTGGGGTAGCTTGTAGCACAAATCAAAAGTCCACTGAATCACCATGTATGCCAAGCATAACTGTTGGTAGGTTTGTCCCCATGATTATCATAGATGTGCATCTTAGGGTGGGTGGTATTGTCTGGAGTTACCTTTCTGACAAGTGGTACTCAACTGTTATGGAAGTAGGTTCTATGTTTTTGTTTTTTTTGCCTAGTCTATGGGAAAAGTGTATTGCCTAGCAGAACATAGTCTCAGTCAATGCTGCTTTGGCCAGAGCAGCTAGCACTTCAGGGGATAAGCTAAGTTTTCTCACTTTAAAGATTACCCAAGACATAGTGAGAAGCAATTTCCCCTTATCACTTTAATATCATGATCTGGTACCACAATGGAGGCTTAACATCCCACGTTGACTTTCAGCTCACTCATTTAATTACAAAGTCATTTTGCCTGACATTTCAATTGACATAAATCTTATTTGCTGTTCTGCTTCATAAGGACTAAGGCAGTGAAGCATAAAAACATTTAGGAGTTCTGGAGGGATTTACAAACAATTCACTGACCAAATCTTCCACTTGTGGGATCGTAAGGACATGAGCATTCAACTGAATAAATTAGGTCTCTAGAAAATTAGATGGACAAGAATTTGCAAATGAAAGCTCTCAAATCTTGTTCATCACACACAAGAGTTACATTTTATGAAGGTCTAAATAAGCTACATTAACTTTGCCAATGTTGTTATGGTCAGGGGACCATAATTATATAATTATGACTCAGAAATTATTATTTATGATTGTAGTATCACTACCAAATCCATTACAATGTCCCCTATGTCACCAATAATGAAGACATGTATATGACTGAACCTTGACTGCAGCATTAATATGAAATCCACCAGATTCCTCACATGTCCTTTGAAAACCCTTCATAATCTTGTTAAAGGGAAACTGTCATGGGAAAACATGACTCGTTCTATAAAGCAACACCCTTAGTCATTACAGTTTGGGCTATATGAGTTTTGGTCCTATTCATAAAAATATATGTATTTAAGGGAGTCCCTATCATATTACAATCCCAAATTCAGTCACACAAAGGAAAACATAATATATATTAAAATGTCAAAAACTTTCAGTATCTGTGCATTCAAGTTTGAAGTGCTCTGTGTTCTGGAGGTATTATTTTTTCACTATGAATATCAGTCCAAAAATGTCTGGTTCCTTGGTGTCTTTAACTGTCTGGAGTCTCAGAAGGTCTCAACTAGGACAGTGCTTTCAGCATATGCCCTGTTTATCTAAAAGTTTATTTATTTTTTTAAAACTTCAACAAGGCATTCTTGCAACAGGAACTTGACAAACTGGCAATCTGGGCAGCTAAGTGACAAATGAGATTCAATGTTGATAAATGTAAAGTCATGCATATGTGATGTAAAAATATTCAAGCCACTGACTGCACTAGGCAAATCCATTATGGAAAATTACATTGGAGTCCTTGTAGATAATAAACTTAGCTTTAGGAAGCAATGCCAGCCAGGGGCAAATAATGTATTTAGCTGTATTAAAAGGGGCATAGATTCACAGGAGGAAGGGATCATTCTTTCACTTTATAGAGCACTGGTAAGGCCCCATGTAGAATTTGTCGTAAAGTAAAGTCGTAAAGTCTCCAGTCAAGTGTACCTGGCGCCCCATCGCTTCCCTGTGCCTTCCCCCTCCGTGCGCACTATGCGCGCTCTCCCCTGGAGTGCTGAGCACGTGCATGCGCAGATCCATGGGGGAGAGTAAGTCAGACACAGAGGGGAGAGGAGAGAGTGCCGGGGGGGGGTCAAGGGGACGTAGCGCGGGATGGGAGAGCAGCGACATGGGGTAGGCCTACCCCTAGTTCCGGCCCTGTCTTCAGTGCTCAAACAGGACATTATTGAATTAGAGACAATCCAGAGAAGGGCAACTAAGCTGGTAAATGGTATGGAATATCTTAGCTATGAGGAAAGACTGGCCAAATTGGGGATGTTCACACTGGAGAAGAGGCGCTTAAGGGGTGATTTGATAACTATGTATAAATATGTAAGGGGATCACATAATAATCTCTCAATGCTTTATTTACCAGTAGGTCTTTCCAGCTAACACAAGGTCACCCATTCCGTTTCGAAGAAAAGAGGTTCCGTCTAAATATTCAGGAGGGGTTTTTAACAGTGAGAGCTGTGAATACTGTAGGTGGCATTTTCTCCCCTAATCAGTTGTACAGGCTGATACATTAGATTTAGATTTAAGAAGGGGTTGGATGGATTTTTAGCAAGTGAGGGAATATAGGGTTATGGAAGATAGCTCATAGTACAAGTTGATCCACGGACTGGTCTAATTTTGCAGGTAAAAAAAAAGTTAAAAGGTTGAACTTGATGGACATGTGTCTTTTTTCAACCTAACTTTCTATGTTACAATGCCAGCGAGGCAGACAAATTTACTAAACGTTTTATGGAGGTTACACAAAGTCTGGTCCTTCAAGGACATTTATGTCCCATCATGTGTCAAACACATGGTTAACCAAATCACATAAATCCTACCAAGGGGTCTGTGGACTTTAAGTTTGAAGTTTTCTGATATTTCCTGATGATTTCCTTAAAAGACTCAGGTGGTCAGCAGATGATGTGGATTTTCAGTAAGGCGGTTGAATCATTGGAGTTCTTTCCTTACTTCTACATCTCATTGGTAAAATCTCCCACTGAATTTGCCACCATGATATAGTTATATAACATTTTGTTACAAGCGATGCTTCTGTCCAAAACATCTGGCCTCAATAAAGATCCTGTAAATGAGAAGAGAAGCAGGCAATGGGCTCTAAGTGTGATCTCTGGTGTCCTCAGTTCAGGTCAAACTGCTGAATGGGAACAAATCAGCCTTAACTGGTTTCAGGGTGTTAAAAACACATTACAGTGTAACAATGTAATTGAACAAATGGACTGGAACAAATCGAGGAGCATTTAAGAAGTTAGAATGCCTTTTGATTAAAGATATCTTGACCTCAATAAAAGCAAACACATAGTATATTCAGTGATTGTATTACTGCAATAAGCTGACCATGTGGTAAAGACCATAAGACTTCCTATTTATGAACTCAGTAAAATGTGCAAAAACATGAGATGCAAATCTCCATATTTTTACCCACAATATTGCTGTTTTCCAGAGAATTCCTGAGTAATATTGGTCACCTGCTTAGTACTGTCCACTTCAATTTGTGGATGATGCACCAATATGGACTCTTATAATATGAGTACTTTTCACCAGTTGTATTGTTTAAATGGTGTATTTTATCAGAAGTCGCTACTTTATAGTTTTTCATGTCATGATTAGGTCTTAATTTATTTCAGTCTATTTTAATAAGCTTGCTCTAGTCTACCTTGTATAGATCTGTATGTAGTAGTTTATTTGATGACAAAAACTATTCCCTTACTATAGAAAGAAACATTACCTGGAACTGGAAATGCATGTAAAGAAAATATCTAAGAAAATCTTACATAACTGTTCAACTATCTATCCTACTCCTCCATAATGCTAGCTTGAGTACCTTAATGTTATTGGATATTAAGACTCACCTAGGTAGTTGACTGGTCCACAAGCCCTTGCCTTGTTAAGTTCTCCCTTTCCTCAGCCAAAAAAACTTGGGCCATTTCTACATTTCCTTAAATACATTTTAAGGCCATTGCCCTTCTTCCTTGATTAACACAGAGAAGTATCACCTTCCAGAACCTTCTAGCAAAGGGTATACTTATAGTTCATGCGATTCATTGTATATCAAGTCTTGATTTTGACTTAAAAAAGGTTCCATGCAAAAAATGACCAATGAGAAATTAGTATCAATTGAGGAAACAAACTATAAAAGCCATTCATTCAGCATTATGGCAGTATTTGTTGCAATTATTCTGGGTTTTTTTTGTATTTCTTTAAATCCAGTCTAAATGCTGAGTAAAAAGGTCATACAGCCAAAGCCAATTTAATTGTGTGATGAGAAGATTTCTGAAACAGAATTAACCTGTATCAATCGATTTTGCAGAAATATTTGAGTAAATGTTGAATAGAGGGAGCCCAGGTAACCTGTGAAGACAAACTTTGAATTTTTACCAAACAACAATTCATGTCAGTTTGGTTTTACATTGATTGTTTTCATGAATTCCCTAAAAAGATATACCCTTCACCTGTCCATGGAAAACTTTCCTTATGACCTGAAATGAAACAAGTATATGTAATTAAATATATGACCATACAGTTGTTACAGGCATCCTGGCATAATGATAAAACCTAGCTATGGGCACCACCATTCCTTGACCATTAAAAGCAGTGAATACATGAGATCCAAGATCCCTCACCATGAGAAATTACAATAAAGAGGACTGGGAGACAGTGTGTCACAGGTGCTTTTAAATGCCCCAAAGAGCAAAGTAAAGGAGGCCATAATGAGAGAATGTCTCATACTTTACTCCCTGGGTAGTTCTTGGGGATATACTGTAAGTGTTAACTTTTTCCCTTCGTCTCTACAAAGCTGATCCTACAGCATTTGTATCTCAAAATAAATATCAGAATAGCCCCAAGGGGCAAAGTATGAGGCTGTGATCTTACAAGATGTCTATTAGCATTGGCCTTTTGAATAATCATTTGACTATTTTACTATTTCCCAATTGTGAGCCAATAGGCCAAATAAAATTAAAGGAAAGAAAGTGTTCAGATTATGTTAATATTTAAAACAAAATGTCTCTCCACACAGTTTTATTGTTCTCCCATGCACTCTCTAGTGAGATTTATTTCATTGCTGTTACTATTCATACCTTAAGATGTAAACAAATCAATGTATTAATAAATTAAAGCTCAAAAATATAAAATTTCCCATGCTCCTTTGACATATCATTCTCTTTGATCTCAGTTCTTTAAAAGGACAAATACAGTGGCTTGCCCAAAGTATTTCTTTATATAACTGCAGGTGTAGGCCTTTATTTGTGACAGGCCACAAAGGCCTTCATCTAGGGAGGCAATGATCTGGGGGTGGCATGTTAACCTGCCCTTGGCACCAACAGCAGGGCCGGATTTACCTGGCGGGCGCCCTTTACCTGGGGACTAGGTGGCCTCTCCACAAATCTGGGCCTGACCTGCAGCTGTCGGAATTACTGTAGGTGATGCAGTAGGGGTGCGAGCGGGTGATAGTGTGCTAGTGGCGAGAGGTGGGGTGAAATGAGCTGAGGAGGTACAAGTGGCCTAGAGACACTTTGGGTTGAAATACAGCCCTGTGCAGTGACGCCATTTTTCTACATTGGTAGTCTTATAGGAATGTAGATTACGTTGCAGTAAGCCTAATGTTTGATATCACCAACTCAGTTAAAGACTATATTTGCACATCTTGCAACACACATAATAGTATGTGGAAGTGACTAGTGATGGTCAAATTTATTCACCAGGCGTGAATATGAGGTGAATTTCCATGTTTCGCTACTGGCGATTAAATTTGTGAAACTGATGCTGAAAACGAAACGGGACAAATTCGCCAATCACTAGAAGTGACTAATGTAGCTGCAAAAGGACCTTCAGGACCAGGCATTTCCATATTTCTAACTGTCTTAGTCTTGGAAACACAAAATGGGAGTTTGGGACAGAACAAGTTTGGCTTAAAAAAATCTCCAGTGTTTGGTTAGAACAAACTTCTTTTGTTTCTCGCTTTTTTCTTTAAACTTAAAAACGAGTGATGTCTTGTTATACAGTATGTATGCAACAGATGCCCCTCTATTTTACTATAAGATGTTTGTGAACAACTTTGATCTGTCTTCCCTAGGGTCTCTTCTCCTGAAAAAAATATATTGTCCAGCTCATTAATATTTACTGAACATTATCTCTTTCACCAGACATGCCTTCGCCAGCTTAGATCAGGCAAAGTGCAATGGAGTGCATAGAACATCTTCAGTTACTTACATCATATTTTTTGATTGGAAAAACTTTTAAAAAATACTGGCGTCTTTTCCTTTTTTGAGGGTGTGTAACCAGTTTCCCCCATGCATTTATAACATATGAGGACATTATTTTACAGTGGGTTCATGTGTAGGGCATTAAAACAACTAAGGTTCCCGTGGCATGTCTAGTTATTAGTGTAAATGTAATGTATGAGATTCACCATGTAACATAAAAAGGTGCATTCAACTTAAAATTTCCTGCCGTATGCAAATTAGCCTGTGCACAAAACCTCTAATGAAGAATTGGCAGAATTGAACACTAGCTTGTCTGCTGGGACGAAACTTTGCATCTTGGTAAATTTGCGTAAATTTGCGTTGCCTGAGCGAATTATCGCCTGCAATTATTGCAATGTCTGTGAAGCCGTTGGTGGCAAATTTTTGCCATTTAGTAAATTTGCCCCATAAACTTACAACACTAGGTAAAAGTTTTTGAGGTCCTATAGAAGTCAGTGGGAGCTGCACTGAAGCTTTTGGACCTCTTTAGATCAATTCAGATTTTTAGAGGTTTTCAGGTTTTTTTAAACTTGGAACTGTCTAATTGGGATTTTTAATTGGGACTGTATTGTCTTGTGTCATCCCCCTATTCCACATGTTGTAAATTCCTGAATAAACTTTTTGGAGTCACTGAAGCGATACCCTGATCTCCCTGGGCTTATATGGAAATGCAGTGGTGTCTGATTGTGTAATTTAGCTTGTTTTCTTTGTATACAAAGGCTTGTAAGGCATGACATCCATATGATTATGTATTTTATTTGTCTTTAATTGACTTGCTTTGATGCTTCCATAGACCAATACCTTTCCTGCTGGTAATATACAATTTAATGCAGCATTTAAATATTTTTTTTATCAATTAACTCTTCAAAAATTATCTTTGTTACTACTATCATTAATCCTGTCCTCACTGTATCACTGACCAGCTTTGGCTTTTTATAAAACCCTTTTTATTTGAATTTAAACTTCTAACAAACAAAATCACTTTTTTTGTCCACCCACATCTTGGAAGATAAAATCCTTTTTAGGGATCAATAAATCATTGCAAAAATAAAGTACAAACCAGCAAAATGAAATACAAAGCTGCACTTTTGTTAGCATTTATTTCTGTTTCCTTTACATTTGTGCCCAGATTTAGCCTCTCTCATCTTTATATATATATATATATATATATACTGTATATACTGTATATATATTACACAAGAGCCGTGAATATCCTGTTAATTATATCCTTATGTAGCGCTACAGTAAAATGATTGCACCGTTCTCTTCCTATGAGCTCACATCCCTAGGTCTGTACACTTAGGGGCAGATTTACAAAATTCATGTGAAGAGATCGAAGTTCGATCGAATACTGATCGTACGATTTTTTCGGAGGATCGAATATGCAAATTTGGCATCTTCGATCATCGAATACTGAATTATCGAATTATAGAATTATCGAATAGATCGAATGATCGAATATTCAATCGTTCGATGATCGAAGGATTTTAAATGTTAAAATCCTTCGAATGCCTACTTCACCAGATTGAACCTATCGAATACAAGCTTCTTTTGTAAAATACTTCCTCAAATATCATTTGTACGATCAAACGCCTCTCGATCGCTCGAATCGTACAAATTTTGCAGAGGCTCAAAGGAAAAAGTTACATTTTTACGTGAAATCAAACGATTAGTATTCGATCGTATGATTTCATCGAGAAATCGAATATCAAGGAAATTAAAGCCTAAACATATTCGATAAGCATTCGATAGTCAAATGCTTATCGAATTTCGAGGGGATTCGAAGGATTTTAGGTGAAAAATAGTAAATTTGCCCCTTAGTCCCTACTCAGGGCAATTAGTATCTCATAATCGCACTCACAATCTTGGAGTCAGGAAGGAATTTCCCACATGGAGAGGCTTCAAATCTTTTTATTTTTTGCCTTCCTCTGGATCAACAGCTAGGAAGGTTATATATAGACTCAAAAGGTTGAACTTGATGGACTTGCATCTTTTTTCAACTTAAATTATTATATTACCATGTATTATGTACAACAATTTCTGCACCTTTTTTAGGGTGTAGATTCAGTAAAGATAGGTGCTTTAATTCAGTCAAAATCCAAATCCCACTGAGTTTTGGATTCAGTGCATGTCTATTCATATTCTCATATGACATGTATAAACTTTTTGTACCATTATAAAGCTCTCTGTAAGTTA
>CM044439.1:23340942-23354089 GCA_024363595.1 Xenopus borealis | reverse complement strand
CCGTTTTCCGGATAATTACTAGCGGGGGAAAAAAATCTGAACGGTTAAAGAAAAAGTTCAATTGAATCAACCCCCATTCACTTCTATGGGACCTTGACTCCTTCTTCTTGAAGTTTTCGTTTTGTTTTTTTGTCACTTCAAAAACACAATTTTTTAGGGAAACAGTATGATTTGTGAAAAAAAAAGAATTGCAAATGTTAATAAATCAGCCCCTAAGGGGCACATTTACTAAGGGCCGAATTTTCGAAGTGAAAAAAACTTCGAAATTCGACCCTCTAAGTATTTTTTAAGGTCTTTTTCGATCGAAAATGGACCTATTTACAGTAGATCGTTTGAATCGTTTGATTCAATTGAAAATTCGAATCACAATTCGAAAATGGACCTATTTACACTAGATCGTTTGAATCGTTTGATTCAATTGATCGATTATAACGATTCTCCGCAAAATCCTTCCAATTCTTGGAACTCAGAAAACTTTTCATGCTAAAATGGCAATTCAGCAGCTTTCAGCTGGCGATTAGTCGATGTCGAATTACAGCTTCGAAAACTAGCTTCGAATAGCACAAAATTCAAATCGAATTGATAAAATTTGAAAATTCCAATTACAAAGTACTTGCCCTCTATTTTATCAATTCGATTTGAATTTTGTGCTATTCGAAGCTAGTTTTTGTAAAAAAAATAAAAAAAAGAGAAAATTATTTTCTCTGTAATAAGGTACAAGGTCCAATATCTTATTTATCCTTAATTATCCTAACCATAAACCCACATTAGTGGCAAAATAATCTTGGTTATTTAAATAACCCTTTACCCCAGGTCCCAAGCAATCTGGATAATAGATCCCATACCTGTAATACTAATGCTTGCATTTACCCCTTAGCAAAAAAAACACAGATGCTCAGTAGGATAAACCTGACAATAAGAGGTTCTTTTCCTCCACAGACATAACATTTGGATAAATGGTGCATTTCCTTTTAGATTTTCAACTGAGCTGCCATAGGCCATGGGTGCTGGATTTGTGGTTTTAGAGCTGGAGGCCCTGTATGGCCCCTAGTTGTTAAATGCACTGAATAATAAATAGTGTCTTTCCTTGCCTGGAGCTGTTGAATGACAAGGTAGCATGCAAAGTATTCTTCTGCAACTCAAGCTTTCCTCTTGTTTTATATATATATATATATATATATATATATATATATATTCCTTGTAAATTCAGTTCATTTTATCCCTGCTACAGGCTGTCAATCTGATTTATACCAATCCTGCTGCTCAGAACTTCAGTAGAACATTCACAATGCACAAAGCTTCCGTTAATGAATTTGTTGATTGTAATTTAAATTGCTTATATTTCTCAGATGCTTCATAGTGTCAGGAATTAACTCTAATGCTAATGAGTCTGCACAGACAGACATTACGTTATTTGCAAATTACGGCATTATTTATTTTAAGCTTCCATGTTATTAAACTTTCACAATCACTCGCTTTAATTAGAGGTGCTTCTTCATTCGAAGTGTTTGGCTTTGTAACATCTGGGTGAGACTGCTGAGAAATTTTCGAAAGCAACTGATTTTAAAATATATTTGTAACTATTTCAATCTTTGGGGCTGATTTAGTATCCATGAAGCCTCGTTAGAGTGTAAGCTCCACCGGGTCAGGAACTGACAGGAATGTAATGGGGCCCTTAGATTGTAAGCACACAGATCAGGGACTGATGGGAATGAGATAGGGACCTTAGATTGTAAGCTCTCTGGGCAAGAGACTGATGGGAATGTGATAGGAACATTTCATTGTAAGATCATTGCAACAAGAACTGAATGGGACTGATGGGGATGTGATCGGAACCTTAGACTGAAAGCTCACTGGGACAAGGGCTGATTGGAATGTGATAGGGACCTTAGATTTGTAAGTTCTTTGGGGCAGGGACTGATGGGAATGTGAATGGGAATGTGGAAGGGACATTAGATTTGAAAGGTTACTGGGAAAGGGACTGATAGAAATGCAATAGGGACATTAGATTGTGAGCTATCCAGGGAAGGGACTGATGGGAATATGATAGGAACATTAGATTGTAAGTTCACTGGAACACAAACTGAATGGGAATGTGATAGAGAAATTAGATTGTAAGCTCACTAGGGCAGGGGTTGATGGGAATGTGATAGGGACCTAAGATGCTATATGGACATTAGATTGTAAGCTCACTAGGGCAGGGACTGATGGGAATGATATAGGTACCTTAGAGTGTAAGCTTCCTGGGCAGGGACTGATGTTAATGTTACAAGAACATTAGATTGTAAACTCACTATATACTGTAAATAACTGATATTCATTTACTTGAATGTAATAAATATAAAGCATAAGGGAACAATGAAATGAGGTCATTATTTACAAATTAGGTAGAACAGACCATCCCTGACAGGTCTGGGGAAATAAACTGCTTGTTCACAAAGCTTTTAAAAATATTCTATTAAAACAGATTGTGCATTTAATAGTCAAATATATCAACATAAAATTACAGAATACAGTAAATTGTTACTGAAACCAAATATCTTAAAACTATGTTGATGATTTGATTTATATTTTCTAATTAAACAAAACTTGTAATGAATATTCAGCAACTAATCTTTCCAAAACAATCTATTTTGCATCCCATACATAATGTGTGTTTTGCCCAAAGTGCAGAAAAGAATGCATCATTTTTATAAATAAGGCAGAACAAAAATGATTGATAATTTTTTAAAATTTCTATAGCTTTTTAAATTGTGTTCATAATCCTTAATCCTGGACACAACTTATGTTCTTTAACTGTTTATAGTTACTTTATATCATTTATATATTTATGTCTATTTATAACAACCAGTAACCAATAACTAATATATATTCGTACTTGAGAGATTTTACATTATGCAGTAGGTTGGCCAAGCAGTTGAAACTAACAAAAGAAAGAAAACTTTCTGTTAACATTTTTGGAAAATGGCATTGCTGGAAAGTCATTGATATCTCCCTCTGTATTGTTGCCATTTTCTTCGTAATAAGCTTGAATACCTGGGAGCTAATACTTCTTAAACTGCCCACATTGATATATCTACTAATATCTCAAGTTTGCCAAATGAGAGGCCCTTTGACTGATTTGGAGGTGGGGGTGCTCAGATGCTGTCCTTTCCCAACTGAAGTTTCAGACCTTCCCAACTGATCCAGATAATAAATGGATAGGTCACCATACACAGGCCAATACATTGCTGACTTAGTTTGAAGGAGGTTCTCATGTTAGAGCTAAAATGGAATTACATAACAGATAAATTTTGGGATAATTACATTAATCCCCCTTTAAAAGATTAAGCTCTCCATACACAGTATATTTTTCAGTCATAGGACACAGGTTAAACCCATTTATAGATTAACTTCCATATCTGTAGATTATACTCCCCTCTGATTTGAGCTTTAAGCTAATAAGAGTTCTTTCCTAGATTTTCATGTGCATATGGTTCCACCATATGCTGTTGGGCTTTGACTTTGAAAAATAACTGGCCAATGCCCACCACATACAAACTGTAGGCCAAATTGGTTAATGAATGTAACATTGTTACTGTTCATTAAGCAATCTGCCATTTCTACATTTTCTTTTTAAGCTCTTTTTCTATAGCTTGTGAACTTGAAGTTTTAAATAAACTCAATTTCCTGCCACCCCAGATGAACTTAAGCAACTCCAACCTGGAAAATCTAATTAAAATAATTGCCATTTGCCCCCTATCTGCTGAAACAGGGACATTTCCAAACCTGTATGCTAGAATCACTGCAGGAACAGTGTTGATAACCAGGGCACAAGATGTATAAATTGATTGGCTCTTTAATTCCTTGGTTAAAGCTCGTTAAAAATATGTCACTAACTTCAATTTAGTTTATGGAATATTTTAACCATGAGATATTTCTATATTCTGGTTTCATGTAAAGGCTGAAATAAACCACCTAGGACATCGCTGTTGTACTTTGTTATTTGGGGCAAATGTAATAATCTGTAATTCAGGACAAATTGATGCAAAATATCAATTGAGATTTTTATTTAAAAACAAAGCTCAGTTCACGACTGTGACATTTGCCATAATTTGCATGTCTGGTTGCATCAACTGTAAAGTTAAACCACTTACCCCTAAATGATATACAGGTATGGGATCCTTTGTCTGGAAACCCTTGATCTAAAAAGGCCATCTCCCATAGACTACATTTAACCAATGTATTTACATTGTTTACATAAAATAAATAAAATATTTTTTTCCCTGTAATAATAAAATAGTACCTTTTACTTGATCCAAACTAAAATATAATTAATCCTTATTGGACGCAAAATAAGCCTATTGGGTTTATTTACAAAAGAAAGAAAAGGCTAAAACTAAGTAAGCTTTTTCAGAAAGGTCCACCAAATTATACCAGTAAGTAAACACTCAAAGTGATGCAGTTCTAAATCCTCAAAAGAAACACAGCATTTCTTTCCTTCTTTTGTGTACACGTGGGCTTCTGTATCAGGGACTTCCTACCTTCAGCTTAAACCTCATTGCCCTGGGCATGAGCATGCTCAATTTGCTCCTTTCTATCTCCCCCCTCCCTCCGGCCTCTGAGCCCAGAGCTATGAGTGAGCAGCAAGATACTCAGGCAGGAAGTGATGTCGCAGCAAGCTAATACGGCAGCTTCTTTCCTGAGAGCTTCTAGAACTTTTTACTCAGGTATGGTAAAACATTCTTAAGAATAAATATAGCATTCTAGCTTGTACTATTGCAGCTAATTGGCAATAAAATAACTCTGTAGCTTTCCTTCTTCGTTAAAGTTTAAATTATTTTTTAGTAGATTTAAGATATGATGATCTAAATTATGGAAGTATCCCTTATCTGGAAAACCCCAGGGTCCAAGCATTCTGGATCACATGTCCCTTACCTATACATATATATTACATCTTTTTAGTAGGGGCTCTAGCACAGAGGTTCACACACTCTTGTTACATCCTTATAATATGTAACAGAATAAGCCAGAAAAAAACATCAAAAATACCTCTAAAAATTAAAATAAAATAAAAGGTACATGGTTCAGAACTATCTTATAAAGTGTTTAAATGTTATTTAGTCCCATGAGTCCTTGTTTATTATAGAAAACATTTTATTCCCAGAAAATAGTGAAGACCTGAGTAGAACTGAATGAAAAGTAACTAATTGCCAATAAAAACATCAGACCTTGAAATAATAATTTGAAATTACAGAAGCTAATGAACATTCTCAAAATGTACAAATATTGTGTCTGATTTTAAAGGAAATTTAACCACACATTACTCAGTTTTTACTGGACTACATATCACAACATTCTTATATTAACAAGGGTTGGAGCGAGAGTTGCATTAACCAAAATTTGTTTTCCTAAAGCAGTATTACTCAATAAAACTTTTATCTAGAGCTCCAAGGTTAGAGATAACATTAGAATAGCTAAATTATCAATGAAATATCTATCTCTAATTTCAGGGGCATATGTTTGAAGGGCGATTTATTAAAGCGCATCTTTTTCTGGTCTGGCCTTTTGAAGCCAATAACTCCCAAAAAATCACTGGAGACAAAACTGCAACAATTTCAATCTGAATATACTCTAGCTAAAATGATCAAAATGATGTAGAAGTCAATGGCAGATGTCCCATTTACAACTGTAAGATCGCTTTTTGATTCATGGTGTAAAAGTTTTTCGAGTGTTTTTTATGTTGGCTTTTGTGAGATGACACAAAAAAATTGTAGCTATAGTGCAATAAGTTGAAAAAATTGCAGTTTTCCTTAGTTTTCTGCAATTTTTCCTATGCGTGCTTTTTCAGTTGGATCTTTTAAGAAATTTCACGACATTCGTGCATTTATCAGATTTCTTTTCATGTTTTCTCAACACCGTTTTAATCCAAACCTGCTGAGATGCTTTTTAAACCATATATATATATATATACCTATATTTGTGCAACTTGAAAAAAAATGTTGCTTAGATTTCGAAGAATCTCACTCTATAGCATGAAAACTCATGGGAAAACTGTGGAGTTGAATTGTCATTTGGAAAGTTCAACTATCAAGTCGCTAGTTATTCATGTGCAAGGAGGCCATAAGCTTGCTGAAGGCAGTGAGTATTTCAAGGAAAAAACTATTCTCTGTAAGTGTGGCTCTTTACAAATAGTTTCAAAGTCTATTTTTCAGCAGATAATAAAGTTATCATGTATATTCATGAAATGACCTGTCTGTTTTATTTGCCACTATACATGTGTATTTACAATATTAGGCCTCCTTTCCTTGCCTAGCAATTGGTCAAGCTTCCCCTAGGGGTTGCATATATAAATCTGAAAATATAGATACTTGCTTAGAGTTGGAACTGTGTCACGTTCCCTCATGTTTACTGACACAGAAAAACACGTAAAAGTAGTTACATCAGAGAAGGCATTATCCAGACCTAGACAGTAATCTGGATGGGCAGTACCATAGTCTGATTCGCCTGGCGAAAATTCGCTGATGTAAAAAAAAAAATGAGACGTAAGTCAAAAAACGTGATACGCGACAAAAATGACACAACGCACCGCGTTTCAAAACTGATGATTTGCGCGTCAAAAACGGTACGTCGTTTCGCGACATCACTGGCTATGCTTGGTAATTGTTGGTAAACATGGCTTGTTTTACCTGTTGCCAATATGGACACGTGATTTGTGTAAGCCATTTGACTGTCTATTTGACTGCTGTAATCCACAGCCCAGTATAGGTCTTCATTCCATAGTTCCTGGGTGTGATATACATATATATATATATATATATATATACTGTATATACAAGTGTATAGGTGATGGCACTCACAGGATTTACACAAAAAGTGACAAGTTTGGTCAAAAAAGCAAAAAAAGGTTTATTGTTCCAACGTTTCGGTCCAAAACTATAGTCTGATTGTCTGACTCTTGACCTGCCTGACCTTGCCAATCTTCTGCATGAACTGACCTATGCCTGTATTTGACTATTCTTCAAGTCCTAATTTGCTGCTGCATTTCTGATCTGTGTTTAACCTTGGCCTGTGACCTTAGCTTCCTGATTCAGTACCTTACTGTCTGTTTGGTATTGACCTGGCCTGTCCATTCACCACTCTCCTACATTCCAGTTATACTTTACGATTCCCTTGTCTGCCCAGAGCTTACCCCTTGGTTAGTCCTGGCATAGAAGAGAGCATAGGCAGACCAGGACCCTGGCGTTTACTCTGGGTTTTGGGATACTATACGTTACACAACCCCAACCTCCTCCTTTCCTCCCCTTACCACCCATTAGTCTCAGAACTGGTCTTGAAACATACTGTACCATATGTCTATAAGAACATCATATAAACATTAAACAAATCCAATAGGCTGGTTTTGCTTCCAGTAAGGATTAATTAAATCTTGGTTTTGATCAGGAACGAGGTACCGTTTGATTATCACAGAAAAAAAGGAAATCACCTTTAAAAATTATTTGTAATCTATGGAAAATTGCCTTTCTGTAATCCAGATCTTTCTGGATAACAGATTTCTGGATAACGGGCCCCATACATGTACAGTGTCAATAGATTGAGTTAAAGGATTGCTAGATTCCTTACTCTGGATAATGTGTAACAGTTAGTCATTCTTTGTTCTATAAAACACCGTTGGGATTTACTTGGCCTCTGTTCCCAATAGTAGGGGCTTCTTTTGAAAACAGATTGTGCAGAGATTTCCAGTAGCCATTTCTTACATTAAAGAACAAGTAAACGTTTTTTTTTTCTATCTCTAAATTTGCTCTAAACAGCCCCTCAAATTAATGTACCTTAGTCCCTGCTGCAAGTCTGCTCTGGTTTCTGTGTTATCAGCAGCTTGTTTCACCTTCTTCCTGGTGCAGAGTGAAGCCCCGCCCCATAGCTTTCTGAGCTGACCTTATATCTTGGACTAGTCCAGAAGATCATTTGCATACTATGACATAGCAGAGAGCAGTGTGTGCAGCACCTTTTGCTTGGGGAAACTAGCTTACTAATGAAACACTGGCTCCCTCTTCCTCTCTATTGTGGAACAGCAGCAAATGGACTGCTCAGTAAACTAAGGGGCTGGGCTTCACTCTGCACCAGGAAGAAGGTGAAACAAACTGCTGATAACACAGAAACCAGAGCAGACTTGCAGCAGGGACTAAGGTACATTAATCTGGGGGGCTGTTTAGAGCAAATTTACAGAAAGAAAAAGAAAAACATTTACTTTTCCTTTAATAAGGTTTCCAGTTGCCATTGCATATAGATGAAGAACAACAATACTCTTAAATTACTAAAATAAGATAAAGTTAATGACATCTGTGTAGAGTCTGAAGCACAAAGAAACATGGAAGTCACAGAGACACTGATAGATGTGCATTTAATTAGGCCCTAATGGGATTAGAGTAAGAAGAACACAGCAAATGAAGTGGAAAAAACATCACAATGCATTCACTGAGAGTATTCTTACTATCAGCACTGGCCACTTTGTACTGTATCATCTCTAAGGGCTAGGCCAGACGGGGAGATTCGGGGGCATTTTGTCTCCTGGCAACTTCTCGCCGCGACTTGTAGCCCCCGAACCTCCCCGAATAGCCAAGTAAGCAAGCGCACCGGCGTTGCTTGAAAACGCCGGCGCGTATCCACACGGAGCGGCGCGCTTTTTGAAATTGCTCCCCGTCTGGCCTTAGCCTAAACCATCCTAAAGCTTATATGTACAATATATGTAAAAGAGTCCATATAAAATGTCCTAACTAGTGTTGGGCAATTTTTTTTCACCACAATGGATCGAAATGTTGGCTTTTTTTCATGAAAATGCAGCAAATATTTGTTGCAAAAAAAAAAAATTTGCAGAGAAAAAATGCCCATTCACTTGAATTGCATTTGGAGTGAGAAAAAAAAACTTGACTGCTCATTGACTTTAATGAAATTGGAGTGAAATAAAAAGTTGCCCATGGACTTTAATGTGTTGTGCAAAGTTTTCTGCAGTTATGGTTTTTCGGTGAAGCAATATGGGTCAGATTCGCTCATCCTAGCCCTAATCCATAGTACATGCAAATCCTAAAATAAAATCAGAAACCTACAATATTGAACCCTTCCGGATATGCCACAGAATTTCCCATTCTATCCAAGTTTTATTTTCCTGTGGAGTATCTTAGCAAACAGGCGTTATGCATTCATCCATGAATAAGTCAATATTGTGATCATCCTCTTAAAGGACAGCTAATGCCCAGCACTCACAGCAGGGCATCTTATTTTATTCCCCAGGCGTGTTGGCATGGGGCATATTTACCAGCACTCCTTCATTTATGAAACATCTATCATCCTTTAGCTATTATTTTCTTTTTGGATTACGGTGATGGAAAAATATATCTTTTGCAAATGAAACCACACTGTTTCAGAAGTGTTGAGAATTCATGTTTAATGTATTAATACACAGTGTGGCATACAGTAAAAATAGCAGATAACTAGCGTGGTACCAGGCTTACAGAATGTTAACATAAGAAGAGGACTTCATCATTACAAATATTGGGATCAACGTTTGGGGCACGCATGCAAACTATTATAAAGCAGGGAGAGCTAAGTTATAAGGAAATCTTGATGAATATTTTTGTTCTCCTAAGAAAAGAGAAATGTTTAATGGGATATGATCAACATGCACATACGTACACCAGTCCAATTGTTTGCGCTATGGACAGTCAGGTGAAGGAGTGGGGGAAAACAATATTATTTGTCTAAATACCTAGTATTTTTCCAAGTATAATTCAGTCCACTGCCAATGAGCTTCTGCATATCTGCAACTATATAATGAATGTTGAGGTATGGAATACATAATCCAGAAACCCGTTATCCTGAAAGCTCGGAAAGGCCATAGATGGATTACATTTTTTAAAAATTATTTCCCTTTTCTCTGTAATAATAAAACACTACTTTGTACTTGATCCCAACTAAGATATCATTAATCCTTATTGGAAGCAAAACCAGCCTATTGGGTTTATTGTCCAGACCCAAATTACGGAAAGATCTGTTATCTGGAAAACCCCAGGTCCTGAGCATTCTGGATAACAGGTCCCATACCTGTACATCAGCTTGTGCTGGGGGGATTTGCACTGGCCAACAAATGTTGGGCATCTAAGCAGACATTTGATCTGATATTTACTGGCAAAAGATAATCAAAGAGAAAGTATTTCCCACCACCATGGTCAAAGTATATAGCCCATAAAGGATGGATAACATATACACTTGAATTAATAAGATACCGTACATATGATTGCATTGTCCCTGTAAAAGTACATTGAGAAAAAAAATCTATTGGTATTTTAAGGGACAATGAACCTATTATGTAGAGTTGATTTCTCAAGATGATTGTGCTCCTTGATGTATCAAAGTGTTCTGAAAGTTACTCAGCATCACAGCAGAGTTTAATTATAACTTTCACATTATTATTTACCCCTAACATCATTATCAGGGAAGCCATTCCATTTATGCTTCAACTCTAAATCTACTTTTTCCAAATAATCAGTGATTTGCAGTCTTGCCAGACGGAAGGTTAATTTTGGGTACTTTAATAACAGCATGGGTTGTTCAACGATGAAACATGTTCCAAGGCTTGGGTCAAGAATGGTTTCCATTAATTTGGGATGTGCTTTGTTCTAACAGTATAAAATGCACTTTGTTTTAATGAGGTGTGAAATTGTTTAATTTTCTAAGCAGTTTTTGTAATGAGATTTAAAATGGAAATTGAAGCTTCTCAGATAGATATTTTTTTTAAGGGTTAATGTGTCTTTCCCTGGTGAAAGTCTTTATAAACTACTGGACTGTGCAAATTCAGTTTCATGTATTGAACAGCAAACTCATTGCCACTAGACATCTTTGTGCCCCTACCAATATCAATAAATACAAAAATATATAAAATGATGTTTCTTAGTGCACTAAATATACTACAGCAAATTAAGTGTTATTTTATATAAAAGGGTATTCATTTGGAAGATAAAGCATAATTTTACCCTTTTATAGATCGTTTGTAAGGCCTCACCTTGTGTAGTTTAGGCTCCAGTCCTTGAGAAGGATATTAATGAGCTGGAGAGAGTGCAGAGATGTGCAACTACACTGGGAAAAGTGACGGAACAATGAAACTATGAGAAAAGAATTTCAAGGTTGGGGTTATTTCTCTAGAGAAATAGTGCATGACTAGTGATGGGCGAATCTCCCGAGATTCGCTTCGCCGAAAAATCAGCGAATTTCCAGAGAAATTCGCGAATTGTCGAAAAATCCGCGAAACGAGTCGTGGGACGCTTTGGCGCGTTGCGTCGTTTTCGGCGCGCGTCGCGTCATTTTCAAAAACGACGCGCGACTCGTTTTTCGGGCGAATTTTCGCCAAGCGAAATTTCACTGGTGATTCGTGAATTTATTCGCCAGCGGTGAATTTATTGCGGGAATTCGCCGCGAATTCGCCCCTGGCGAATAAATTCGCCCATCACTATGCATGACTACTCTATCCATATACAATAGAGCAGACTATAGACATATAGGTTTTTCACATACATTTTTCTGTACAGTGAGGGCAGTTAGATGATATTAGGTCCAGACTGAGAATTAAAATATTCAGGCCCAATCAGCCCACACAGAGGCCTAAACAGCCCCCACCAGCCCACTAAATACTGATTTTCTATGGCACCTTATAGCATTTGACATTTGTCAGAACCCACAGATTGCCAGTCCGGGCCTGGAGGGAATGCCCTACCGGGTGATGTTGTGATGGCAGATTCTATTAATGTCTATTAAGATCTGAAAATCTGCAGTTAGTTAGGTACAAGAATAGGAACCATTATCCAGAAACCAGTTATTCAGAAAGCCCCAAATTATGGGAAGGCCAACTCCCATAGACTCTAAAGAATCCAAATTTTTAAAATTTCCTTTTTCACTGTAATATATAAAACATTAGCTTGTACTTGATCCCAGCTAAGATATAATTAATCCTTATTGGAGGGCAAACAACCTTACTCGGTTTATTTAATGTTCTCATGATTTTTTTTAGTAGACTTTAGGTATGAAGATCCAAATTACAGAAGATCCCTTATCTGTAAAACACCAGATACCAAGCATTCTGGATAACAGGTCCCATACCTGTATAGGTATAGATATAATATACATATATGTAAGTGTGCATGGGTGGTTCCCTGTACAAATAAAGAAATGTAATAAAAGGTTTTCTACTGTTCTAAATAACTATAGCAACCAACCAGAAGGTAGCAGTCAATGGTTACCTGTTTAAAAGCAAACATCTAATTGCTTATTGGTTTCTATGAGTTTTGGGGCCTAATGCATTTTACAGTATTACATAAGGGAGCTACTGTATCAGGGGCCCTCACACCCCCATGCCCTAGACACAAACCCCGTCTGCCCCACTTTCTTCCAGCCAAGGGTGGTGGCACACAATCTCAAATGATCATGGAAGTGGATGTGGGTCACTGGGGCCCATGAGGACCAGGGCACAGCAGATTTTTTTCCCAGTGTCCTGTGGGCCCAGTCCGACTGTAAGTCCCCAAACTGCACTGTCATAAGAAACAGCTTATGATGGAATCAGTTTATAGATTAAAGGAATCATCAACTTATACATTTGATCTTATGGCATTCTGCTGTTAACATTGTAATTATAGCATATGTGAGATATTTTGAGCAGAATAAAAAGAAAGAATAGAAATTTAGAAACTTCTGAAAATATTTTAAAACTTTAATTTGTAAATGGTCTTTCTCAGAAGGCAGCATCCCTGCAGCATAATATTATCAGATGTTTCCAGCCAGCACCAGAGCCTCTGCTTCTCCAATTTATAATTTCCCATCCTAAACCATCTGTGCCTGGCCAAGAAAGAACATAATCTGATTATCTTGTGTTTTAAACATATGTTGGAGGTTTCTTTATCGCAAAGGTTCTGTTGATTTCAGTGGAACGCTTTGCACTTATAAAAGGTGACAACAGCTTTCTGCTTATTTCCGGAAGGAAATCTCAAGTTTAGCGTCCCTTTCCTTCCATCAGGATTATTGCTCCTGATTTCTTAATGAGATTAACTATCATTTTCTGCCTAATAACCCGCTGAGAGCTTGTCAGTTACCATGGAACCAATAAATATATTTTCATTAAGGCTCA
>CM044439.1:23323797-23334524 GCA_024363595.1 Xenopus borealis | reverse complement strand
AATCGCGGGAATTCGCCCCTGGCGAATAAATTCGCCCATCACTAGCAGGGAGCGCTCTTTGGCCTCCTGGCAATTTCTACTCTTCTTGTTGACGAGAGAGAGAGAATGGACCTTTGCACCCTCTTTCTCTCTTGACAGCAAGTAAAAGCAAAATTGTCACATATTGAAATCACAGGCTCCTTTTCAAAAACACCCCTTAAGGTAACATACAAGACCACATAAGATATTTTAGGGTGAAAAATGCTGAAGCTTATTTAATAACATACTGACATTAATGACAACCACATATATCAATAGCTGTCAAGTGTAGGACAATGTATACAATTAGTGACAGGCGAATTCGCTGCAAATTCCTGTGATTCGCAAAACGCCAGGAAAATTCGCAGGCGTCTCGTTTTGGAAGCCAAAAACGGACAGCCATGTCCAAAACGAGACGTGGCGGCGTTTCCCAAATCCTTTTCCATTTAGAAATTTGGAAACTACAACACCTGTATTTCCTAACAGATTCCTCTGGTTCCTGACTTCCTACCCCAATTATGGCCCTGTCATTTCCAGTTCCTGGTTCACCCACCATGGGCATTACTTAATTACAAATACTGCAGTCTACAGAGGTTGGGCAGATATGGTAAGGTCCACTCATTTATCAGAGTAGGCCAAATGCAGTGGGCCAAATCAGGATATTCAAACCCCCCCCTCCCCCGAGACAATAATTGGATCACAACCAGCTTAAGATTCTTTCAGTTTAGACATTAGTTGCTTGATTGGTTGGATTAGTTGTAGGAACATTTCTTATTGTAAGATGCTGTATTAATAAACACCTCAAAATGATTCTGGTTTCATTAAAATGCATTAGTTTGCCCCCCGATAATGATTTTCCTATACAATGCAGATTCAATAACAAATTTAAACAAATGTCTCCCATAAATATCTAGACTGACAGGCTGAGCCCGGAGCGGCCATTTGAAAGACAATTTCTGAAATGTAGTGCAGAGAAATTACCTTGTTTTGGAATGGTATTGAAATATCATAGCCCCTTATGATTGCCTCGGCAAAAAACGTAGTACATATTACAAAAACAATGTTTTTTTAAAGGTTTCATCATTTTTATTTGATATTATTACAGTATATCTCATATAGAACATTACAGGGAATACGATAGCAGAAGCCTCCCTTTGGAGATGAGATGTCTAGACAGCCTGTGCTCTGGTCACGGCTAGAGTGATTTTTCTGACAGATGTGATGACTTCACAAATACTTTTGTTTATGCATGTAAAGAGTTTAATGGTTTCATCAATTTCCTCAATGTCACAACTTTACTTAAAGTGACCTCTTCCGGCCTTGCTTTGATGGTCAACACTAGAATACTTAAAAAGCTTCTCAAGAGACCAAGATCACATCCTAAAGTGACTGCTTAACAATTACTGTGGGGATACAATCACTTATTACTTGAAAAAGTATACACTTGCATTAGCTTAGGCCTAAAAAGATATTTAATTGTGGTGTAGTCTATATGTGTATCTGTATCCATGATATAAAACTTGCAGAAAGCACAATAAAGGGATTCTTTCATAGGAAAATGTGTTTTTTACTAAATGTCAGTTAATAGTGCTGTTCCAGCAGAATCCTGCATTTGAATTATTTTTTCATTAAAGCAAATCTTTTGTGTATTTAATTTTAAAATCTGGTATGTAGCTAGACATGTCTCCCAGGTGCCTCAGTCATGTGACTAGTGCTATAATAAGCTCAGTCACTCTTTACTGCTGCACTGCAAGCTGGAGTGATATCATCCCCTCCTTTTCTCCCCAGCAGCCCTTCAACAGAACAATGGGAAGATAACAAGATGAAAACTACCTGCATTACTAAATATGCTCCCATGTGGTAGATATGAGAACAGTGCTCAATAGTAAAAATCCGGCTAACCCAAGTTGCGACTCCTTCAGTTACATTGAGTAGGAGAAACATTAGCCTATCTGAAAATAGTTCCATTATGAAGTGAGATGACCTGAGATTGCTATCTACACACCAATATTACTACAACAAAATACATTTATTGGTTCAAGGATAAAATTTTAAATGATAGAATGAATTACTTGCAGTATACACAGTGTAATTTAGTAAAATAAACTATACCATAAAAATCACAGCAGAATTCCTTCTGATAGATACACTAAAAATGACTCCTCAAAATATTAATGTACATTAAGGGGCTGATTTACTAAGGGTGAATATCTGAATGCAAAAAATTCAATATTCGAGGTAAGTTTTTGAAACACTTCAACTATCAAATAGGCTACTCCGACCATTCGATATTCGAAGTCAAAGTATTTTAATTCGACGGTCGGATTTCGAAGTATTTTACACTTTGAAATTCGACCCTTAGTAAATCAGCCCCTTAAAGTAATAACATTGGGCAAACACTTTTATTGCAATATTCTAAATGGCAAAGTTTAATTCCTGGTGTCAGTAATTATTTCACTCCTACAGTATGTTGCCATATCATAGAATCATAGAATTTTACTCAGTCACATATTTTAAGAACTAGGAAGCCTTTGTATTAAAGGTTGAATTTTAGTGGTATTAGAGCTTTTCAAAACCACAATTAAACAAATTTTTCACCACAAATGCCATGAAATCTATTAAAAGATCTGAACAAAAAAAAATTAAAATAATGCTGAATGATCCAAATGTGATGAGCTCTAAAATCTTTAAAAATTCAAGTTTTTCAGAAAATTAATAAGTAAAAAACCTCTAAAACTTTTAATGGCTAGAAAAAAAGTCCAGTAGGATCAATGTAGCTACCACTGACCTATAGAACCTTTTCTATTTTTATTCAGTGAATTTTTGTACTGTATTTGTTTTTACACTTAATAAATCTTGAACAAATTTTTAGATAAAAAATATGATTCCCTACTCCCTAGATCTTAGATGGATTATGTGGCTAGAAGACCTGGCACTCTTCACTTCTAAATATCTTTTAGACTATAAGCTCTTATGCATGTAGAGCTTGTTTGCCAGGCATGATGTTTGTCTTAGTTTGTCTTTCCTCTTGTTGTTCTTGATCATGGCCTAATTCTTGACTGCTGTGGTTTCCAGTCAGCCCTGTCTTTCTGTCTTGATTCTCATGCTAATATTTTGCTACCTGCTCAGACCTCTAACATGGTTGCAACTACTCTATATTTCCTACTCTTTCTTGAACTCTGGGTGATTATTTTCTGGTCATCCTAGAAGGGCTGGCTGCTGCAAACCTGAGGGTTTGACTCTGCAGTTGGGCCATCTACTGTACTTTAAGTAGCTCTACTGACTACTACTGAGTAGCTCTACTGACTAGTGATCAGCGAATCAGCAGCGTTTCGATTCACTGAATTTTTCACAAATTTTTTGACGCGGGTGTCCATTTTTGAAGTTTTCGCGAATCACAGGAGTTCACCGCGAATAAATTCACCCATCACTACTATTGACATAATGGTTGAACTAAATAATTAATTGACATAAATAAATAATTATTGGGTTGTGGACCTTACATCTCTGTAACAGATGTGCTGTACTCTCATTACATTGATGTGAAGCTTAGCTGCTACATACACAGACTTACACATTTTCTTTTACCTTTTTGTAAATCTACTGAAAAATACATATCTGTTGATGTTCCAAACCGGAGTAGCTTGAAATCAGAAGCACAGCAAGAGAAAAGTTGCAATATTTGGCAGGTGTGAGTTCTGAGAATTATGAAAATGAGAAGATAATGTTGATACATCTGATAATGGGAGACATCAATCACATTCCCTGCCCTCCATGTGTATAATGTTGGAACGGTTTAGCCCTATAAACCTACTGTGAGCAAAATGAGGCTTGTGTACAACATTTGGCCTTGAAAGTAAACAATGAAATTTTCATATTTAGGTTTATAAACAGATATATGCTACCTTCAAGTAAAAGAATTATTGACTATATTATTTATTGTGTAAGTTTAAATAACAGGATGGCATGGGGTGGATCATCTTAACAGTACTGACAAATGATATTTATGTAAAATTAATATATACCGTGGATCTCCATACTGTAAGTCTACTAAAGAATAATTTCAACATTAAACTGACCCAGAAGGATTAATGTAATCTTAGTTGGGATCAAGTACAAGGTACTGTTTTATTATTACAGAGCAAAGGAAAATAATTTTTAAAAATGTGAATTGATTAAAATGGAATCTTTCTAATTTTCTTTAAAATGGGTTTCTGGATAAGGGATCCTATACCTGTATACCAGCCGATGGATGCAAGTCATACTAAATGTGGTTTTTATACCACATTTATACTTTGTAACATGAAAGCCAGTCTTCGTGTAGTTATTTGTATTTTATTTATTGCTTTTGTCTGGCCTTTAAATAGTTGCCTACGAACACCCTCTAATACTGTACTTCTTTTGGATTTTCATGAAAATGTTTCTAACCCATTGCCTTGTCTTCGTTTTCTCATAGATTTTAACTCCAGCCTGTGCCCAATATCCTACTCAATTCTAGCCACCTTCTTTTTGTTCCATTATTGTACCACTAACTGCTGTAGGACAATATGCTTTACCTCTTCTACTATTTTTCTTGAATTCTCTGCCCTTGTAGGATATTATAGTACTCTTTTGTTCTTGTCAAGAACTCTGTATAGCACTTGTTGACATTCTTCTATTTTCTTTTATGTGCTTTTTCTGGCAACTATCTGCTCATGATTGCTCCTCTACTCATTGTTTGCTCTTGTCTAATGTATTTTTCTTCTCCCTTTTGACTGCTGGATCTTGCCTTCAATATTATACAATATTGTTACTAAGAATATTCATTTCCTTCTGCTTTACTACCTGTATTTGACTTCTTCAGTCAACATTTTATCTATTATTTGCTCTATTTTCTCTTGTCTCTGTCACATTTTTTCTTCCATCTCTAATCTGTGTTCCTTGTGATCACCCTATTTCTGAACCAGGAACCTTGTATTCCTTTTCATGGCCTTATTCTCACACATTTCACCCAAGTTTACATACAAGTTTGTATGTCAATGTACTTCAATGTACTTCAATCATGACCAAAAGGGGTTAAGCAAAAAACAGTTTTGTGTCTTACACCCACAGACCTGACATTGTAAATGTAATGTATATTTTAATGCAATTTTTATCTGCCATATATGGTTTTTCCTGTAGCATTTGAATAAGATGTTGATATCACAGGGTACAGTAGTTTAAGGTGACTTTGGATTTACTTCATTCAACCTTCAAGTTTTTTTGTATTTTAAAGCACTTGAACATTTCCACCCACACAAACAATTCAGTTTACAATACTGTCAAATAAGTTTCTCTTTTTTTCAAATGTATTAAACACGGTTTCTTAAATTTTTCCATAAAACTGTTGCTTTGTAGTTAATGCAATGTTGTAAATGTGTCTCATGGAGGGATTTGCATTTATACCATTGCTACATAATAGTAATAGTCCTATTTGCTTTGGCTTGGACATCCTCAGATTTATCCCACCAGGATCTACTGCACTTATAGTTTGCCTGTTGGAATAGAGTTATAGGCTATGTACATTTGATTTCCATTTGAGTCAAACACAAACTGATAACACTACACATAAATGCAGTGGAATATTTGTTGTAGGCATGTGGATATGGCATGCACATTATTTTGACAATTGATTTGGGAGACTAACTGAGAACATGTGAAACACAAGGCTGAGAAGGAGCTATACCAAGTGGAAAGTAAAGCTGAATATATCAGACAAGTGTAGTAAGATGAAAAATGTGGCACCTTCAACACTAAACAATTTCACATTTATTAAACATCTGATGAATATTGATAGGCCACATACAAAATGAAGACATAAAGATACAAAGGTTAACCTTGTGACACCTTGTGGACCATTCTACTATTACTGCTCTTGGGTTTTCTGGATTTCTACCATATTAGGGGCTTGAAATAAAGAATATGTTAATCAGTAACCTCTACATAGCAGCAAGATAAAACAAAACAAGGAGAAGTAAATATAATTCATCTGTTAACAATTTCTGTAGAAAAATACAAAGAGATTGTAGACCTAAGGTAACCCTTGCACTTTTTTTACATAGTATGATGATTTGGTGCCTATTGTTCATGATACGTGTTATATGATATCAATGCAGAACAGCAGCTGAAGCTACAGATCAGTTTGAAGATACTATACAAAAGTTTGGAAGTTTTGTCGTGAAAGACAATAAACTGTGAAAAATTACATTTAAAATTCATACCATTTATTCCTCCTTGAAATTGTTTTTATTAAGCCATAAAAATTCCCTCCTTATTAATTCAAACAGCATGATCTATTTTGTGCTTGTCATTATGATAATATTGCTGCGTGTGGGAAGAAAATGAGAACAAAATGTTTCAATGGCATTGAACAAGGATATGAAAACTAACAAACAGAACAACCAAGATGCCAAAATCCAAATATTTTCTTTTGCTCAGTAATGAATAAAAATACATCAGTGCTCTGAGGTTAAATGGAGCCTGGGATGGGAGAAAAAAAGAAAATGAAAAAAGCAAAAAATGTCAGCATGTTTGTCAGAAAGTGTTATTTGCCAAAACCACAGTAAGAAAACTAGACACACATTAATAAATAAATAATGAACACAAACATTATTGGGAATTATCCTTTTCAACTGATACAGAAACTGCTTTTATGAAGCAGAGGTTCTGAATGTATTGCAGTTGGTTTGGTATTAGCTCTGGTGTTTGCCTAAACAGGTCACACTGTTGAAATTAGAAATACACTGCATTCTGGATTTGATATGAGACTTGGTCAGATTTGAGCAATTTTTGACAGTAGTGATGGGCGAATTTATTCGGCAGGGGCGAATTCGCGGCAAATTCCCGCGATTCGCCACTGGCGAATAAATTAGCGAAACGCCAGCAAAAATTCGCCACAGAAAAATTTGCCCAAAAAACGAGACACGCGACTCGTTTCGCAAATTTTTTCGCCAATTCGCGAATTTCTCTGGAAATTCGCTAATTTTTTTGCGAAGTGAAACGCGTGAGATTCGCCCATTACTATTTGACAGTATTTAAATTTGGTTTAAACTGAGTGCCTGGCTGAATCACATCAAAATCTTAACAGCCATGCGTCTTTTTAAATTATCTTGTGACTTATGACTTAAATGTGGAGATTTTCGTTTTTTTGTAGATTTTTTTTGTGATTTTGCTCACTAGCCTCTCTAGTAGGTGGAATCCAAAGAGTCATTGGGATCCATTTCCCTTTACAGACTATTCCCTGTCCTGTAGGAAACTCCTACCTACCCCAGGGGAAACACTAATTCAGAAATTGATTCCTTCCACTCTCACAACTCTCTCAGACCCATACCATACAGTAGCTAAGAGAAGAATTAAATTCTTACTCCACTACACATGGAAATAATTTCTTCTGATTGTCTTTGTCAGTATTATCATGCTAGGTATTCCAGAAATGGGAATATCTATATCTAAATTAGTATATTAGTGACCGTGATCAGTTGCAAAACAAGAAGCTATTGTGCCCACAAGCAAAATATCAAAATCCCCCAACCTGTGGAAACTGCTATATTTCATGGTGGATATGCCATCTCTGTTTGCAACCATAAACTGTACATATAAAAGGACACTTTATAGACTGTTAATCATTATTTCACAATAGTTTTTTTTTAAAACATTGTCTCTTTTGACAAAATAAGAGCATAAACAAATATTTTAAAATCTATGTGGATTTTTTGAGTAAATGAAGCTTAGGGACAAATATCAAAGTGAGAAATTAGAGCTCACCACAGATTGACTCATTCATTATCTATTCATTCATATTGGATTTTTAGAAGCATATTTATCAATGGGTGAAGGTTAGAGATCACTATTTGATATACTTAATTCTAAGAAACCCAAAGGAATAAATAGAAAGTGGGGGAGTTTTTCCTCTGGAAAGTTCTAATGCCACACTAATTTAAGATAAATCTGTAAATATAAAATATAAATCTAGAATATATATATATATATATATATATATATAAAATATACTTTCCTTGCACTCTAAAGCTTTAATGATACTCTTCTAACCAAAGTAAGGCTTTTGAATTAAAGAATCTGGAGAGAGTTTGTATCACTACATTTCCTCTTTTTCTGGAAATTTTACTTTAACTAAGAGATTCTCAAAGCTGTAAAATAATCACAAATGTCTGTGTGTGAACATGTGTTGACTCCTTACAGTCATTACTGCTGACAGCTTTTTTTTATTTTTTATATGTATCTAATTATTGGCAAAGGTGCTGCTGCTCTTCACTGCATCACCGTTTGTGAACATGACTGGAGAGAGAAAATATCTTCTAAAACCATCCAATAATAACAATGTAATCATGGCTAAATACGTTTGTTATATAGATGTTTCAGGCAAAAATGAACACCTGCTCAGAACATTTCCAACCCAAATATGCAGTCTAAGCCAGACGTTACCTAAACATAGAATATGGTGAACATATAATCAAACAAATCTTAAGACTTTTGTGTTCTTGGCTAAACTTTTGGCAGTGTGATACGAAGGGGCATATCTATTATACTGTGTTAAATTAAATTTACTTAAAAAAAGGTGTAAAAAGCTGTGTTAAAAAAAATCGAATTTCTCAGGATGTTTTATTTTATGCCATGTGAACGCTAAATTTTTCCTGGAAGTAGTTACTGTAAGAAAAAATGCGTAAAAAAGTTTTTTTAGCATAGCCTGGTGATGTGTGGTGTATTAATTCCATGTTTTTTCACCACATAATAAATATGCCCACATGGGTGCTGTGGACAGATATAAAATCAGTCAGAATATTTGTAATAATTACAGGCTGGAACAGAGGAACCCAAACTACTATAGGATGCTTTTTACTTCTGTAAGTTATAATATACCCCCTACTGTATATGATAAGGATATTAGAAGTCACCAAGGGGTTAAGTGACTATATAAAGGCACAAGGCAGCAGGCTAATTTATACAGGGAACTTTGAATATCACTCAGGTATTATAAGGGGTAATATACCACCCCCCACACTGTGAATGATAAGAATATTAGAAGTCACTGAGGGGTTTTGTGATCATATAAAGGCATAAGGCTGCAGGCTGAGTTATACAGGGAACTCTGAATATCACTCATTAAAAGTATTAAATGATAATGTACCCCCTACTGCAAATGATAAGCATATTAGAAGTCACTGAGGTCGTTCTGTAACCATATAAAAGCACAAGGCTGCAGGAACTCTGAATATCATTTATGTATTACAAGGGTTTATGTACCACCTACTGCGATCACATATGGGTTTGAGGCCAGTATATAAATCATTGAAGTCATAGAACTCCAAGGTGGATTGAAATGCACTCATACACAGTCCATAAGCACTATCTTTTAAATTTTATGTTGAGGCCATCCATGGTTCTAGTGCACAATAAACACATAAAAACAAATGACTGTACAAAATATGTCCTATTATATGGCTAATGTAAAACTTTATACGCACTTATAGTTCTGCAGGGATTGTTAGGAATTTATCATTTTATTAGCTCATATGAGCTAGAGTAGAAGAAGGTATTGCACTTCCCACAATGTCAAATAATTTGCAATATCTCAAGCTTCACTGGTAACACTTTGGGGTTATATGACCTAATTTTAATGAAAACATTCAAAGTAAACAAGCTAATACTGGGGTTGAGGTCAGAACAATCTAAAAGCAGATGACTGACATGAAATAAGATTACTATACCAATATTTTGAGGAGAACTGATTATATTTTTATCTTATCTTATCTACAAGAGGATTTTTCCTTTCATAACAGAAATCCAGGTGCATCTTGCTTTCTACACTAATCATAAAAGCAATACAGACAAACACTATTGAATGCATTTTGATATGATTATTGAAAATTGGCACCTTTCTTCTAGGGGTTGCACAACCCTCAGGGGTCAATTTATTAAATTTCATATTTTTAGTTTCTTAGAATTTAGGGCCACAAAGTCGTGTATTAGAATTATTACTCTCAACTATTAAAATGTAGATGTTTAATAAGTGTATGAAGTGCAAAAAAACTAATACAAAATTTTGCAATCTAAAAGATCATTACAAGTTTGTAGAAGTCAATGGAAGCTGTCCTTAGAAAACAGCAAAATATTAATGGACCTCAAGGTTTTTCTTAAAAAATGTTTAAAGTGCTTTATTTACAAAAGTCAGTCCCTACCTCCCCCATTAATTTTAATTGCTAATTGCATCAAAATGTCCAGCTTATCTGCCTTCATTTAAGGTGCTGCATATGAAGTGAGGTGGCCTGGGGTTCAGAGAACTATATGAATTGTTTTGTTGTAGGGTTGGGAACAGCAGTCATAAATGAACAATATTGCTCAACTGGTCCCTACAAATTATTGCTGGACTACAAATACTATCATATATTAACATTTAATCAAGGGTTAAATCATGGGAGCAAAAAAGTAATATTGGTAGCTTAAAGTAATATTGCTTGATACAATTTTATCCACCTCCTCAGAGCCAGAGGCCCTAATAAAATATAAAAGAATCCTTCAATAATAATCTCTTTTGATCTGTGTAAATTTGACTCCGTGTTCTTTGTGCCTGTAGCTGGAGCTGATCCTTCAGCACCTAACAAATAAACACAAGTACGTTACCCTTCCTGACATTCAATATCAGGTTTAAATCATGAATCCAAAATTCTAGAACA
>CM044439.1:23285466-23319527 GCA_024363595.1 Xenopus borealis | reverse complement strand
TTCCTTCTCCCTAGTTACTAGGCAGAAGCCTATGTATCTAATTCCTATTTGCATATCCCTGGCTATAAGCCAGGTGGCACTGTGACCTCATCCTGCCTCAACCTGGAATAGTGCTGGGAAAGGAGTGGCAGCCTCCTGTTTGCCTTCCACCTGAGGAGCATGGTGGATGTGTGCAATGCACCTGGGCATGGTTCCAGTAAAGTTGGGGACCAGGAAACCCAGTGAATGAGGTTTATCGATGGTAGGGCAGACTTGTAATAGTAGTTTTAGGAGAGAAAGGTAGATAGGGTAAAGAGAAAGAGCAGCTGAAGCTTCAACGGGGATTTGCAGGAGGGAGTGGCTTCCCAGAGGCTTTTTAAATGCATGAGTGCAGGGACCTCAGTGAAGAGGGACTGTATGGTAGAGGCTTCTTCCTGACAACTTCCTGGAGGGAATAGTTGTATTGAGTTACTGCAAATGCCTAATGGAGTCTGTTCCTCAGCTGTGTTACCCATTACCTGATTTGAATGTGTGTCATGGGCCAAACCTCATCTGTGTATGTGAGTAAACCTGGGGACATTCATGTCTATGACTAATAAACAGTTCATTGTTTGCATCATAAGAACCTCCTGGTGCCCAGTCATTTTTGTATTTACAGTAGTCTGGGTGTTGTAGTTGCACTATACCTTGGAGGGAATGCTTCCACTTAGAGAAGGCCCTAACCTGCAGTGTGAGTCCAATGTAGTCCATGCTCCTATCACTAGCTGGATGTAAACTATTTGTGGTCTGCTTAGCCCAAATTATCCTTACAGATGTGTGGTGTTTGTGCAAGGTGCCTGTAGGTGTCACTGTGCACAGGAGTGTACTGTGCATACACAAAGCTTTCTATACTGCTTAGTGTGTTAGAGTTCAAGTTACTGTTGAAATGTAATGGTTGCATGAACATGCTAATAAAGCACTGTTATACTCTCCTCATCCTCGGCTACCAAACACAACACAACCCATCCACAAATGTAACTCATTTGTCAATAATCCTTCTCGTAAAAGTTGGAGAGAAAAAACTTTATTGAATTGCCATACCATTACCATAACTCAAATTTATCGGATTATTGGACAAAAAACAAAATGGATCACAATGTCAAGAAATATCTTCAGGGACATCTGCCATTGACTTCTGCATGACCTTGGCAGGTTTGAGATGGAGTATTTTGGGATTTGGATTTTTTTCAATAAATTTCTAAAAATTCTATATTTCTTCCTCTAAAATTTGATTTTCCCCTTAAACTCGACAAGAACAGTTCGAGGGTTAATAAATAGGCCCCAAAAAGTGGAAACCACCAGCTTTTGATGGTTAAAAACTATACTACTTTTCTCCTGCAAAACACCAAAAGTTTACATTTCTTATTCTATATATCGTGAAGAGGAAGGATCTGGGGGAAAAGTTCACCTGATGCTAATTTCAAAATTTCATTAAGAGCCACATTATCATGAGTTTTTTTAAAGAACATTTGCTAAAAGAGACATCCTTTAAACGTATAATTACTTCATGTTCTACTGTATTTGCTTTGCTAACCGCATTGCACATCAATCTTCCTTTTAATAATTCATCTGTCAGTGTTATGGAAATTATACTGGGAGATAATGGTCTTCATGAATATTAATTTTTTGTAGCATTCTTCCAGTAGATTCATGAGTTTAAATATACATCAAATAATATATATTTTTAATGTATGTATTATGTAAAAAAAATAGGAAGAATATGAGCCATTTGACTGCTGGAGTGAGTCTACAGCATTACCTTATAAGCAAGGCCAAATGTGTTTTACAAGCAGACTATATGTATGTACATACACATAGGGGCAGATTTACAAAATTCACATGAACAGATCGAAGTTCGATCGAATTTGATCGAATTCCGATCTTACGATTTAATCGGATATTTGAATATGCAAATTTTGCCACTTCGATCATCGAATACCGAAAATTCAACCATATCGAAAAGACCAAATAGATCGAATGATCGGATATTCGATAATTCGATGATCGAAGTACTGTACTTTAACTTTAAAATTTTATTCAACTGCCTACTTCACCAGATTGAACCTACCAAATTGCAATAAAAGCCTATAGGAAGCCCCCCATAGGATTTTTTTTCTATCACCTGCTCGAATACCATTCGTATGATCAAACGCCTCACTCGTTCGAATTGTACGAATTTTTCGAGCGATCGGAGGAAATAGTATGACTTTTTCATAAAATCGAATGATTGGTATTCAATCGTACGATTTCATCGAGGAATCGAATATCGAGGTAAAAATAGCCTAAAACTCTTCGATTAGCATTTGACAGTCGAATGCTTATCGAATTTAATCCAAATTCGAGGGCTTTTAGCCCTCGAATTGGTGAAAAATGGTAAATTTGCCCCATAGTGTCAGATAACTGGGGCTATTACGTGACCAGGCAGCGTTAATTATTTTTTCAACGCCACAGTGTAGAAAATACATCAGAACCTTTAATACTCAAATTGGGGAAACAACTCTACAAATTCTTAAATTAAAGATGAAGGGATGAGTGTGTCTCTTATGTAGTGTGATATGGTGTACAGAACATATTCTAACCCATAGGGCTGCTTAAAATTGTCTTTCCAAAGAATAACAAGTACAATGAATTGCCCTATAACAGTTTTTTAAAAATTAATAATTTCCTCTCTACACGGCTAACATGGACACTGTAACACTGATGAGCTTTAATATATTATGACTTGGGAAGACTAACCACCTCGGCAATTCTCCCTGGATGTGTAGAAAAAAATTAATCGTTCATTAAATTCCCATCAAGAATTGCAGACCATGAAAATGCTCCACAGTTCCAGATGTTGTTAGTCATGATACCACAATGGGTCAATAGAAGGTCTTTTTTGTCAAGTCACATCTTATAATCGCTTTCTGTATAAGTCTATGTAGGCAAAATCAATTGTAAGTATAAAGATGTCCTCCTCTCCCACTTCTTGCCTCATTCATTCTAGGTTTCTTATAAATATACTGGCCATCACGATTGTGAAAAAGCTCACTTAAGCTTAATTACAATTTTTATTTGCAATCAAAATTAAAAAAACTTGAATTTGAAAACAGGGCCTGTTTCATGCTCTCTCCTCTTTTTATCTTTCTTCCCCTCCATTCTTTTCTTCTCTCTTTTATTTCTCTTTATCTATTCTTCCCAGTCCGATCATAGCAGGGAGTCCAGGCATGCGGATGACAAGACGCTGCTATTTCATTTTATGACAGTGGGAGAATACACAGATGAATTCTGGCCTCTCACATCTTGTAGAGAATTTGAGCCTGACACACTTTAATTTGTTTTCTACAGATTTAGAAAACCTACAATTTTCTTGAAAAAAGTGAACAAAAGGCACGTTTTACAGGTGCCCCTTGTGAACTCCGAATTCCTTGGGGAAGTCATATAAAAAGTGTGCACACAGTGATCTATCTGCACAATAGAGGGATACTGAGCGAAAGGAAGAAAGAAGAGCTCTAGGATATTGAGGCTAATCTTATTCTTCTCTAATAAGATAAAAGAGCAGATTTAAGAGAGATTGCACAAATATTGCTTGAAAGAAATATAAAAACTGCCATTAACGTAAGCAAGGCTTATCTTATTTGCTATAAATAGTGATTTGCTAATAAGCAATCTGCCAATGTATTTCACTACCATTTAAGAATATTTATTTTTATTCATGCTGATTTTGTCCATTTTTGATTCATATTACATTTTCCAATGTGCATAACAGAGATTAGTGGACACTGGTATTTTAGGTTAAGTTTCTTTCTTAATTCTTATTGTTTGTTGTGAAAATTTGGAGTGACTGGATGTCTAACATAATAGCCAGAACACTACTTCCTGAATTTTTTTTAGCTCCTTGGTTTCCGCTGATTGGTTATCATGGATATCAAGCAGTAACAAATCAGTGACTCGAGGAGGGCCACATGGGTCATAACTGTTACCTGTTATGTCCCATGTGGCCCCCCTTCAAGTCACTGTCTAACTCAAAGTTAGAGAGCTGAAAAGCAGGAAGTTTTGTTCTTTTATGTTAGATATCTGCTCATGCCAGCCTTTATAGATAAAATTTTTGGCTAACAAACGATATGATTATTATTTTATTATTATGTATTTATATAGCGCCAACATATTTTGTAGCACTGATATTAGAAAGTTTTTTTTATTTTGCACAGCCACAACATATTTACCCAGTTTTAATTTTTACACTGAAATGTTCCTTAAAACTAGAACTAAAGTCACAGTATACCCATATGACCCCTACAAGTACAATCTAAACAAATCAGCAGTTCAACAAGAAGCCTCTGTAAAAATAGGATAGACAGATTGAATTCAATAGATATATAGACAGATAGATAGAAAGATTAGATAGATGATAAGTAGATAGAAAGATTAGATAGATAGATAGATAGATAGATAGATAGATAGATAGATAGATAGATAGATAGATAGATAGATAGATAGATGCAATAGATAGATAATAGACTAGATAGATAGATGATAGATTAGATAGATAGATAGATAGATAGATAGATAGATAGAGAGAGAGAGAGAGAGAGAGAGAGATAGATAGATAGATAGATAGATAGATAGATAGATAGATAGATAGATAGATAGATAGATAGATAGATAGATCGATAGATAGATAGATTAGATAGACAGATGATAGACAGTTGATAGATAGTGGGCATATTCATTTACACACACTATTTAGAGCCATCTACAGATAGAGGAGACCTCAGTGATTCACTTGACCCAAGCAAATCCAGCTCTACCTGTGGATTTCTCATCAAATAGTTTCTTTATTGAAATTATCTGTGATAAGAATACATTTCAGTTCTGTGCAATTAAATATTCTGCCAGTTTCTGTATTTCTCAATACAATAAAACTATTCTGAATAACATATTTTTTCCCTCCCAGCTTAGATTATGAGCTTCTTTTGTTTGTTCTCCACTAAATGTGCCCTTCACTTTACAGTATTTACAGGGACACATTTTCGCAGGGTTGCAGTGTATGTTTTATGTACTAGAACAAGCAACATTACTTATTAAAAAAAGGAATGAAGTTAGACAAATATTCCATCTGTGCTCTGTACTGCATTGCAGCAAAGCTTGAGTATTACACTTATTTGGTATACACACATTTTGTTCCTACTCACTGTACCTAGTATTTTTTTTATATTTAATGTCTTAGTAAGCCTCATATCCCCAGACCCGAGTCAAGGAAAGAGTGATTGCATGAGATGAATAATTATGCTTTGGCTTACAGTAACAGAATGAAGGGTCTCTTTATCCTTCACACACCTGATTTAAAAGAACGTCCCCCTTCAGTGACAATTCTCTGGATGCCAGCAGTTTTCTAAATGAATAAAACAGCAAGCGAGACAGACTTAATAACCCCTTCTGGGCTGATGTTGCTGACATTGCAGAGATTGATTGGAGCATTGGATATGGATTAAAACCACACATATCCAAACACTTTCCAACTTCATGACAATTTTCTCTCACTTTTGTACTAGTTCCAAGCTACTTTACCAGTTACAAACCATAAGGAATCATGCCAATGTACAACAAATAGTGATGTAGTAGACTGACATAACAGATGCTTCTAAAATAAGATGCACTGAAGACAGAACCTTGACAAATCATTTGAGTGACTTTGCTGCTGTCAGACAGAAAAGATATCATTTTTGAAAGCCTGATATTCCAGGCATTACATGAATTTATACAAAGCTGCATAAACAGTTTGGAGCTGGTTTATTAATTGATGGTGTTTCATTTGACAAAGTAGTAACGGTAACGGTAATGGTTACCACAGCATGAAACAACACATATGGACAGACTGATCATAACATGAGTTTAGAGAATTATAAATTATAACTCACCCATGTTCTATTCATTCCTATGAGATTTTTAGAACCATATTTATCAAATGGTGAGTTTTAACTTTCAGGAAATGTAATTATTCTACCTGTTGTTCACTGCAATGGTGATGCTGGTCCTCCGTTGTCCCAGCTGGGTTCCCTAGCAGCAGCATTCCTTTGGAAACAGGTCCGCACACACATAGGATTATGCAGTCAGGAGATTGACCCCTTTTATTATACCACCGGAAATTCAACATCTCGGGGGGAACCCTCCATCAGGTTGATGAACGCTGAATTTCTGGTGGTATAATAAAAGGGGTCAATCCCTCGACTGCATAATCCTGTGTGTGTGCAGATCTGTTTCCAAACGAATTTGGTTGCTGAGTTCTAACTTTCACCTATTGATAAATACATTTCTAAAAATCCCATAGAAATGAATAAAATGTTGGTGAGTTTTTATTTAATAAGCTCCAAACTCATATTCATCTCTTAAATGAAGTTTTCTATATAAGACTCAGCCTGGTTATGAACCCTGAACCTCCTGGTCACTCTTGACCATAGCTTGCAGCTTCCAGCTGATTATGATTCCTTCCCCTGCCTTCCCTAAGATATCATTGCAACTTGATTAGGGCCAACCAATAACAGCTCAATTACCTATTACCTCTGAATGATGTAAAAAGAGTTGGAGAGCATACAAAATGTTCCTTGGAGGTGTAAAATAAGTGCTCTGCCATTTGGTAACCAGTATGTGGACTGTCATCCTACAGGAAGCTCTATTTGGCAGTACACCTGTTTTTTTACAACCAAAACTTGCTTCCAAGCCACTTATTCAAAAATAAGCACCTGCTTTGAGACCACTGAGAGAAACAACCAAGGAGAAGATGAACAACATGTTGCTCACAAACCACTGTTTGTGGGATCTCTGATATAGAGTATGCCCTATTTAAGCACTTCCCTCACATAATTTCCCAGCCTGATCATCGGTATGTTGCATTTTGGGCACTGTGATTTGCCTCTATCGCCTTGCTCCTCACTGTCCTTCTTGGCCATGTCTCCACCCATGCAAGTTCATTCCAGCCTCATCCCTTGTCTAGTTCTTGACCAGCTCCTTGCATGAAGGATTCACAATCACCACCCTCTTATCGTGCATTTGAGCTCTCCCATTAAATTTCTTACAATGAAATGTGTGCTCTGCTGAGTAGCCAGGAACAGTTTGTGTGATCATTTTAATCCTTTCCTAAGACTATTTGAATTTATTCTCCTCTTTTTATTATACAGGGTATAAGTGCTTCAATATGAGATTCAACTTGCTGTCTGGTTTTCTGACTGTCAGGAACATTTCAACTGACACTTAGGAAAGTTTCAACAAAGTAACACATTTTTCAAAGCAGATAAAGGTGTCAATTCACCAGACAGTGTTAGTCTGCTTTAAACTGAGACAGACTTTTTTGTTCGGATGCAAAGAAAATCCTGGAGACTTTTTTTTAATTTTCATAAAAATAAAATATATACTGGCATGTGTTCAGATAGTTTTGCATTGTTAATGAAAGGCCCCGTGACTTTAAAATTATAAATTGGGGGATCTAATTCAGATTTTCTCTGAGTTTGTCTCTCAACAGGAAATTGTATTGTTGCCTCATACTCTTTCTTTATAATGACATAATACCATTTTCTTTTATTATTTCAGTTCAAGTTTGTGTAGTGGTCTTCTTACATGTCACAGAACCTTGTGCATTGTACATAAAGTTATCATACAATATTTTTAGAAAAAATAAGTCCTTAAAGAACCCGGATTACTGCTGATGAGTGCCAAGAACACATTTTATTAAGAAGGTAATAAATGGACTTCAGGACATAAAACAATGGAAAGTGTCCTTTCCTGTACTAGCTCAGTGTTGTGGAATGCCATAGTAGAATTATCTTTGAAAATAATTATGTTTTGGACATTTTCTGTTGGATGATGTTTCCTTAGCATTGAAGTATATATATAATTCTTTTGTTCAAGACACTCTTTTATATCTGCTTCTACTTGTCAACTGAGAAAATATATGAAAGTATAAAAGTAGTGACAAAAAAGACTATTTCCCATTTCATTAAACAAAATGAACCTCGTTTTTTATGCAGCAAAAAGGCAGATATGAAAAGATTCTCTTCTCCTCATCATTTATATTGTTTATTGTAGAATTTAAATACTGAAGGAACAAAGGAGTTAAAGTGATGTGGGTATATAGATTAAGTCTTGTATCCCACAGGGAGAAACATATAGTATCTGCTATCTGCACTTATGTATAAATGTCTTTCACTGTTTCCTAAGGGGCAAGTAGGCTATTCCGCGTCCATACATATGGATTTGATGGTTAACTAAGACAACGTAAGGAGAGGAGATGAATTGCTTACATTATGTTTTTGAAGCTTTGTGGACAACATTTGTGGACAATGTTGGAAAGAGGGTGCCCAATTTTTTGTAAGTAATTTAATTATAAATAAAATATTTATATACTTTATATTTTTTTAATTTATATTTATAATTAATGTAAAAGTACTGATATTGTAAATTATATATGTAAATTTGTTCTTTACAATTACAATTACAGAGGGCAATTTAGAAATTTTATGATTTGAGCAAATTCCAAAAAATTGTTGAAGAAAAAAAATTTAACAAATTAGTAATAAAAGTAAATAAACCATATATTACATGAATGTAATTGCAGAAATAGACATGATTGGACATTCTCAAATTGTTTAATTACTTTTTTTTAACTTACAGATAGACTGATTACAATTTCATATAGCCAGGCCATTTGTTTATAAGGACAATGGGGTCATTACTGGCTGAACTTTCTGACTTTTCTTATGAAGGCATATGACTCAGTGGCAAAAGAACAGACACAAAATATACATTTCTAAACACAGGAAAGACCAAAAAAGAGAAAGACCAAAAATGAACAAGGCTAAACTAGAGCAAAACAAGGCCTATAAGCCAAGAAGCCCATTTATTAAAGGTCAAATTTTTGTTGTATTAGAGCTCTTTGAAACCATGATTAAACTCTATTTCTCTACTTTTACTTGGAGCAGTTTTGTATTGGAGTTTTTTGAGTTTTTACACTTAATAAATCTCAAATTTTTCTTGGTTTAGGGAAATAAAAAAATACAATTTTTAGAGAAAAAATGCAATTTGTGAAAAAAAGGAAATACGAATGTTGGTAAAAGGCCCTTCAAGGGCAAGGAAAGGCAAATAAATAAAATCCCATTTTTACTTTCTTTAATGAAAAATAAATCTATCTCCAATATACTTTCATTTTGAAATCTGTACCGTTTTTATAAGAAACCTGACTGTATGCAGTGAAATTTTCCCTTCATTTAGTGCTTCTGGCAGGGAAACAATCACTAATGAACAGCAGGGGGAGCCCCTGCCTTACTTACCAGCCATGCAGAACTTAAGCAGCTTTGTGTTTTGATCATTTATGATGATCCCTAAGCAGCACAGACCATACTGAGCATGTGCAGTGTCAGGCAAAGATGTATAACAAAGTTACAAGATGACAGCCCCCTGTGGCCAACTTTGAAAGCATAAATCATTTGTTTGATTAGGCTTGTGGTGCAGTAAGTTCATGTTTATGTTTAGTATACAAAATACAGCATTTCTAGACTTATTCTATTTTACACTTTCCTTGCCCTTTAAGTGTCAAATATTAGCTGTTCCAGTGAGAAGGTTTTATTAGGATATAGTTGATATAACAGAACATTGATTAAATAATTAAACTAACATTTTCCATATAACTGGGATCCTGAAGTATATCAAGATGATCCTAATAGTGAGAATACTCTCAAAACAGCAAAATACAGTAAATGGGGAGTATGGAAAACCATACTAACCAGTAATTGGGTGTTAAGAGTTATTATTCAAACTGCATATTTTACATTTCTTGATTTGTGTCCACTCTACTTGGCAGGGTCTAAATCAGCTAAGGAAACCACATGGGCACAGCTGCGGAAATGCCATGGACTGTTGTATGCTTATCTGATAAGCATAGAATGGTAAATAAACCTAATTTGCTCTAGATCCTGTAGAGAAATTCAATAAAGAATTTTATTGATGTTATTGTGTTCTTTGCATTCTCCTTGCTTACTCCCTGTAGTACAGAATAGAATTTCTGGCAGAACAGTTATGTTCTTTCACCATACAGGTCCATTTACTATCTGGGTCAGTGTTCCTCTGTAGGGAAGCCTGAGTTTGAATCAGAAAAAGGCACAGAATTTGCAAAGTTTAGTTTAAAAATAACATTTGAAGGTTATAACAAGACCCAATTTACACAGAAAAAAAACTAGTTTTGCTTTGAATAAAATGAGTTTGATATATGTTTGATGGAGACCTTGTAGTCTACTTGTTATCCTCGTTTACATTTAAAAATACAAAACAAACCATGCATTTCCTTTATCATAAAGAAAAAAATATATATGAATATACTTGACAGAATAGTTCAGTGTTGTACAGTACATGAGTTTCACCAACATCTCAAATGATAACTAAATACTACTAAGTAACAAGAACTGTCAGTGCAGAGATAGACCTTTAGACAGACAGTCCTTTAGTCCTCGCCTGGATTTTTGGTGCTATCCTTCCTGGTGTCTTTAGACCACTTATGTACTGTATACAGTATGTTATTCAAACATCTTACTCATAGCGGTGGGCGAATTTATTTGCCTGGGGCGATTTCGCAGTGAATTCCAGTGATTCGCCGCCAGCGAATACATTCATGAAATGCCAGGAAAAATTTGCCTGGCGAAAATTCACTGGCATCTCGTTTTGGACATGGGCATCCAAAAACAGATGCCTGCATCCAAAAACGGACGACCATGTCAAAAACGAGACGCCCATCACTACTTACTCAGCAATACACTTACTCTTAAGCCTGATAGCAGGCGAATGATAGATGAATTATGGCATCTGCTGGTAATAGAGTATATACTGATCACCCCATGTTTCCTGTTGTATCACTGTGTTCCTTACTTCTATAATGATATAAAATAACAGGAGATAGGATCAGCCAACTGACAGACCTGAGATCCTTGGAGACTATTTTCATGGGGCATCACTAAATGGTAATTACTTGCAATTACCCCCTGCTATCACACAATTACTTTCATTCCCTTTTTAAATGTCACAGTCATTCTTCTTTACCCCACCACTTGATGATGTCTCCTTTTCTCCAGCTGTAGGTTGGTTAGTGATGGGCAAATTTGGGGCATTTCTCAAAACAATTTGCGAAACGCTGCCAGCACCTCGTTTGGATGCGGGCATCCATTTTTGGATGCTGGCACACATTACTATCGAAAAACTGATGCCCGTGTCCAAATTTGGCAGCAGCGAATCGCAGGAATTCACAGCAAATTCGCCCATCACTAGTTCTGATACAGATAACCACCAAGTAACAGAATAATGCTCACATTTGTTGTTTCTTTGTAAGGCTGGCTCCTCTGGGTTGAACTAGAGCAGGTTTTGGTGAGTTTTGTGGTGAATTTTGAAGTTAAAAAACTTCACCTGGTCAGACCTGGTGAAGTTCAATACAATAGATAGGAGTTTGAAAAAAAAAGTGGCGTCTTTTACCTTGTGTTGGGTGGTGATAGTATGAAAAAAATTTTTTTTTGGGTTACCCTCATTACCCCCCTACATTTCCTAAAATATGGCAACTCAGCTGTACAGTGGGCACATGTTTAGGGCAATAGGACTACTTTATTTTATTTATTAAAGGTTTCCTGGGCTTGTGTAGTGTAATGTAATGGCTGTAACATACACCTCTATTATACGCTTCAGTTTTCGCCGTATGCAAATTAGGCATCACTATCTTAAATGCGCTTTGCCTGGCGAAGTAACGGTAGCGCAACTTCGTTAATGTTTGCCACCCTGAGCGCAAATTCGCATCTTAGTGAATTTGTGTAGCACTGGCAGGGGAAGTGCAGTGAACATTGGCAAAGGCAACGCTAGCGCATTGCCCCAAAGACTTCATGTTAGACAATCAGATGCATTTTGTTAAGGCAGATCCTAAATTAGAAGTCTACTGTAATTGTAACTGTAACAAAACCTGCATGAAAAAACCTGTATGTTCCAACAAAAAACCCTTCTGTTCAAAGTGAGCTACAATAATTCAAAGTAGTTTATAAAGACCTCAAACAGAAGTGCAAGAGCATTAATGGGTGCAAAAGCATGCCCCTTTGTGCTTATTCTGGGAAAATCAATGATCAGGGTCTTGCTGTGCTTTGCACCTCATACCGGTTAATAAATGCACAGTGCAGTAGGGGGCCGAAGAGGGCACACCGGCTTCCACCCCTCATTTACACAATACTGAGAAATGCAGGCTGCACTGTATTTATAGTAGTGGATGCAGGTATCTATGCTCCAAAAGATAACTCATCTAGGCTGGAAGCCTAGGGAGGATACTAAATCATTTTGCACGTTTGTCTTCGATGTCAGAGTTGTGGAAGATTTTTGTTAATGTCTTATTACAACTTGCAACACAGCAATATCAAATACAACATGTGAGGTAAATTACCCATAAGTAACTTACTTATCTTAATTCTTGAAGCATCCTTTTCAAATAATGTTGACTTCATATAAACTGCTTTGCTCAGACATTTTCTTTTGCAAATTGCTGTATTTATTTGTAGCACCAAGAGAGCTGCCAGATAAGCCTAGCTGTGGTGCTATTGTAATGCTGTCACAAAGTCACTGTTCAATAAAATGCAGGTATTTTAAGACCCACCCAAACACATTCATTTGTCTTTCAGTTATCAGCATCACATTAGTCAGCAGGGTACAAGACAAATTAAAGCAGCAATGAGAATTGGGAATGGTTTGGGAAACAATTTAAAAGGCTAAATAAAACAAGTTTTATGAATTTCAAAAAAAAATTTTTTTAATTTATTAGATTAATATTGTGTCTTCATTAAGGAAATATGAAAATGTACCTGTATAGAAATTCTAGAAAAACATTAAATTTAACTCAAACAAAAAGAGACTTGTGAAGAGGACATTTACTTCCATTGTGTGATCAAAAGAATTGGAAACAAAGGGAGAAAAACTGAATTTTTTTGGCTTAAACAAAAGGAAAACGCAGTGCATAGGTAGCCTCTATCCTATGTTTGGATGACATGTCTCACTAGTCATCAGTGACATCATTTGGGTCTAAATCTACCAAGTAAACAAGCTGTATGAATTAACTGTTCCACCAAATGGCCCTGAATAAATGGCATTAAAATCTATAAGTTATCAATATTAATAATGAGGGATGATAAAAATATTTTGCTGAATGAAATAAGTGCCCATAGACTGTAAGGATAGTAACATAGTAACATAGTAAGTTAGGCTGAAAAAAGACGTCCATCAAGTTAAAAAAATCCCATTAAATCAATGTGTTTGTCAAATTTTTTGCTGTTTTGCAATTATTAGGTGAAACAAAACTGGTCAGATTCGCCGATCACTATAAATATATGATAAAAATGATATATACAAATCAAAGCTCAAAGCTTGAGGCAGAATAAATATATGAAGTCTTTCTAAAGTGATCTAGTACATTTCAAACAAATAAATGATTGGTTTCTTATCTATTTCCATTAAAGTTTTTATTTATTTTACAGTAAATAGCTTATTTAATGAATAGGTTTTCCCATTAGCAACACTTAAGCAATATGGGATTTAACAATCACCAAATGAGTTTCATTAAAGTTAAACAATTGTTTGACCATAGAGACTTATTTTGTCTCCAAATTGAAAGCATGTGTTTGAAATTAGAATATTTTAACTGACAAGGCAATGAAACCTATTCAAATTCAAATATTTTTATTAAGTAATATTTGGCATATTTCTCATTCATAGTAAAATGAGTCTCTAAAATAACAAATATAAATTATAAAAAATAATTAAAATAAAATGTATTTTTTTTTATATTTTTTAATTTTTAAGTTTTAAACTTAAATAAGCTTGAAATAACAAATAATGGTTATTCAAATCACTGGCAATAAAACTCTCTCATTTAACTGGTTACAAGTTCAGACAACAACTAATATTTAATCAAACTAATTTATTAGCTGTAACTAGTGATGGGCGAATTTATTCGCCAGGGGCGAATTCGCGGCGAATTCGCGCGATTCGCCGCTGGCGAATAAATTCGCAAAACTGTGAAAAAAATTCGCCCAAAAAAATTCGCGCGTCAAAAACGAGTCGCGCGTCGTTTTTGACGCGACGCGCCGAAAATGACGCGACGCGCGCCGAAAATGACGCAACGCGTCGGAAACGCCGCAACGCGCGTCAAAAACGACGCGACGCGCGTCAAAAACGACGCGCGACTCGTTTCGCGAATCTGCGAAAAATTTTTCGGCGAAGCGAAACGCGCCCGTTTCGCCCATCACTAGCTGTAACATAAAAAGAGGGTGGGGGTGATGGAACAGTTGTAGAAGTTATTCTTATTTCTAAAAGTATTCATATATTTCAAATTTGAATCCACAAAACTAAAGGAAAATATTGTTTAATAATTCACACTTTTTTTTCTATTTAATAGACTAATTAAGGAACAATTTAATAAATATTACTGTTCATTATCTCTTTGTCACCAAACTGCAGGCAGCAACATTAAAATGCTCAATGTAAAATTTTAATGGTTTGCAGGCAATTACAAATTTATTGGAGACATTGTTTTGGTTTCCTGATGTCCCACAATGGCATGGGGCTACCAGTAGTCTTTTCATCTGCGATAACTCTGTGACATATTATCAAGGGGGCAAAACAAAGAAGAAATAACTAGAACTAAAATAGAGGTAAAATATTAAGCTGATTTCTTAAAGCAGTAGAGAAATACATTTAAATAATTATTTGGGAATATCCTTCCCTTTGAAAGAAGCAAGGTTATATATTTACAGTTGGGGAAGGGACTGATGAGTAAATTGGGATTTAAATTATGTATTAATTAGAATTTAAATTAGTGTCAAATGCATCAATCAAGATGAACATAATGGAGTTTGCAGCCACATACTTTAGTCTGCAGATTATGAGAATTTATTTAGAATACAATGACAAATCTATGGAATGCTTTTGACTTCCCCTTTGCTGAAGGTCATATCCATCCTGTCCTTTTCTGGTTAACGCTTTGGTTGATGTGTTTCTACTGTATTCCACTATAAATCATATGTAGCGAGAGCTCTCTGATTTCTTAGGAGGTCAAGGTACAAGACTTTGAGACATTGAGCATGACAGTTCACTGACGTGTTACAGGCATCACAAATAGAATTGAAAGCTTTGCAGCAAAGATGAGGAAGATTACCTGGCAGCTATTATTCAAAAAATCTCTAAAAAACTTGAGAGCAATTTTTTTTTTAAAATATGGAGTTTAAAAATTTTGATTTCATTTTGGATACACTTTCGACTAGCAGTTGGAACAGCGGCATAGTCAGAAGCAAAATCCTGTCAAGGCAAAGCACTTGCAACTTTAAAAAAAAAAACCTTCATTGTTTTATGTTAATTAATTCAGTTCAGCAACCAGCTCTCTGCTCCTGGAACTTTTATTTCTCAAGAGGATCGTCTCAACTATCAAGGACAAAGATACACAGAATGAAGGAAGTTCTATATGCTGTGAAATATTTGATTTAAATTACTTTATTGGAATTATATTACTGGTATTGGACATTCTGTGGGGTATTTGAGTATTTTTATGGCATCTGTGCAGAATCATAGCAACCAGCATCCCTTTGGGGCCATATATATTAGCATTACACATCCCATGAATGTATATTGTCTAAAAACCATTATCTCTACTGTAAAGCCAGGCTATGTTGCAAGGAAATCTGTGGCTATGGGAAGCCGAACTGTGGCTATGGGAAGCCGAACTGTGGCTATGGGAAGCCGAACACCTGCATAAAGTAGACAAGTCATGGCTTCACCATATTCAGAATACAGAGGCTTCATATTATTTAAAGGAGACATATAGCATAACTATAAACATAACCTAATATTGTAGGCATTTTTGAATAATGTATGCTCTTGGTTCTACCTTAGGCCAAAAGTTAAAATTATGTTTACAAATGGCTTATAGATCTGCTATGGTCCATGATTTACATGAGGTGCGGGCATCTCCTAACAGTTCCTGCCAGAACACAGTAAGAGGGGGATAGCCAATCACAACTCCCAAAAATATGCTTCACTTCCCTATCAGGTCAGCTTAGCTGCTGATTGGTTCCTATCCTACAGTGCAGTAGTATGAGTGCTGCCAGTTTCCCTTTACAACCTGCAAAAAGAGGCAGCAGGAAGTGGAACAGATAGGTGGGATGAGTAGGGTTTTTCCAGAAATTTCCAATAATGTAACAAGGAACACCACTTTTTAAAGCAAATTTATTCTATATTTAAGAGAGTATAATGCACTGGCAAATTCTTGTTTTTAACCTACTTTGTCTCCTATGAGAAGTCTATAGTTCTGTAGAAGAAGTCTGCTGCGCAAAACTAAAACTTAGCTAAAACAGGGCACTTCAAACTTGTACTTTAGTAGCAGATCCAGAATTAGGCCATATCTAGTGATGGGCGAATTTATTCGCATTGGGGCGAATTCGCGGCGAATTCGCGTGATTCGCAGCTGGCGAATAAATTCGCGAATCGCCAGCGAAAGTTCGCTTGGCGAAAATTCGCCGGAAAAACGAGTTGCGCGTCGTTTTTTGACGCGGCGCACGTCGGAAATGACGCAACGCGCGTCAAAAGCGTCCCGTTTCGCGAATTGTTCGCCAATTCGCGAATTTCTCTGGAAATTCGCAAATTTTTAGGCGAACCGAATCTCGGGAGATTCGCCCATCACTAGCCATATCTTCTAGAGATTGTCACTTCTTACTTTAAAACATACCTTTTTATTCTTCCCATGATTTGATTGTGATTCGAAAGCATAACTTGTTATATATAAAAATAAATGATGACGTTGAGCAGGTAAAGCAATAGAAGTGAGTGAAATTAACCAAGGTTCAGTTTTCGAGACAGCACACAATGTGTTCCCTGGTAATACTTAAATGCCATAAAACAGCATACTTCACAGTGTATTGTAAGGCCTGATATGCATTAAGAGTTGTTACCATAGTGACAATAAGCTCAAAATTAAAAAATATTGGTCCCAACAATTAGTTTATTAGTCATAGTTTTTGGTGAAGACCACAAAGATTTTTCTGAAACATATGATAAATCTCCAGAGTCTAGAAGTCGCTTTGTATATCTCATTGCCCCCCCCCACAAAAATTATGTATCTCTTTCTCAAAGTTTCTCTCATACACATACACTCATAATATCTTTTCTAGTCCCTTTATTTCCATACTTTTTGCTAAGGCAAAAGACAAAAACTTGCAATTTACTGATAATCTGTTTGTATTACAATTATTGGCTATAACCAATGTATAAAACCTTTTTTCATCATAGTCATATCTATAACTGTTATTTATCTAAGGAATTATGAGGCTAAACAAAAGTTGTACTTTATTCTTGTTTCTTGTGCATCCCAATATTTGAAAGCTATATCAAATACATTCTCTCTTTCCTCTTGTCTAAACTTCTTGATATACAGTATTTTATCATATGCTTAATAGCTTTTAAATGGAAAATTTTGAGTATAATGTCTTTTGTTGTAAGCAGAGAGGGAGAGCTACAGTATGAATACATAAGTAACGGTTCTAATCTAAATGCATTGCAGATACAGTATGTTAAACCTCTTTAGACTGTAACTGTTACAGATCCAGACTAGCACAGTGGAGTTTATGTCCTCAATGATCAAACCAGAATGTTGCCAAAAGTATCTTGGACTATATAATTGTCAGAATTCTACAGTTATTAAAGTCATCAGTAGGTGGTATTTCTGGTCATTTGTTTGAAAGCAAACATTTTGTTATGATTAGTAAACCCGTTTCAGACTTTTTTCCATTAGGGTTGGGGGAGCTTAATATATGCAATCTTTTTTACACTAACTAACCAGCATTTGGTCTGCTATAAGAAAGGATGTATCTGAATTTTTGACCTTGAAGACCTAGATAAATTACCTGTTACGCCATTACCCTATTAAAAACTTATGATAGAACCAAAACACAGGTAAATACATGATCTTATACATGATTTTTCTACACTGACACTGCAACGATAAAATTTGCTCTATAGATGCTTATACGGTCAGAAGGCATAAATTATACTTCAGGGGTTATTTATTAAGCTCTGAATTCCAATTTGTTTTTTTGTTTTTTTTAGAAATAGACCTTTTTTTAAAATCACAACTTTTTCAGGATTTATTAAACCCCGAGGATGAAAAATTCAGAGTTTTAAAATCCGGTATCTCAAAACTGCCGGGGTTGCATATAAGTCAACGGGAGAAGTCCCAATGATTTTTTGATGTGTGCTGGGTTTTGTGCAATTCTGCGATTTTATCTGAGCTTTCGTGGGGGAAAATACAAAAAATTTGTGGTTTTCAGAAAAGAAATAAAAAAAAACCATGGAAATATGAGTTTTTCCAGCAAATAAATTTTTTGGGAAAAAATTGTTATAAATAAGCCTAAAAAACCTGTGCGGATTTGCAAAAAAATACTATAAATTTGAAGCTTGATAAATAACCTCCTTTGTGTTATCTGTATATTTATTCTTATCGCACATGCAATGCACTTATGACCATCAACAACACCATAAACCTGTTAAGGATAGGTAAACCTTACAAAAAATTAATGCAAAATTGCTCACAATGCATTTCAAATCATTTTGGAAATTTTCATAAATTCTTTTTTTTTTCATGAAAAAAATCATTATAATACTATTCTAATAATCATTATTATGCAAGCTAAACTGGCCACCTAGCCAAATATGCAAACATTTCTTTAAAATAAAAAAAGCAATATTGAACCACCTCTAATAATTTTTAAAATCACCTCTAATTTTACACATTATGTACTATTTATGAATAGGGTTTTGTCAATAAAAATATTATTGACAGGAGCTGTAACAACAGTGGTTGCTACAACTATTATAATAATAATAATAATAATAGAAGTCATGAAAAGCAACCATCTGATTGCTACTGGGTAAAAGACTGGGATAAAAGGCTTGTTTCTCATTTTAATCAGAACTTCCTGGACATTAGAGGTAGGTTGGGACAGTCCTCACAGGTATGGAATCCATTATCCAGAAACCCATTATCCAGAAATCTCAGAATTATGGGATGGCTGTCTCCCATAGACTCCATTGAATCCAAATTTTTTAAATAATTTACATTATCTCTGTAGCAATCAAATAATACAATAAAATAATATAATTCAAACTAAGGTGTGATAAATAATCATTGGAAGCAAAACCAGCCTGCTGGGTTTATTTAGGGGCAGATTTACTAATGGTCAGATTTCAAAGTGAAAAAACTTTGAAATTCGACCACCTAGCCAAAAATTTTTTTGGGGGAGTAATTTTCAATCGAATATGACCGCTTACGATCGAAAACGACCGTATTTGATCGAATAAAAATAGTTTGAATCATTCGATCACATTGTTCAAATGATTTTGAGCAAAACCCTTAAAATTCCTAGCAATGCCGCAGCTTTAAGGTGGCAAATAGTCGTATTTGAAGGATTTTTAAAGGGCCAGTACTTCGAAATTAAAATTTTTTAGTTTTCTAATTTTTTCAATTCGATTTGAATTTTGGGCTATTTGATAGTCGAAGTAGTCCAAAATTACTTCCAAATTCAAATTCTTTAGTAAATGTGCCCCTTAATATTTACATGATTTTCTAGTAGACTTAACGTGTGAAGATCCAAATTAAAGAAAAATAAGGAAAACCCCAAGTCTTAAACCTGGATAACAGGTGCCGAAACTTGAACAGTAAATGCCTGTAGGTCTGTTTGGACTGTCTGCAACTGCCTACATTGTGCTTGGGGGAGGCCATATCTCCTCACTCGCCAATCCCTTTCCTTGTCATTGTTGTGTTGGGAATGTCTGCAACTGCCTACATTGTGCTTGGGGGAGGCCATATCTCCTCACTCGCAAATCCCTTTCCTTGTCATTGTTGTGTTGGGAATCTTGACATGCAGTATATGGCCATATCATCTGCCGAATCAACATATAATAATAATACTTAGCAATATTATTCTATTAAATTGTTAATCAGTGAATCTTAATATTTCACTGATCACGTATTTCCCTGCTTCCACATATGCATTATAATTTATTCTCTGCCCAGTGCAAATATTGTTTAGAAAGTTTTTCTTTACTAAAATAAATATGTTGCTATAAAAATGAAACACGAGCTGACATTTCTGTTGCATACATAATTCCCTGAGGGAATGTGGATATTGGCATAAATCATTTATTTGACTCATTTCTAGAAGAGAGACGTGTTTTTTTTCTTGATAAGATGGAGAAACTTACCTTTTGTACTTGTGACTTAAAGCTGTTTTTTTGACATTGTACTGTGTGTATCCATTGCTAAAACTTGTTGGTTATGTATTTTTAATCCAAAATATACTTACATCAGACAAGAGAAAGACAATGTTTCCTTGAGCTAGATACATTTTTTTAAAGTCTTTTTGGAAGAATATTAATATTTGAAATTACTTTACCTGTATATTAGAACTTCATCATCTGAGCAATTGTACTGTAGCTGGTACATTTTTACTTTTGGGGCAGCCTTGCTCACTGACCATTTAACCAGAGCTGTGCTAGATGTCACATCTGACACAACAACAGCTTTTTCTGGTGGTGTTTTAACTTCTCCTCTGTTTGATTTGGTAGAACTGGTGATGTCAGACAGCCTTGACTTTGGAGGGGCTGTTCGTCCAGTGCCATTGCTGACATGCGGTATCTGGACAATTGATAGCTCCACAGGTGCAGTTAGTTCACCAGCTGCATTGGCCGCAATGCAGGTAAAAGTACCATAATCCTTTGGTGTGGTGATGAGAATATCTAAAGTGCCATTGTCATACACAGCCGTCCTTGAGGAATTTCCAATGAGTCGCCCATCAGGAGCAACCCAGTGTATGACCGGCAAAGGATCCCCAACAGCTTTACATTTTAATGATGCAGTTTGTCCTTCCAGAACAAGTAGCCTTTGCGTATACTGAGTGATTAAAGGTGGTTCACACACAAACTCTTCTTCTCTAACATACCAAAAATACCTTCCTTTAAGAGCTGAAGGAGAAGCACAAGTTTCCATGTCATCTTCTCGATCTAGCCTTCTTAGCCACAAGAGTTCACAGTTACAGTGAAGCGGATTACCTCCAAAGCTAAGAGATAAAGGAGGTGAAAATGGAGTAGCAGATGTCATTGAAATTTGTGACCTTGCAAAAATTGGATCTGGAGGTAGTTTTTGCAGCCTATTAGAAGTCAGATCTAGTCTGGCCAATTTGTGCAGATCCTGAAATGTACCTTCTGTAATATAATAAATCAGATTATGGTCCAAACTAAGTTGATGGAGGTTCACCATTCTCCTTATAGCATCCCACGGTATAGTCTTAAGATTATTGTAAGAAAGATCCAAGTCTTCCAAGGTTTGTAAAAGGTCCTCAAAAGCATCATCAGCAATGCTGCTTAGTTGGTTATTATTCATAATCAGATGCTGCAGATTGATTAATCCTCTAAATATATCATCCCCAAGACTTGTCAGTCTATTACTATCCAAATGCAAAGAACGAAGACTCTCTAGATCAACAAATGAATAGGGCTGAATCACACTAACAGTGTTTCTTGATAACGTCAGGTCAACAAGACCAGTCATGTTGGCAAAGTCTTGTCGATTGATGCTTATAATGAAATTCCCTCCCAATCGAAGTTCAACTGTCCTTCTGTCAATATCTATGGGTACAAAAAGTAGCCCCTTTGATGGACACAAGGTGCCTAATGATTCTGACAGGTTTTGACACACACAATATTTCGGACAGGAGTTGACCATTACTGCCATTCCAAACACCAGAAGACTGCAGAGGATTTTTTCCATGGTAAGTCAAACAAAGATACCTAAAAAAGAAAAAGAAATGCACTTTTTATTTTATTGTGTAGGATACTGCAATATTAACAACATATAAAAAAGCTGTGCAGCTCTGAACTTTGTGGAAGGTGACTTTATTATTTATAAGACATGAAATCCATGTTCTTTATCAAAGCTACAGTATAATGTTTACAGTGTTTAAAAGGGTTGTTCACCTTTAAGTCAATTTTCAGTATGTAATAGTATGGTTAATTCTAAGCAATTTTTCAGTTCTTCTTATTACAGCTTTCAAATGACTGACCCCATATAAAAATGCTCTCAATGGCTACAAATGTATTGTTATTGCTGCTTTGTATTACTCACATTTCTAGTCAAACTCTCTTCTATTCATATTCCAATCTATTATTCAAATAAGTTCATGGTTGCTAGGGTATATGAACCCAATCAGATTGTTGAAATTGCAAAATGGAAAGCTGCTGAATAAAATGCTAAATAACTCAAAAAACACAAATAATAAAAACATGAAAACCAATTACAAATTGTCTCAGAATATCACTCTCTACATCATACTAAAAGTTAACTCAAAGATGAACAACCCCTTTAATAATATCCATGGAAATTTGGCATTGTAATGACACAATTTGTTGTCTACTTTCCAATATACTACATAGTAATGCAGCGCTGTCCAACTTCTGTGGTACAGAGGGCTGGAATTTTTCTGTTCTATGTGGTGGAGAACCAATACTGGAAGCCAGTGTTGACCAAACCACACCCATGTTCTATCAAGAACTTTTAAGACCATGTCCACATTAATGCTGTAACACATAAAAAAATGATTGGTGCTCACTTCAGGGATATCACTCATATGTGAAAAATGTAAATCTTACCTTTAAATATAACATAAATATACCCTTAAGCCCATATATCACCCCCCCCCCTGTGAATAATACAGCAACCCCCAGCACATGATTAAATACCTTAGGGGCCCTTTAGGTAGAGTATGGCACCCACAGGGAGCATAGAGCAGGAAGAGCATGCCACACACAAGGAGCATGGAGCAGGCAGAGTATCGCATACACAAGGAACATAGGGCAGGTAGAGCGTGGCACACACAGGGAGCACAGGACAAGCAGAGTATCTCACACACAGGGAGCATGGGGCAGGCAGACTATGGCACACACAGGGATCATAGGGCAGGCAGAGTATCTCACACACAGGGAGCATGGGGCAGGCAGAATATGGTGCACATGAGGCAGATAGGGCAGGTAGAGTATGGCTCACTCAGGGAACATAGGGAAGGCAGAATAGAGCAGGAGACAGGGAAACCTATGAGGACTCTAAGAAGAACCGATCATACTGTGCTACATGCAGTGACACAGTGCTGGTTCCTCGCCAATAGTTTATATGAGATGTGAGCAGGTGAACAATGTGAACTGGATCTGAGTAGTGATGGGCGAATTTATTCGCCTAGGTCGAATTCACGGCGAATTCCAGCGATTCGCCGCTGGCGAATAAATTCGTGAATCACCAGCGAAATTTCGCTTGGCGAAAATTCGACGAAAACGAGTCGCGCGTCAGTCGCAAGTCGTTTTTGACGCGACGCGCCGGAAAATGACGCGACGCGCGCCGAAAACGACGCGACGCACGCCGAAAACGACGCGACGCTTCAAAGTTGACGCGACGCGCGACAAAGTTGACGCGACGCGCGACAAAATCGTCCCGCGACTCGTTTCGCAAATTTTTCTAGAGAAATTCGCGAATTTTTCGGCGAAGCGAATCGCGGGAGATTCGCCCATCACTAGATCTGAGGTGTACAGAACAGGGCTATAGGAGGGTGAACAATATAGGTGTTACAGGTGTGAACAATGCAGGAGCTTACTGTCTGTATTTGAGGTGTAAACAATGCAGAGGGTAAATCTCTGTAGTGATATCATTTAAATCTTACATAAGGTTAGAAATCACAACAGACAGACTTTCCCCGGGGTGCAATGCATCCGACCAACGAGCTACCAATTGGACAGCCCTGCAGAATGCGGAAGTGCCGAACATATGCAAAGAAGTCCTGAAGAGGCAGAAAAATACTGAAGTCGTGAAGCAGCGAAAATACCCAAAGTCACTAAAGGAGCCGACATTGAAGTCCTGAAGTGGTGAAAATACCTGAAGTCACGAAAACAGCTATAATTGAAGTCCAATTGAAGGCACTAGTTCAACTCTACTGTGGGTTGTTTTTTTTTAATCCCCTGGCCACCAATTTTTCATTTTAATACTCTATAGGCCCCTGACACCAATTTTTAAAAAAAAATATTTTCTGCAGCCCCAATTTTTTTTAACTTGTAAGGAGACCCTGGTTTTTAACTTATAGGGGGCCTGGTCAAATGCAAGGTTTAGCTCTGTTGATGGAGATTCACATTCAGCTTTGTATTATTGTCACCATACATTACCCGTATTAATTATATTGGTGTGTTCAAACAATTGTAGCCATTCTTAAACCAGCAACTAGTGAGAATATCTATGACATTTACTACAAAATATCCACATGGTTCACTTTCCCAACTGCTGTGGAAGTTTGGCAGTAGCCTATGCTTATTGAACGAAGGGTATCTTACCAGGCTTGTATAAAAGCATATGAACATGCGCGTTCAGGACTCCGCCATAGAAGAAGGTGGATCTGCTGGAGGGCCTGAGGTGAAGTTAGGTCTTGAAGGGATTTAATGTGACCCCTCCCTTCTACATTGATTTCATGGTACAATTCAACCAAGAGTGGTACCTTGCACCCAAATAAAATAGCATTGAGAATGGTAATGAAACATAATATCACACAATGGTTGACATTGAAATAAAGGCGGTGCTCATCTAAGGCAATTATTATTTTCATAAAAAGCCAATTCTGATTTATAGACATCAAGATGCAGACACTATTAACACCTACAGTACATGTTAGTGATGAGTTCTGTGATGCCTACACACCCAACTTATTTCAATTTATAGAGACCCATGAGGATTGTACCAAATCTGAATTTGTAGTAATTACAGTAAATTGTTCCTATTTAACCCTTTACCCCTGTAAGAAAAGACAACTTACCTGGCGGGCAACAGGGACGCTTGTTGCGCTGCCATCGGCGGGGACGCCCGCCTCGTGGTTCTAATCGCCATCTTAGGGGCGCACGCTCGCGTCTCGTCGCCATTTATTGACGCGCGTCGAAGTTGACGCCGGCGTCAAAGTTGACGCAAGCACGTATTGACGCTCCTTTGGCGGGAAAATTAGAGTTTAAAAGGCCAGCTCCTTCAGTAGCAAACTGCCCGTGATAGGATTTGTTTCCTGGTGCTTCTGAGCCTTGTGCGTCTGAATATTATCCTGTTTGTATTATCTCCTGTGTTTGACCCGGCTTGTTCCTGACTATTCTGAAATCCGTATTCTGACCCCTGCCTGTACTTCGACTCCGATTCCGTCTCACCCCTCTGATTGATTACCCGGTTTGACCCTTGCCTGCCTGACTACCCTAGCTATCTACCTGCCTCGACCCGGCCTGTCTGACTACGAATCTGCCAACTCCTGTCTGTACCGTGACCATTGGCCTTATAGACTCTATTTACAGTCGTGCCCCACTGCCAGCCAGAACTCCTGCTTTGCACCTCTCGTATAAGTCCAGGTGGCATCTGAGTAGCTAAGGGCTCCTCCCGAAGCCAAAGGCGGCCACACTACTGGTGAAGCACGAGCCGAGATCAGGGTGCTTGGCACTTGTTCTGGTATTGGGTGCCGACCGTGACAACCCCTGGTTGCTTTTAGCTGCATAACCTTGATTAAACAATTAGCAAAGTGATTGTGTTTCACAAGCAGGGTGCTGGTCCATGGTCAAAGTGACGTAAGGTCCTTGCAAAAGACAATCACATTTATTTTAGCCATTAAACATCCATTACACTGATAGCATTCAGAAATGGCATGCAGGTAATGTGTTGTGTATATTATTATCATCCTATTATCAGTTAATTAAATGTAATTGGACTGTTAGCGGAGTCATACCCTATGAATCTGTCACTCAGTGTATGACTCAGTCATTTCTAATTATTTTCATTTCAAATAGTACAGAATCACAAAGGGAGGCCTTGCTATGAATTGGAAAACATTTCCTTTGTAGAAGGTTATTTGCAATTGTTTGTGACCATTAAATATTTGAGGTAAATTCCTGTTTGCGTTCACAGTTATTTAATTTAAATGTATATTGTCATAACTGATGGCTCTACTTTACCAACACATCATTTCCTTGGCCATGCTATAAAATGTAGCAGTAGTGCTACTACTCATAACAACTTGCTGAACAGGTCTTTACAACCATTACATTTACAGCCATTAGCCTAGGTGAACTCCTAATACCCCAGATTAGTGCTCCATTTCGGCACCCTTGAAGTGTAATGGGGTCGTTATTTGGAGGACGTGCTCTTACTTCTTTCTCTTGGACATATATAGATACTGAATATATGAGAGCTCTCATTTTCGATGCCTTTCCCCACTGTGATCTAAAAGATGGAGCTACTTTAACTCTGTGCTGCAATATTTGTGGCAATTGTTCTACCTTCAGGGCAGAGATCAAGTTGGCATTTTGCCCCTGGAGCCCATAAATAACAGCACACCATTGGTAGTTAGGGGTTAATAAAGCCCAAATTGTATTTCCTCAGTATATGACTAAATCATGTGTTGCCATTGCCAGGGTGTACTGGAATAGAAAGGCATTCATTTTACCTGAGTTTCTTCTGCAAAATGTAAGTTGTGAGGCTGAATGTGTTATGCAAATTGTGAGCCTTTGAAATATAATGTAGGAAAAGAAGAATAGGACACAGCATATTCATCCAATAAGCCTACCTGCATATTAGAAATGGGAGATAGGAAACATTACAATAATGACCAGTTCATTTGTTGCCTTATTCTTCATGTTGTTCCTAGGAACTCTCAATAAACTGATAAAGCTCATGGAGCCTCTGTTTGTTGTTGATTACATACCATTAATGAGTTACATTCCATCAATTAACATATGCAATTCAGCCTAATCTACATGCTATTACAAATTAAAGAGAATGTCCAGTTTGATTTGTTTACCCATCATTTAGTCTAGACATCCCTATTAACTCCAAATGAGTGTGTTCCAAGACAGTTTAATGCAAATTTATTTCCTTACAAGGGTAGAGAAGATTATGGCTGTTGAAAAAGACTCCAAAAATATGTTATTGGCCAAAGACTCTTAATTCGCCCAATGATCAAATAGCATCAAAATAAGTCTTCCTAGAATGGATTACATAGTAAGTTAGGTTGAAAAAAAGACACACGTCCAACAAGTTCAACCTTTTGACTTTTTTTTTAACCTGCCTAACTGCTAGTTAATCCAAAGGAAGGCAAAAAAAACCCCATCTGAAGCCTCTCCAATTAGCCTCAGAGGGTAAAAATTCCTTCCTGACTCCAAAATGGCAAAGGGACTAGTCCCTGGATCAACTTGTACTATGAGCTATCGCCCATAACCCTGCATTCCTTCACTTGCTAACTCCTTCTTAAAGTGATCTAATGTATCAACCAGTACAACTGATTCAGGGAGAGAATTCCACATCTTCACAGCTCTCACTGTAAAAAACCCCTTCTGAATATTTAGGTGTAACCTCTTTTCTTCTAATCGGAATGGGTGACCTTGTGTCATTTGGAAAGACCTACTGGTAAATAAATCAGAGATATTATGATATGATCCCTTTTATATTTATACATAGTTATCATATAACCCCTCAAGCGCCTCTTCTCCAGCGTGAACATCCCTGGTTTGGCCAGTCTTTCTTCATAACTAAGATTTTCCATACCTTTTTCCAGCTTAGTTGCCCTTCTTTGTACCCTCTCTAAAACAATAATGTCCTGTTTGAGTGATGGAGACCAAAACTGTACGGTATATTCTAGATGGGGCCTTACTAGTGCTCTATAAAATGGAAGAATGACCCCCATCTCCCGTGACTCTATGCCCCTTTTAATATAGTTCAAGACCTTATTTGCCCTGTATGCTGCTGACTGGCATTGCTTGCTATAGCCAAGTTTATCATCTACAAGGACTCCATGGTACTTTTCCATAATGGATTTGCCTAGTGCAGCCCCATTAAGGGTATAAGTGGCTTGGATATTTTTACATCCCAGGTGCATGACTTTACATTTATCAACTTTCAATTTCATTTGCCACTTAGCTGCCCAGATTGCCAGTTTGTCAAGATCCTGTTGCAAGTATGCCACATCCTGGATGGAATTAATTGGGCTGGATAGTTTTGTGTTATCTGCAAACACTGATACATTACTTACAATACCTTCCCCTAAGTCATTAATGATCAAGTTAAATTAAAGTTGACCAATACTGAGCCTTGAGGGAGCCCACTAAGAACCTTACTCCAAGGAGAGAATGTACCATTAACAACCACGCTCTGTATCCGGTTCTGTAGCCAGTTTCCATGTGCAAATGACTTTATTAAGCCCAACAGAGCTTAGTTGGGAACAGTATCAAATGCTCTGGCAAAATCCAAATAGATCAAATCTACTGCCCCCCCCACACACACTCCAGCATCTTACTTACCTCATCTTAAAAGGCAATCCAATTTGTCTGACATGACCTATCCTTCATAAAGCCATGCTGATTGCAGCTCATATTGTCATTCAATAGGGCAACATTATGCATGTGATCCCCTAACAAGCCTTCAAATAATTTTACCACCACAGATGTAAAACTTACTGGACTATAATTGCCAGGCTGAGATTGTAATCCCTTTTTAATATTAGAATAACATCAACTTTTTTCCAATCCATAGGCACCATACCAGATGAAACTGAATCTGAGAAAATCAGAAATAGGGGCTGGTCTAAAACTGAACTAAGCTCTGTTAGAACCCAGGGGTGTATGCCATCAGGCCCTGGAGCCTTGTCTACATAAATGTTTATAAAAGCTTTATAAATCATATCCTGAATAAGACACTGACTAGATTGAGCTGAGCCATCAGTGAAGCTATGAAGTGAGCCTGGGAACTCATATTCTTCCATTGTATACACTGAAGAAAAGAACTGATTTATCACATTTGCCTTTTCTGATCTGTTACACTCTCAACCTGCATCTTTTTACTATTAATACATTTAAAAAAACTTTTAGGGTTAGTTTCCACCACAATTAACTCTTCATTTCCTTTCTTTGCCTTCCGGATTGCTGATTTACAACATTTATTATTGTGTTTATATTCATTAGCCTTTGTGAAATCAATATTAACTTATATGCCTACACAAAATATTTGATGGCACCAACCTTGCTTGATTTCCATTGGACTGGAGCGCAACTGCATTGTTAAGTTATTCATATGGTTATGGTTTTTGCATCCTTTTTGCAGAATACTGGTGATGCTATTCATATCATCAAGTTGATGACTAGCATGAAACAATTCATATGCTAATCAATAATTGTCCTACAAGTTGGCTATCATAAGGCCAACCATCAATTCTCAATACTAAAGGGCAAAAGAGACCAATAGAATGACTCTTCTCCCCCATAGTTAATTAAAGGAGAAGGAAAGCTACTGAAGCAGTTTATTGCCAATAGATTAGCCACAATAGTGCAAGCTATAACAATATATTTATTCTGCAGAATGTTTTACCATACCAGTAAACAGCTCTAGAAGCTCTCTTTGTTTGTTTATGATAGCAACTCTCATATTAGCTTGGTGTGACATCACTTCCTGCCTGAGTTTCTACCTGTTCACTTATAGCTCTGGGTTCAGATTACAGCAGGGAAGGGAAGAGGGAGAGAGGAGCAAATTGAGCATGTTCAAGCCCTAGCCTTGGAGGTTTATGCTGAAAACAGGATGTCTGATACAGAAACCCATGTGTACACAAAAGAAGGAAATAAATTATGTGTTTCTTTTGACAGAACAACACAACTTTGAGAGTTTACTGGTGTGTGTGTATATATATATATATATATATATATATATATATATATATATATCTTTCTGATAAAACTTACTTAATTTTAGCCTTTTGCTCTCCTTTAAGACCTAGCAGGCTACAAAACAACATAGCTCTACAATAAAACCTGTATAACACCTTAAATATCTGCAGCTATATTCATTTTCTTCACTTTCACTTTCATTACAAAAAGTGGTGGAGCCGAGATTATCAGGATTATTGACACTGCAATTACCTGTCTAGGTGAATGTGGATCAGTAATCTTATCTGACACCTAATTCAGTCTCGAACAAAAAGGTTCCCCTGAGCCTTGCTGCATCAAACACTATTTTAAAAGTAACACCTGCAGAGAAACCAGCCTCTCCCATTTGCAGAGGTACTTTGAATTATAAAGGGGGCCTAAAAACTCCAACAAAACTGTTCCACTGAACCCCATACATTTTTGCATGATACACTTTAATAAGCGAATCTCCTCAGAACACAAATGATTCTTTTTAGCTATGAATAAGTTAGGGTTGAATTTAATCTAGAGTATTTGGTTACAATGTGTCTCTTTAATTATATGTAAAATAGATTCAGCTATCAATCATAACGGTAGTCATGATATAATTTCCGCCTTTACCTTGCAGGACACGGTTTTTATTGTTCTCGCATAGGAACAAGAGCGGAGCTGGGATGCATTTAATTGCTGTCCCTGGAGAAGAACAAAAGGACTTCTCGTTCAGCCAATATGAAACCTTTCCTCCGGGACCACCAATCATCTTCTGCCACAGTGATGACATGCAAGAGAAGGTACCTCAATTACACAGGAATACAATTTATTCTGCTGATGCACTCCCTAACAGAGCTAAATAAATAACTACTGCTGCAATATTTAAATGCCTGGGCCTCCACGCATGGAAATAATCAAACAGCCTTATTTATAAATTAAAAGCACACAATCTGCTTAGCAACAGGATTTTTTTTTCAGGCTTTGAAGATGAGGTTCTACAATGAAGTTATTTTACTGCGAAATAAGCTCAAATTTCTAGGTACAGTATCTATTCATTTCAGAAAAATGTTAATATGAGATGCTGGGGAATTTCTCCTGTAGGAGGGTTTAGCAATTTTCTTTTACTGTGCATAAAGTTTATTTACTGAATCAAGTTCATAAAGACAGTTTACTGCATAGTATGTCAAAACTCACTGTAAGTGGCCAGAGAATTGCGTCACAGTTACTTCAAAGCATATAATTAGTGGCTCCTCATGAGTAAAACTGTTGAGACACTTAGCATTCATTTTCCCTTAATTGCCCAGGGCAAAAGATCTTCGGATCAAACTGACTCTCAACACCATCCCATTGGTCCTATGTATCAGAGGTAATTAGGAAGTACATTCCGTCTTCAGTCTTTTCTGTCATGTATTCTAATTTATGGGCTTTTTATACGAGTATATTTATTTCATTATACTTGTTATTGGTCAACCCTTTTGAAATAAAAAATAACAAAATGGTATAAGGTTGATACCTTTATTGGCTAACTAATATAATCATAACAAGCTTTCAGAACATTTTAGTTCCTTTCTCAAGCTTCAACCAGCTTGAAAAAGGAACTAAAATGTTCTGATTATATTAGTTAGCCAATAAAGGTATCAACCTTATACCATTTTGTTATTTTTTATTTCAAAAGGGTTGACCAATAACATTTTTACTGGCTAACACGGTACATCAACTTTACCTTTCTTTATACTTGTGTCTGCGTCAGTGGAATATAAGGATCATCTTTGTTTTTGGTCTCTGGTGTTTGTATAATGACTATACTGAAAACAAAATGGTTTCCCTTTTACTTTTTTCCCTTGGTTCCTAAGAAGCTGAAGGTTTCAGTCTTGAAAAAGCCTTCTATATACTATTATCATTTTCCTACCAGGAGGCAGTATCCAGGAGGCAACATGGCCTACTGATCATGTTACTGATTCAAAAGTTATGGTCTAGCATCTGCCCTATAAAAATAGGAAGGGGCTTAAAAGTCCTGAAATTTAGGTTGGGAAATTGAACTTTTTTAAAAATGTATTCTATAAACATGTTTTGCCTAGATCACAATCTTAAATTGCAAAATCTTACTGCTTTATTTCAGGGAGGTCTGGGGTTAATGTGATAATACAATTAGAGTGGATATCAAATCTTGTGTAAAGAAAATCTCTATGATACGGGTCAGTCATATGTGTTTTTAATATAACAGATCAATACCGCTTTTTAAGCAATGTAGCCTTTGCTACATAGTTGGTATATCTTCAACGAAAGGTTCAAAGAATATCTAAGTGAGAAAAATAAATATTTGCTCCATATCAACATGCTATTAGTGATGAGCTTAATTTCATTTTGCCGAAAAATTTGCCACACTGCTGAATAATCTGCAAAAAAGGCAAAAGATAGGAAACTTGCAAAAAAGTCCATGGGCTACTTTTTTTGTTGCAGTGACTTTTTTGACATGGCTACTTTTTTTTAGCAAAATATGTTAGAGGCTATGGGTGACTTTTTTTCAATCCAATTGCATTAAAGTCAATTGGCTTTTTTTCTCAAATTTTTTTCCTCACTCCAAATGCATTGTCAATGGGTATTTTCTTCTTTACTCCAATAGCATTGAAGTGAATGGGTGTTTTTCTGTGATTTTTTTTGTGGCAAATTTTTGTCAGTTTCATCTGCCAGTGGTGGAAGTTTGCCACGAATGTATGCCTGATGCAAAAGTCCACTCATCACTATGACCAACTGTATCTGTCCTTTAGGTTGGACACCCCAGGCCAATGATGTGAGCCGAGCCCAGACCGGCAATCTGTGAATCCTGGCAAATGTCAGAAGGGCTGCTGTAAGTTGCCATAGACAGTCACAATGTATTGGGTTGATAGGGGGTTGTTTGGGTTGCTGTGTATATGAAATGGCAAGGCTTATTTTGAATCACAGTTCAGACCAGATCTGAGCCCCCCATAGAGGGCTAGGGGCACAGTATGGAATCCATCGGCCTTAAATCACAAAAAAAACCAAACCATTAATTTTGAAAATAACATTTAATTTTGAAAATATACTAAATGAACTGCAGTATTTGAACAACATTTCCAGCCATCTGGACTGAACACTATGCATCATCCTCATAGGAAACAACACTCCCATTTCTGGTGCCCTGCTCTTGGTGGTGAATGCCATGCACCAATAAACAGATTATTAATCATTGTTTACATGGATGAACCTGTGCGTTTTTAGGATGGCATATGGTTCCACCTGGCTTAATTCCCTTTCACATCTGCCATTTAATTGTGAAAGGTCTCTTGTGACATATTCAAAAGCACTGCCGTTGTTTATTTGAGCACTAAATCCTATCATAAAAAGAATTTTATGATAGAAAAGAAACTATACAGAGATATAACTGAATCCAAATAGAAATGGGTAACACATCTGCATTGATAGGAACCAAGTAATGATGGCTGAAAACAGCTCTACTTGCCATCTTCTCAAATCCAGGGTGCTGGAGTGTAACCCTCTTACAGACGATACTAAAGTTTTTAAGTTCTTCTTGTTTGCATTAAGGGGTCATGGAGTCTAAGTGGTCTAAGCAATTGGACTCAAATGAATCCACTGTCCAAGGTGAAGACATGGCTGAACATGGAATATGCTCAAGGGTAGCAACTGAAGGTTACAATCAGGGCTAAGGCTAAAAATAGAATGGAGATAACATAAAAAAACATATATATATATATACAGGTATAGGATCTGCTATCCAGAAACCCATTATCCAGAAAGCTCCACAATTTGGAAAGGCCTTCTCCCAAATAATCCATTTTATCCAAATAAACAAACTTTTTAAAACTGATTTCCTTTTTCTCTGTAATAATAAAGCATTCCCTTGTACTTGATCTCAACTAAGATATAATTAAGCAAAACCAGCCCATTGTTTAAATTATTTTCTAGTAGACTTAAGGGGGCAAATTCATTATTGCGCGAAGCGTCTAACGCTAGCGCTAATTCGCCAGCGTGACATCATTTTGTAACTTCGGAAATTCACTAACACCGGCTCTGGCGAATTTATGCTAGCAAGTAGATAGACTTGTGCAACTTCGCACCCTTACGCCAGGCGAAGTTGTACACTGACGAAGGATCGTAAATTTGTAAATTCACTAAGATGAACATTTTCCTGAATGTTAGCACTTACGTTAGACGTTACTTCGCCCTGTCAAACCAGGCTAAGTTCAATACAATAGATAGGGTTGAAAAAA